>CM021724.1:3954559-3977110 GCA_011074415.1 Stictonetta naevosa | reverse complement strand
GACAAACCCTACAGAAGGGGGTCACCAGGGGGGTGACGAGTGTCGCCGTGCCAGCCTCGGGGACCTTTCCTGTAGGGCCTGGTGGAAAAACAACAAAAAAAACATGCCGTGAGATTAGGATCGTCTCGGTCTTAGCTCCTTCAGGACACAGCGCTGCGGTCCCCCGGGGGACGGTGCCCACCCCCTGGAGATGTTCCAGCTGCTTCCACCGCTGGGTCCCAGGGAGCCGGGTCCCGGAGGTGCCGCGAGGCCGGGCAGGCAGCGCAGGGAGGTGGATGCCCAAGGGAGCCGAGATAAGGGGAGGAATCGTGCCTGGAATAGCTTTACTTTTTAAAGCATCCTCAGGCACGAAAGGAATCCGCGGCGCTGCGTGGGGGAGGCAGAGCTCGCCGTCGGGGGGGCGTCAGCACATTCGCAGCCACGGTGCGGGATGGTACCGGGCTGGTGTGCCCGGGAGTGTTTTGCTGGGCTGATAAAGAAGGGCCGAGGGCTGCTGGAGCTGCAGCAGCTGTGTTTTTTTTCCGGGAGGCTGAAGATGTTCTCACACCTTCCCGTAGCTTCAGTGCCAGCAGCTAGGTCCCGGGGAGGATCCCCTTAGAGCTGGTGTCCCCCGGACTCGCAGAAAGGGGACAAAAATGAACTGTCAGATGAACTGCGGCTCGGGCAGGGCTCTGTGCGAAGATCTGGGTTCACACCGAGCGTGTGATGCGACCGAGGGACGCTATAAGCTATGGAGCGAGTCCGGATCTGCCTGGCTTTTAGCGTACAGCCAACTTCTCTTTCCCCTGGGGGGTTTGTGCCTAGCCCCTTCCTACTAAACGTGTCTTGTGACTGGGATGAAAGTACGGCCCGGCCGTGCTGGCCACGCCGCTCGAGCCCTCCGTGTCTCCCCGTGTCCGGCCGTCCTGGCTGCGCTCTGGGTGCGTGATCGGCTGGGCCGCCGCCAGCAGGAATCGCCGTGATGGGGCGATCAAAGTCGGAGGATCAAAGGGCGTGAGTGGGAGGGGGGCTCCGCCGTGGGAAGGAGCCGGCTGAGGTGGGGGAGCCGGGGACAGCTGGTGCCGTGGGAGCCCCGGGGGGAGGCTGTGGTGTGGCTGGGGTGGTTCCTAGCCCGGCTTGGTCCGTGCTGGGGCTGCTGAGGGCGGCTGCTGCTCCATAAAGATGTGGGTTCGAGCTGGAAAGCAGCCTTGGGGCTCCCGGCCTCTCGTTAGAACTGTTGGGTGCCTCCGGAGGTGGCTCCGTGCGCCTGGTGCCAGGAACCAAAGCGGTTTTGGCCCTGGCTCGTCCCGCCGGCGCCCTGCCCTCCTCGTCTGGTACCCCGCGGGGGGGTGCTGCCACCAGGATCTGTCCCCACGGCGGCTCCTCCCTCGCCCAGGAGGATCAGCCGGTGTGTGTCACTCAGGACAACTCGCCACGCCATCTCGTGGCACGTGGGGATGTCCCCGAGTGTTTTCATGGTCTCCTCTCCTGCTCGCTGCCACCTGGAGCAGTGCTGGCAGCTCCCAGCCCCGCTCAAAACGTCACCGAGGGGCCTTGGGTGGCCGTTGGACCTCGGAGCGGCTTTTGTGCGCCCGGGGTCGTGTCCTGTCCGCCCCGTGCTGGGCTCTGCTGAGCCCTGGGGCCGGGATTGGGTTTGGGCACTCTGCCCGGGTGGGAGCCAGGGGTCTGGCGGGCCTCGGCGGTGCTGCAGGGGTGCTGTGATGGATCCAGCAGGTCCTGAGCCCTCTCCCATGGGTGCTGTCTGTACACAGGCACGCCGCGGGCAAGGCTCAACATGGAAACTTCCTGGTGGCCATCAAGCAGGAGAAGGGGGAGGTGGCGCGGGCCGGTAGCGAGAAGCCACACGGCGAGGAGGAGGTGAGCCCCGGTGCCCCCGTCCCTCCCCGCTCCGTCCCCGGGGCTTGGGGCTGTTCCCCAGCCCGCCGAGTCGTGCCGTGGGACCCGCGGGGTGACCGTGGTCAGGGAAGGGCTGAGACCTTGCCCCGAGGGGTGCGGGTCCCGCGCCGTCATCGACGCCAGCTTGTCCGTTTCCCTTCTCGGGGCACCAGCCGGTGAAGAAGAGGGGCTGGCCCAAGGGCAAGAAGAGGAAGAAGATCCTTCCCAATGGCCCCAAGGCCCCCGTGACGGGCTACGTTCGTTTTCTGAACGAGCGCCGCGAGCAGATCCGCACGCAGCACCCTGACCTGCCCTTCCCGGAGATCACCAAGATGCTGGGAGCGGAGTGGAGCAAGCTGCAGCTGTCGGAGAAGCAGGTACCGGGGGGGGGGGGGGCGCTCATCTTCTGGGGCTGTCGGCTCCCCCCATCCTGGCAGGGCCTCTCTGGGGGCTCCTGCACCTGAACCCCCTCTGCTCGCTGCCAGGCGCAGGCTGGGAACGGCTCCGTCGCATCTCGGTGCGCTCGGAAGCCAAAATCTTTGCGCACTCGAGGTCTGGGCACGGAAAGTGCCACAAAGGGGAGCCCCTCGGTGCTGCTGGGCTGGCGAGCAGGAGCCGGGCCTCGGGGAGTGGGAAGGGGTCAGCAGCACCGTGGGGAGCCCGCTGCTGGGGCCGAGCCAGGCTGAGGACGTCTGTGACCGTAGCGGTACCTGGATGAAGCGGAGCGGGAGAAGCAGCAGTACATGAAGGAGCTGCGGGAATACCAGCAGTCGGAGGCCTACAAGATGTGCACGGAGAAGATCCAGGAGAAGAAGATCAAAAAAGGTGGGCTGGGGGACCAGTGGCAGCTGCCCTTTGCTCGGGATCTGGCCAAGTGCTGCCGGGGCCTCTGGAGGATGCCGGGGTGGCTCGTGGAGGGTAACCCCCTTCCTCCTTCCCAGAGGATGCCGGCTCCGTGGCCGTGAACACCCTGCTGAACGGGCACCCACACAAGGTAAGGTGCTGGCAGCTCTACGGCCGTGTGGGGAAGCTGAGGCACGTGGCACTGCTGGGTTTGGCTCCTTTGGGCTGAGGGAGGCTCGGGACGGGCTTCTGGACTGCCCCTTGAAGCAGTGCCTGGAGCTGCAGGAGGCAGCACGTAGCTGTCCCCTCCGCCAGGGGCACGGCGTCCCCTCAGCCCTGCCCGATGCGTCCCCTCCTGTCCTCCAGGCTGGGGAGTGCAGCGACACCTTCTCCACCTTCGATGTGCCCATCTTCACCGAAGAGTTCTTGGACCAAAACAAAGGTGAGGGGCTGAGGAAGGGGCCGAGTTTGGGGTGAGGGGACGGGGACACCGTTCCCTCCCCCCCCCCCCGACCCCTTTGACCCGCTTTGTCCCCGGCAGCCCGGGAGGCCGAGCTGCGGCGCCTGCGGAAGATGAACACGGAGTTTGAGGAGCAGAACGCCATCCTGCAGAAGCACACGGAGAGCATGAACTGTGCCAAGGAGAAGCTGGAGCAGGAGCTGGCGCAGGAGGAGAGGCAGACCCTGGCCTTGCAGCAGCAGCTCCAGTCCGTGCGGCAGGCCCTCACCACCAGCTTCGCCTCCCTCCCCATCCCTGGTGAGCTCGGGGCAGCCCCGGGGACCAGCCTTGCTGTCCCGGGACACGGTGGCCACGTGGAGGGGCCTGAAGCCAGCAGGGGCTGTAGCAGGGATGTCGGTGGGGCAGTGATAACTGCTCGTCTGCTGGGGGGAGGATCGCAGAGCACTTGGGGGCTCTCCAGAGAGTCCAGACGTGCCAGCCAGCTCCTCTGTAGCAGGATAGGATGAACTGGGAACTGTCCTTGTCTCTAGATGTGGTCACAGCTTCCTCTGGGGAGGCGTTAGGAACAGGAACAATCCTTTTGTTCCTGGCTTTGTATCGGTGTGAGCTCACTGCTGCAGGAGCTGAGACCTCGTTCAGGGTCTCGTCCCCAGCACGATGTACGGGGCTGGGTGAGGACTTACCGGGCTGCTGCCCCGTAGGCACCGGGGAAACCCCGACGCTGAGCACTCTGGACTTCTACATGGCCAAGCTGCACAGCGCCATCGAGAGCAACCCGCTGCAGCACGAGAAGCTGGTGGTTCGCATCAAGGAGATCCTGTCCCGGATAGCCAGGTGAGCGGGGCAGGGCTGGCCGGCGCCCAGCGTGGGTGCAGGGGGGGCTCGGGGCCGTCTCTACACGGTTGTGGGGAAGAGAAGTCAAAACCCCTGTCATTTGGCCTCGTTTTCCACCCTCCTGCAGCGAACACTTGTGAAGAGGACCAGTCCCTGCCAGAGCCCGGGGCCGGCCGGACCACGGCCCTGTCCCTTGGAGCTCACGCAAGGGACAGTCCCTGCTGGTGGTCCGGCTGCTTCCCCCTCCACATCAGTGGGGCGCGACCCCGGCCCCGCGGCTGTGACATCTCCGAGGACCTTGAGCTTCTGGGGACCAAGCGGTGCCGTGGCTGAGGCCCCAGCATGAGCACCCCCTGCTCTCCTGTGCGCTCCCCAGCTCCTGCGGTGTCGCCTCTGGGCATCGCCTGCAGCCCCGGCTCGCGGAGCCCCTGGGGACTCCCCTGAGCGTGGCCGGTGCCAGATGCGGCACCGCAGCCTGCGGGTGGAGGGCCTGGAGGAAAGCAGCCCCTTCCACGGCGACCCAGGGGCTGCGGGGCAGCTGTGAGAGGCCCGTAAGGCAAAAGGGCTGACAACCAGCCCCTCCTCGATAGGGACAGGACCTTGTTCGAGCTGCCCCTCTGCATGTTTGGCTTAGCTCAAGGTTCCTGTCCCCAACTCAGTGAGCGTGGGGAGCCCCCAGGGCTCAGTGCCACATCCCAGCCCCTAAATCAGCCCGGGGACCCCCAGTCTGCCATGGGGGAGGTGACAGGTTTCTTTCCCCCATCTCTTGTTTTATTTAATCTTCCCTTTTCCCCTCCCTGCTGCCCCTCGGGTGCCTTCAGCCCCATGCACCCTGCCTGCCCCCTCTGCTTCCCCTGTGCCTCTGGGGCCAGGCGGGGCAGCCCCTTCCCCACACGCTGGCAAAACTTCTGTGCTGAGGGGGAGCGGGGCTGGAGCCCTCCCAGCCCTGGGGAGCCCTCATGGGACCACCGTGACGGCAGCCGCGTCCTCGCCACGCCGTGCCGGGGTCGGACGACCCTGGGGCTGCCTGTCAGAAATCTCAGATTGTGTAATTAGAGAGCGTCTTATTTTCTTACTAGCACTACGTGGATTCGGCCCCCGGTTTAACCTGGGGCAGGGGTCCAACCACCCCTCTCTTGCCTGCAAGGTGGGTGCTCTGTAGATGAGTCTCCTGGTTGCCATCTCCTGGTGGCTGCTCGGCTCGGGATGGAGATGGGAGTGAATAAACGAGGGAGAAACCACCTTGGGCTCTGTGTGTTTGTGCTTGGGGTGGGCTTCAAAGGCCAGGAGCCACCTGGAACAGCTTCATCCCCGTGTTGGGTCACAGCCCTGAGCTGGCCTACAGCTGCGAGGGTGATGGCCCCGCACTCATCGTTGCTGCCCCATCCTGCACCCCCGGGAGGTGCGATGGAGCCGTTGCTGCTCACCGGAGCTGTTCCTACACGGCGGTGCTCACCCGATCCCGGGGGCTGACCTGCGCCACCAGATCGGGTTCCTGGCCCCTGGGGATCGCCTTACGGCCCGGCCGGGAGCTGGTGCCCATCTATAATTCAGCGGCGGCGGCGGCGGGATGCAGCGGGCGGGCAGGCACGGCCGGCAGCCCCAGGACGACGGCCCCATGGAGAACGGCGTGGGGCAGGAGCCGGGGGCCCCCGAGCCGCCCCCAGCCCCGCGGCCCCCCCGTGTCCGCCCGCGCCTGGTGTTTCGCACCCAGCTGGCGCACGGCAGCCCCACGGGCCGCATCGAGGGCTTCACCAACGTCAAGGAGCTCTACGGCAAAATCGCCGAGGTCTTCAGCATCTCGCCCACCGAGGTGAGGCAGTGTGGGGTGGGGGGGGGGGCTCGGACCGAAGGGCGGTGCTGGCACCGCCGGTGTCCCCAGCCGCGGTGACGGGGTGCTGGTGGCAGATCCTCTTTTGCACGCTCAACACGCACAAAGTGGACATGCAGAAGCTGCTGGGGGGGGCAGATCGGCCTGGAGGACTTCATCTTCGCCCATGTCCGGGGCGAGACGAAGGAGGTGGAGGTGACCAAGACTGAGGACGCGCTGGGACTCACCATCACGGACAACGGGGCTGGCTATGCCTTCATCAAGGTGAGAAAGTGGGGGGGCTGGGGGGGGGTCTCTGAGTCTACCCTGGGGACCCCGGGGGTCCCCCTCTGCATGGTGCATTTTGGGGGGCTCCCTGGCTGACCCCATTGCTAAAGGAAATCAGTGCAAGGAGGCATGGGATGGGGGCCGTGTCTGTCTGTCCTCCCAAAGTCCCCTCCTTGGTGTCACCGTGTACCCCCCCCAGCGGATCAAGGAGGGGAGCATCATCAACCGCATCCAGGCGGTGTGTGTGGGTGACAGCATCGAGGCCATCAACGACCACACCATCGTGGGCTGCCGGCACTACGAGGTGGCCCGCATGCTGCGGGAGCTGCCCCGCGCTCAGCCCTTCACCCTGCGCCTGGTGCAGCCCAAAAAGGCCTTTGGTGAGCGGGGCTGGGGGCTGCTCTGACTGGGGACCCCCGGGAAGGGGCACCAAGACCCCTCCTGCAATGCGCGTGGGCCGTGCGCTGACCCCATGGTCCTGTGGGAGCGCACACGCCTGCAGTTGCGTTGTAGCACCCTGAGCAGGGTGCTGGGCTCCTGCAGCCTCCCTCAGGATCCACCCCACCTTTGGGCACCCATGCGTGTACCCCTACATGCACCCTGCACCCTTGCAACTGCCCCCCCCCCCCCCCCCCAGGGCTGCGGGCACCCCACCTCAGGGTGCACCCCCACACCTGCCCATGCACCCCAAGCTGCCCCCTGCCACCCGTAGTCCTCTGCATGCCCTGCCCTGGGCACCCATGAGCACGCCGTACGTGTGCATCCCTGACCTGCACCCATGGGTGTCCTTGGCCACACACGGATTACCCCACGGGGCCCTCCTTGTGTGTCCCCTGGGGCGTTTGGATAGCCTTGGCTGGCCACCCTTGGGTGTCCATCCTTGGCTGCCCGTCCTTGGTCATCCTTGCCCTTCCATCCTCGGACATCCACCCCCGGGCACCCTCCCTGCCCCTCGCCCCCACCCTGGGGTGCAGACATGATCGGGCAGAGGACGCGGAGCAGCAGCAAGTGCCCCGCTGAGGGCAGAGTGGCCAGCGGGAAGGAGACGCTGCGGCTGCGGGCTCAGGGCCCGGCCACGCTGCAGGAGGGGGTAAGGCACCCCCAGACCCACCGGCAGGCACTGTGATGGGCTGGGGGGGGGGATGTACCCCCCCCCATTGGGTGTCCCCTGCACTGGGTGCCCCCCGCTCCCACCCGCAGCCCAGCGCCACGGAGGAAGAAGCCGCCCGCCGCGTGGACGACCTGCTGGAGAGCTACATGGGCATCCGCGACAGCGAGCTGGGTGAGCCCCCCGTGACCCCCCCTCCCCATTCCCCCCCCTCCCCGCTCACCCCTCTTCTCCCCGCAGCCGCCACCATGGTGGAGATGGCGAAGCAGAGCCCCAACGCCGCCGCACTTGCCCGTGGCCTCGACTCGGTGCTGGGCGAGTTCGCCTTCCCCCCGGAGTTCGTGGCCGAGGTGTGGACGGCTGTCTGCAGCACCGGGGGGGCGCAGGAGTAGCCGGGGGGGGGGGCAGTGGTGTCCCCCCGCCCAGGTCCCCACTCTGTGTCCCCCCCTGCGCCACCACCCTGTGTGAGGCTGGCGGTGGCGCTGGGGGGTCCCCATCCTGCGACTGTGTGAACGCTGCCGTGCACCCGCCCCAGGCTGGGGGGGCTGCAGAGCTCACCCCCCCCATGGGTGTGAGCCCCCGCCTCTGGGTGCCAGCCCCCATCCCCCACCAGGACCCCCGCACCCTTGCAAGCACCCCCAGCACAGCCTGGAGGAGCGGGGCCAGGGGCACCCGTGCCCCCCCCCCATCCCAGCGGGCACGGAGAGCTGCACAAGCTGCGCTTTATTGGGGAGGGGTCACACAGGGGGGTGTGGGGGGAGCACCCCCATGCCTCCCACCCCCCCAACACCCCACCGGGCACCGCATCCCCCGGCCTCAGGGCAGGGAGGGCGGACGCGTGGTGACGGCTAATTAATAAACCACTGCACCGCTGGCTGTGTGCGCCCACCTCCCGTGGCCGGGGCGGGGGTCCCGCTCACCCCCGTCCCCCTCTGTCCCCCCCCCCCCACTACTGCAGCCGGGCCTCCTGGGCGAGCTTGCGGCGCAGCGAGGGGTTGAGGACGGGGTAGAGGGAGAGCAGGGAGGGCCGGGCGCGCAGCCCCGGGTGCACGCGCTGCAGCACGGCGCGGCGGAACAGGATGTAGACCCAGGGGTCCAGGATCTGGTTCCAGGTGACCATGCGGATGTAGATGAGCAGCAGCTTCTGCGTCTCCGTGGGCAGTGTCCGGGCGCGCTCCCCGGCCGGCAGCTGCTGCAGGATGGTCTGGATGATGAAGATCTGGGGAGAGAAGGGAGGCGTGAGCTGACCGCGGGGGGGCGGTGGGGGCTTCCCACGGGTCCCTGTCGTGGTTTGGGGCAGAACCTGGGAGTCCCGCGTTGGGCACCCGCGGCCTGCAAGGATGAGGATGGGAGGGCCGTGGGGTTTCACCGAGGCTGAGGTCCCCAGGTGGAGAGATGGGGGGGAGCACATCCAGACCCAGGACCGCTCCAGAAGGGCCGTGGGGGGGACACCAAGGGCTGGGGCCTCTTCTTGGGGCATGGGGGGAGGTCACCAAGATCATGGGGCTTCACCAGGAGGGGCTGGGAAGGGGCGCACTGAGAGCTGGGGCCTTGCTGCGGGTGATGGGGGGGACACCAAGACCTCACCAGGAGGGACACAAGGGGACAGATCCCAAGGCCACACCACAAGGGATATGGAGGGGGGCACCAAAACCTGTGGCCTCACCAGCAGGGACACAGGGGCACCAGGCTGGACGTGGGGAGGACATTGAGACCTGCCCTCCCCCCCCCCCGAGAGGGCCACGCCACAAGCCAGGGCCTCACCAGGAGCGGCATCCAGCAGATGGTGGCGATGATCATGATGCCCACCAGCTGCACCATCATCTCCACCTCGCTGTCCCGCCGCCGCTGCACGGACTCCCGGTCGTGGTAGACGCGGCAGAGCGTGACCACGCTGACCGTGTTGAAGACGAAGGAGAGCAGTACGGAGAAGATGCCCAGCAGGGCGAAGAGCAGGCAGAATACGGCGTTGCCCGTGTCGGGCAGGAGGGTGAGGAAGCACCAGGAGCCGGGGTACTGCAGCGTGTAGCGGCCCAGCCCCAGCACCGGCAGCAGCCCCAGCACGCAGGAGAAGCCCCACACCATCCCCACGATGGACCACGCGCGGCGCTTGGAGATGCTGGTGGAGCGGGAGAAGGGGTGGTTGATGCCGAAGAACCTCTCCCCGGCCATGGTGGCCCCCAGCAGCAGCGGGCACTGCCCGAAGAAGACCATGGAGAAGCCGAGGAAGTTGCAGAGGTGGCAGCCGGGGTCCACCTCAGCCCAGTCGAACTTGATGAAGTGGTAGGGGATGATGACCGAGGCCGTCACCAGCAGCCCCATGAAGTCTGTGACCACCAGCCCGCAGAGGAAGACGAGGAAGGAGGAGCGGGACCGGCTGGTGAGCTTGCGGGAGGAGCTGAGCAGGACGTAGAGGGCGAAGAGGTTGGAGCAGAGGCCGATGAGGCCGAAGGCGGTGGAGAACC
This sequence comes from Stictonetta naevosa, assembly GCA_011074415.1. Taxonomy (NCBI): domain Eukaryota; kingdom Metazoa; phylum Chordata; class Aves; order Anseriformes; family Anatidae; genus Stictonetta; species Stictonetta naevosa. Next base: position 3,967,427 of record CM021724.1, on the reverse strand, counting down.
ATGGCGAGGCGATGGCTTTCTTCTGCGTCTCGTTGAGGCTGGTGCTGAGGTTGATCACCCCGAAGCAGGTGTCCGGCCGGGCAGCCAGGCTCACGTTGGGGAGCTCCGTGTCCCCCCACCCCATCCTGGTCCTTCCGCTGGCTTCAGGCACCCCCCAAGCTCGGCTCCATAGCACGTCCTGCCCCAGGTCCCAGCGCCGGCTCCGATCCCACTTGGCTCTATGGGGACAAAGGGAGTTTTAGGGACAGTTCCCCCCATGGCCAAGACCGCTGCCACCCACCCAGAGCCTGTGGATGTGGGGTGCCCCATGGGATGCCGTGGTGGGGGCCTGGCTGCTGCTTGGCCCCAGCCCCGCAGCTGGCCGGGATTAACCGTCCCCGGCCACGAGCCATGGGGCCAGCGGCCACCAGGCCCTAATCCCCTCGTGCTCGTTGTTTGGAGAAGCGCGCCGCTGCCAGCTGGGCTCGCTGACGGCTCCGTCCTGTGCTGGGGTGGCCCAGACAGACCCCCCCCCCCCGCCCCCTCAGAGGCTCTGTCTGGGTTGGGTGTCTGTGCCTGGGACGGATCCTGACCACGGGCAGGGGCACCGCCAGCGCTCAGCATCACCAGGGACCTTGCAAAACCCCTGCCCCATCCTCACATTCCTGCAGCGGGGTGGGGAAACTGAGGCACTCATGAGGCGGGGGTTCTGTGCATCCTCTGGTGCTCCCAGGACGAGCGTGGTCACTGTGTCCGTCCCCAGGGGTCCCCAGCCCCGCAGCACCCAGGCGGGCGCTCTCCCTGCTGCATCCCAGCTGTGGGCCGGGCACGGGGCCAGCTCCGCGTGCCGAGCCGGGATCAGGGATGCGGCCGCATCCTCCAGGCCCGCTGTGGGGCTGGAGCAGGATTACTTTAAAAGCTTTTCCCCAATCCCTGCGCCTGGGGCCTGTGGCCCACGTGGCGCTCGCTCATTCACGCCCGGAGACGCGTGGTGCACGTGGCACCCACGGGGGGGGTCACCCCACGACCCTGGGTGCCCCCCCGCACCGCAGCACATCCACACGCAGGTGTGGGGGATGCAGCCAGGTCTCGTGTTCCCTGTCTGCGGCAGCCAGAGCTGTTGGCCCAGCAGTGGCATGGGGACAGGGGATGGCACGCTGCCCTGCCGGCCTGCTGGGCTCTGGCCTCTGTCCGGGGAGCATCTGGCAGCCGGGCAGCCCCGGGACTGCTTTCACCATCACTAATTAGCGCAGCCTGTTTGCAACGGGATGATCCGGGACAGGGTGGAGCCGCTTCCAGAGAAAGCAGAGACACAGCTGGATCCGACCCCAGCCGGAGGGACGTGGGGACTGGGCCCATTCCTCAGGACAGGGATGTCCCCGCCACCCCCCTGCCCCGTCCCCAGGCTGCCCGGTACCACCTTCCCCTGCCTGGCCACCCCTCGGGACCAGGGCACTGCTGAGGCCGCTGCAGCTGCCTCCACCGCAGCCAGCACTGCGAACGGCCCCACGGCTGCGGGGGTCCCGTCACCCCCTCGTGCATGGTGCCACCGCCACCTGCCCCATCCCCGACTCAAACCTCAAGCTGGCCCCGACCAGCGACGGCTGCAGCGGCTGCTCCGGCACCCGCCTGCCCTGCGCATCCCGGCGGCGGGGCCGCGGCGAGCCCGGCTCCACGTCAGCCACCCGGCGCCCCGACCCGCCGCCCCCTTCTTGGCCCTCGGAGGCAAGGCCTGGCCGCAGGGCCTGGAGCCGCCGCGCTGATCCCAGGGCTGGGATGGGGCCAGGGATTGCAACACACGGCGGTGGGACGGGCGGTGGGGCCGAGTGGCACCGGCACGGCATGGCAGCACCGCCACCGGCTCCACTGCCGTCCCCTGGGGAGGACGCTGGGGTGGTGGCGGTGTCGTGGCCCTGTCCCCATCCCCGACCCCGTCCCCTTCCCCATGTGGGGGCTGCTGGCAGAGCCTGGCGGTGACTCACTGCTGAAGGGTGAGGACGGCCCCAGCTTTTTCCATGAGACAAGAGTGAAAACTTGCCGCTGTTTGTTTGCTCCTGTCCCTGAGGGACCGCAGCAGTAGCCCCAAAGGTGCTGGTCCCCTTGGGACTGATGTCAGGCCCCGGTGGGATGGCGCCGTGTCCCGCACTCCTGGCCCTGGTGAATTCATCCTGACCCCACGGTGCTGCTGGGTGCTGTGGCAAACCACCTGCTCCGGCCCCACTGCCAGTGCCCAGCAGCTCAGCCCTGAGCTGTGCCTCAGTTTCCCCATCGCTGCCTGCAGGGAGGGCTCGGGGGGGGCACTTGGCTGTGTCCCCGCCGCTGTCCCTCCCGCTAACGAGACAGCCCAGCCCTGGCAGCGGGGCCGCAGCAGGAGGAATTCAGTCGTTTGGCAGAATAGGGGCTGGGTGGGCACCGGCCCCGCCAGGCTGGCGGCGTGCTGCCGTGTAGGGGGGGCTGCAGGGCCCCCCGGGGCGTGCAGGGTAACGTTGTCCTGAGGTCTTGTGGCCATGGGATGTGCCCGGCTGCCGAGCGGCTCTGCAGGGCACCCGCAGCCCCAGCACAACAGGATCCGAACCCATCCAAAGTGGAAGGATGCGAGTCCATCACACTCTGTGGCAAGCCACAACCCCAAGAGTGGCAGGATCCGACCCCTGCAAAGTGGCAGGATCCGACCCCATCCTGTGGCAGCATCCACCACGGGGCGGCAGCAACGCCAGGGCCGAGCAGCCGGTGCCACCCTGCACGGGGCTGGGCAGCACTTAGAGGGAATCAAATATTAAAGAGCGCCCATTTAGTGCTAGCTGGGCTGTCACCGAGCCGAACCCCACCAGCCCCGGCTGCTCTGCAGAGCAAAGCAGAGGCACTTGCGGGAAGGGATTCATGAGGGGGGCAGAGGCTCCTCACTTGCCATCTGCCCCCCATCTGGGGTGGCCGTGGGGATGGCAGCGCCTGTGGAGGAGACGCCTTTAGTCCACGCCTCGGCCCCGCTTTGGGGGTGCTGGAGCCAGCAGGAGCCCCAGCGGGGAGATCCTGGGACAAAATCCCGGAGGAGAGGAGCCGGCTCCTAAATGGGCTGCGTTGGCAGCCCTGGCGCGGGCACTAATGGGGTTTCTGGCGCCGCGTGAGCCCGTGGGCCGGCGTTTCACCAGGGATGTGCCGCGTCTTGCTGGGCCTCTGCCGCTTCCTGCCCTCGCCACTTCTGAGGGCAGTGAGGAAAAGGCGTCGCCGACAGCACGGGGGGGCTCAGAGGGGTCCCGCTGCTGCCTGGGCCCTGCCCCAGCTCACTGCTTCCATGGGTGCAGGACAGCGGGCATCCTGCGGGCACACTAGCAGCGAGCTCCTAAAGCAGGGCCTGGCAGGTGGGAGCATGTCCCCGGGCTGAAGGTGCCGCAGCAGCAGGGCTTTGGGACGGGACCGTGCCAGGCACTGGGGGGCAGGAGGCGAGGGCGAGGGGGAGCACTGCAGCCCCAGGGCTCTGCCCTGCTGGGTGCGGTGCTGGGAGCTGCAGGGTCCCTGCACTGGGTGTTTGTCCGTGTGTGTCCCGTCCCTCTCTGCTTGCTGGACCTCTCCGGGGATGGCCCCAACTTCCCGTGCAGTGTCCCCAGCCCGATGTCCCCAGCAGGTGGTCCAAGGGGACAAGGTTGGGCGCAGCCGTCCCTGCCAGGGCTGGACGTGACCCCTCGGCAGCTGCCCCTGGGCCGCTGCTCTCTGGGCAGATCAGCTCAAGGACATCGGCCGAGACGGGAAATGCATTGGCTACGTCATGGGGATGGGGACCTGGCAGGGCTCCAGAGTCCCTCCCTGGACCCACAGCCATCAAAGAGACCCGCTGCCGGGGGAGCCTGGAGCGGGGACTTCCACGGGCTGTCCGGGAAAGGGATGGCCATGGGGAGCAGGGACACAATTGGCGGCAGCCCCAGCCAGGCACCTGTCCCTGTCGTGGCCCACAGCAGAGGTCCCCAGCTGGAGGTCCCCAACCTGCTCAGAGTCAGGGCTGCCTGGGGCTCGTCGCTGGCCCCTGGGGATGTTTAGCACGGTCCCCGTCCCATCTTGTTCCCAACCTGTCCCTCGGAGCAGGGCAGGTGGTGGCAGCTCCCCGGACACCCTTGGGAGCACGAGCTGGGGGCCGGGTGGTGCGGGGAGCCCCCGCCACAGCATCGCAGGGGCATCAAAGTCACTTCCCTGTCCCGTCCCGTCCCGCAGCACCTCCGCCCAGTGACAAACTTCGCGGTGGCAGCGGAGGGTGGGTGGCAGGAGGCAGCACTGCCCGGCCCCTCGCAGCGAGCGGGATCTTCCCGGGCAGTGCAGCGAGGGGCGTGGGGGGCACCGCTCCCCCCGGAGCGCTCCAGCCCTGCTGTGTAAGGCCGCCCTTATCGGCCCCGCCAGCCCTGCCGCCCCGCGCAGCCCCTCTCTGCCTGTCCGCCTGCGGTCTGCCCATCCACCTCAGCCCCTTCATCAACTACCCCAACCCCTCTGTCCGTCTGTCCCAGCCTCTCCATCTGCCTGTCCCAGCCCCTCCATCCATCCACCCACCCACCCACCCATCCCAGCCCCCCGTCCGTCTGTCCCAGCCCTAGGGTCTGCCCATCTCTCCCAGCCCCCCCCCGTCCGTCCCAGCCCCTCGCTGGGAGCCCCCCGCTCTGTCCCCCCCGGCTCCTCCGCCCACCCGAGCCGTGCGCTCTTTGTCCGTCCCGGCCCCTCCGTGCCACCCCCCCCGCGGCCCCTCCACGGCCAATTTCCGCCCCCCCCTCCCCGCCGCGGGGCCGCTCCCGGGGCAGACGGAGGGTGGGGAGCCCCCGGCCCGCCCCCCCCAGCGCCCCCGGGCCCTACCTCGTGGCGATGCGCGGGGGCTGGGTGGGCGCAGCCCGGCTCGGCTCGGCTCAGCCCGGCTCAGTTCATCCCCGCACGGTTCGGCCCGGTTCAGCCCAGCCCGGCTCGGCTCCGTTCAGCCCGGCTCAGCGCAGCCCGGCTCGGTTCGTCTCGGCTCTGCCCGGCTCGGCTCAGCACGGCCCCGCGGGGGAAGGGCCGGACTCGGAGCCCCCCCCCCTCCCTCTGCCCCTTCCCCTCCCCCTGCCCCGCCCCGGCCCGCGCCCCCCCGGAGCCCCGAACGGGGCCGGACCCGGCCCGGCCGCCCGGCACTGCCCCCCCCCCAACACCCACGCGTGTCCCCGCGCCCCCCACCCCGCTCCCCCCGACCGTGCCCTGGGGCCGCCCCCGCTGAGCCCCCCGATGCTGAGTCAGCGGGGCTGAGCTCGGCCCGGCCCCCACGCGTGGGACGAGGACGCGCGTGGGACACGGACACGCGTGGACGTGGCCACCGGCCTCACCTGTCCCCACTGCACGGCTGCGGGAAGGGGCTGGCGCTGGGCACCCCGTCCCCTGCCGTCCCCCAGCTATATTTAGCGGGGCCGCGCTCCTATCCGGGTTACTCACTTGTTTACCCGAGCTGGATTCCTGCCTCTGGTGGGGGCCATCCCCGCCCTGCCGCCAGCCCCGCGGGACCCGTACCGGCACCCCCGGCCCCACCGAGCTGCCACCGCTGTGGTGCCACATCCTTGAGCCCGCCGAGGGGCCACCGATGCTGCCCCCGGGGGAATGGGGAGAGGGGTGCTGGTTGGGCACCAGCGGGTGTCCCCAGCAGCGTCCCTGCGTGTCCCACATGAGCCCAGCCGGCCAGGAGGTCCCCCACGTCCTGGGGGACACAGCCAGGCTTGGGCGCAGCACAGCTTTGCATGCATGGGGTTTGTCTGGGCGCAGTGTCCCCACGCTGCCCCAAAGTTGAGGCCGTGTTGTGGCACAAGGGGACACGACCGCCTCCGCTGTCCCCCTGTGCCCATCCATCTGGGCCACCGTGTGCCACCGGGGAGCGGAGCCCGCTCCCTGCACCAGCATCTCCATCCTGCGCCAAAAAGAGCGAGTGACACGGGAGCGTCCCTCGTGCCTGCCGTGGTGTCACAGCCCGAGAACCACGAGGCGTGGAGCTGTGAGGCTCTGGTGGCAGCGGACGCCGATGGGGTGTGACCCCTACAGCCCGCGGGGCGCAGAGGATGCGGGCACAAGGTGCGGTGGGCAGGGAGCCTCTGGGTGCTGCAGCCACCCGCTGCCGCCGGCTCTGGGAGCGGAAAAGAGTTCGGCCCCCACAAAGCCAGCGTGGGGCTTCACCGTGGCACACGACGAGGCAGAGGCGGGCGATCAGCTCTCCTCAAATACAGGAGGGGTTGAGAAGAGCGCTGAGAACTGCCAGGGCAGAGAAAAGCCCTGGGCTTCAGCTGGACCCGGCCCCTGGAGAGGTGCTGCGGTGGCTCCGGCAGTGCCTGGGAGGGGACGCGGTGTGACAATTCGGGGGCAGCCAGAGCGGGATGGAGCTTTTCCCCCCGCCCCAATACTCACCCAGGCACCAGCCCTGTCCCTCTCCCCCCAGGCTCTCAGGTTGCTCCAGGACGAGCACAGGGGCTGTCAGGACTCGTGCCACCGCAGGGGACATCCAGTGGCAGCAGGAGACCTGAGAATGCCCCCCCATGTCCGTGTCCGTGAGGGAGAGGGCAGGGGCTCTGCCAGGCAGTTCTGCACAGAGGGCACCTAACGGCTGGTTTTGCTTTTTTTTCTCCTCCTTTTTGCTCCGAACCCATCTGTCCCGGCCTTCACACGCTTCCTGTGCTGACCTCAGGATCTCAACACCCCCCCGCCAAGCAGCTGCTCAACGGCTTTAAATAACGCACAGGAAGGAGAGGCCGTGGGGACACGTCCCGGCGCTGCTGCCGGACGGGGATATCCGGCAGGCTGGGGACATGCGTGGGGCAGAGGTGGTCGGGGTCTCCCCCTGTCCCGGTACCACTGCCTGCAGGGCTCCTGGCATGCCTGGGTGCCTGTGGGATGCTCCTGAAAATGAGTTCCCGCAGGGCCAGATCCTGCCAGCAGCGCCAAGAGAAGCAGGATGGGGTGAGCTACGGGGGGAAGCGATAGCTGCGAGGCAAAACCCGTGGCCAAGAAGCCCCCGCCTGGTCCCCATGAAGCCCCCAGGAGCCCTGGGGTACTGGGGAGTGCATCTGCCCCTCGCCTGGGGCAGTAAGCACCACTCAGGGACAGGGGGAGGGACCGTGTGCCACAGAAACCAGATTTTCCCCTGTAAGGAGATGTCCTGGTCACATCTCACACCCCGCTCCTCCTCCCCGCCGGAGGCTGACGCCTTGTGGCCACCAAACCCTTTCATCCTGCAGCCATGGTCGAGGGAGGTGGCGGTGCTCCCAGGCTGGGGCAGCAGGATGCCGGGGGGGGGAACGCCAGAAATGGGGCCTGTGGGGGCGGCACGGGGCCAAGGGAAAGCGGCAGCAGTGGGACCGTGGGCAAAGGGCTGTGCTCGCAGAGCAAAGGGCACTGCAGCTCCAGCTGGGGAATGTCACAGCTGGACAGGTCTGGCACGAGCAAGAGGGGGGCATGGGGCTGGAAGAGGCGATGGGAACCCACAGGGCGGACAGCATGTGGGGGCTAGGGGCACAGGCACCCCCTGCCCCCAACATTGCACAGCCCCCGGGGAGCCTCCCAGTGCTGGCCCAGTAAGATACTGGCTGCTGGCAGCATACAGCACGGCCACATGGGACAGAGGGGCATGGGGTGCTCGTGCAAGGGAGGCCACGGCTTAAACAACCCCTATTTATTCGTGCCAAAGTCTCAGGGTCCCTCGGGATAAAAGCAATGAGGAAAATGGTCAAGAGGCTGCGCTGGGCCAAGCATTGGGCAGGTCCATGGGACAGCGCATGTGGGACAAGGGGACAAGCCCCCTGCCCACCCTCTGTGCCAGGAGTCGGGCAGGGAGAGCAGCCCCTCATCTGCGGTAACGGTAGCGCTTGAAGTGGAACCAGAGCTGGAAGATGCCGTTGGCAAACTGGCAGCGGAAGCCGTGGCGGTGGGAATACTCCCACTCCCGGTTGACGATCTTGAAGGCGATGTCCTCGTAGGGCGGCCCGGCGTGGAAGCGCAGGATGGCAAAGTCCTTGTTATCCTGGCAGGCCTCCAGGAAGTATTCGGGCGTCGAGCGCTTGTCGATGAGGTCGGGGTAGAAGATGTTGAACTTGTAGCCCTGCACGATCTTGGGTGGGGGGTTGTCGAAGTCATAGTGGGTCTGGTTGTACTTGTTCCACTCGAAGCCTGTGTGTACCCGGTTGAAGAAGCGAGGCTTGCGGGGCCGGTACTTGTCAGCCCAGAGGTAAGCCTTGCCCGTGAGGGGCATTTCCACGCTGAACTGTGCCTCGTCCGCGCCCATGCCCTCCTTGGCCTTCCGGAAGAAGATGTCGTCGGTGCTCTCGGTGGCATCGCCTGCAGGGAGGAGAGGTGAGGGCTGGCCCCGCAGTGCCAAGCGGGCCTGGGCTGCGCGCAGGGAAGGGGCAGGAGGGGCCGGGCTGGGGATGTGCTGGACACACAGACCTGCTGGGTGCTGGGAAACTCATCCAAAATACCCTTCCCACTGGTCTGCAGCTTCAATGGTGTGTTGGGGAGACGGAAGGAGCTGACTCGGGCACCCACAGGGAACGCCAGCAGCCTGGGCTGCGTCCCCCTTCAGTAGCCGGTGGATGCTCCAGACCCAGCATTTATCCTTTTCCAAGAGGAACGTCCCCCCTCCAGCCCTGCACCCCAGGGCACGTGTGCGCCCCCCGCGCCAGGCCAGGCCACGAGGGCATCAGGGCTCCTACCTGTGACCTGGAGCTGCTGGCGCAGCAGCAGCAGCCGGTGCATGTCCTCCTCGGCCTCCAGCACGTGGGCGTCGAAGGGCAGCTCGTTGGGGCCCAGCAGCCGGGGGCTGTACTTCCCCGCGTCATAATCGTCCAGGCTCTGCTGGATCAGGTCCTCCTCCATCAACACGGCTTCCCCCTCTGCTTCTCCTTTGGCCTCTGCATCCTGCTCAGCCTCTGGCTCTGAGGACGGCCCCGGCTGTACCATAATGCTCTCCTCTGGGTCCAGCCTGCAGGGAAGACAACGTGGCATGGAGACGGTACCCTTGGCTCCCCGAGGTTTGTCTGTGGACAGTTGGGAGCATGAGGCTGCATCTTCTGTCCTGGGTGCCCGAGGGGGAGGCTGAGGGCTGTGCTCCCCAAGGAGGGGGCTGCATACCTGTCACTGGGGGAGACCGGCTCCCGCTTGATGATGGGGAAGAGCGGCTCACTCTCCACGCCCTGCTCCTGCTTCAGCTTGTACAGCTTCTGCCGCAGCACGTCCTGGTGCCGCTCCCGCAGCCTGCAAGGGGGAGGTGAGCCATCAGGTCACACCCTGCACGCCCACGGCTGGGACACAAACCACTCCAGGCCGAATCTTTTTTTCTTTACAGTTGCCTCCTCCTGCTCTGCTCATGGCAGCTCTGCACTGTCCCCTTCCACACCGTTGGCAAGGGGCAGTCCCTGCTCTCACCTGGCCCGAGCCATGTAGGCCTTCAGCTGCTGCAGCAGGCTCTCCCAGTATCCGATGTCGAGGTTGGGCCCTCCTGCCCGGATCTTGCTCTCGATGCCCTGGTACAGCACCTGCAGCTGGTTGTAGGTCTTCCCCTTGAACACGGACTGCACGTCCGAGCTGACGGAGGCGTTGACGCCATCCCGCCGCTCCCCTGGACAGGCAGGCAAGGGCGACCAGTCAGTCTCTGAGCGCTCATGCACTCAAGCACTCCCAGGCTTCACCGAACAGCTGGAGCCCGGCAGGGACGGCTGCCACAACCACAGCCTTCATCCACCACATCCTCCAGGAGGAATTTGAGAGCCTCTGCAAGCCTGAGAGCCTGCGGCAGACCCCGTGCCATTCGTTACCCACAGTTCACACTCCCCTCAACATCCGTGCCAGGCTCTGGCCTCCTGCTTACCTGGGCCTCCTTTCCCAGAGGCCTCCAGTTTGCGGAGCTTGGCTATTTCATCCTCCGTGATGATGGTCATGTCCCTCCAGAAATCCACGTTCTTGCCTTGCTCCAGCTCCATGTAAACCTGCAGGCAGGGGACAGGAGACATCAGGCACCCGCTCTGCATCACGGCCTGAACTGAGCCACAGGCAGGGCAGCAGAGCTCAGCGAGGGAGGCCTTGAGCCGCTTCCCCGCGGACAGCCTGGGTGCAGAGGCCACAGAGGTACCTGAATGTCCTCCACCAGATCCTCCATGTCGGAGACGGTCAGGCCATTCAGGAAGGTGTAGGGCTCATGCATTTCCACAGCCAGATCGTCATCCTCCGCACTGATGTACTTAGCCAGGAGGTCAATGGGTTTCGCCCTCCCATCCCGAATCCGGATCTTAGACCTGGGTGAGAGGAGAGGAACAGTGAGCGGTGCCTTCCGATCTCTGCTCCCCACCAGCCTGACCCCACGAAGCTGCCCACCCACCGCAGCTTGGCCTGCTGCAGGTGGAAGTTGTCCTCCTGCTCCTCCCAGGTTTTGAAGTGTTCCGCCTCCTTCTCCCGCTGCAGCATCTCCAGCTCCTGCTCACGCATCGCCTTCTCCCTCTCTCGCTCCAGGCGCAGCTGCTTCACCTGCTCAGGGACAGAGCGAGACATGAGGCTGCTGCAGGACACCGCCGTAACCGCACTCACTGAGCTGCCTCAGCCCCCACAATCATCCCGGAGAGCCAGAAGCTCTGTGCGAGGAAAGCCTGCACCAGAGCCAGCTGCCCACTGCTCCCTGCCAAACCTTCGGAGTACAGGGGACATGGGCACGGCTAAGTGCTGCACTGCAGTGACCTGGCATTTGTCTTCATCAGCACCTCCCAAGCTGGATTCAGCCCCAAGGAGAAAATCTCACCCTCGAACAGAAGTCAGCGCAGAGTGGCACCCTGATCTTACAGCCTATGGGCTCCCCCAGAGAGATCAAGGGAACTTTCAAGATGGGCCGGGAGCAGCTGGGAGAACTGGGCTGTCCATGGGGACCAGTGCCAGACAGTGGGAGGGAGGGGGCTTCTGGTCCCACCTTCTGCAGCTCCAGGCGGTTGTCCTCCTGGATTCGCTTGTTCCTCTCCTTCAGGTCCTTCTCGTCCAGGTGGCTGATCCCCTTTTTCTCCAGCGCCTGAAACAGAGTGGCCAAGAGGAGCCATGAAACCAAGCAACCTCTACAGCCGCTCAAGTAGCGACACCACATCCACCCATTTCTGCTGCTCTGTTGGGCTCTCATCCTGCCAAGGACCCCCGACTCCCTCAAATCCTACTCCTGCAGCTTCTCAGCAAAACCCAGGCTCACCCAGCAAGTCCACCCCACCTGGTGAGCAGCAACACGAGCAGGGAACACTCCCCAGCTCTCAGCTCCCAAGCAGCCTCTCTTGTACCCTGACCCATCTCCTCATCCCACAGCCCTGACGCTGGTCTTCCCAATGAAAGACGTAAAGCCCTGCAGAGCTTTTCAGGAACGCCCAGGTGCTGCCCTAGATGACAGCACTGCTCTCGTGTGGCTCCTTTTACTGTTTCAGAGGTTCCCACCTCAAGCAAAGTCCCTCCTGACACCTCACTGCTGTGTGGACCATCCCACAGCAGCCACAAGAACACAACCTCCTCTGAGCCAACGTGCAGAGCAGCCTCTTGTGACACAGAGGTGTGGACTGGGCACTCACCTTGCTCCAGATGAAAGTGCCCAGCAGGTTGTTGTCCCCAAAGGGATTGTCGGTGTTGGTGTAACCCATATACTCCTCTCCCCACCCCATCTTCTCCCGCTTTTTCCTCTCCTTGGCCTCCTTCTTAGCCAGCCGTCGAGCCCGCTTCTCCTCAGGGGTCTCCAAGGCCTTCATGAGTGCAGCCTGCTTCTTTTTCTCCTCCTTCATCTTCAAGCGCTCCTGAAGGCTCAGCTGCTGCCCCGACTCCTCCTGGCCCCGGGAACGCGGTGGGGAGGGAGAGCTGACTGAGGACACAGAAGACTTGGAGCCATCTCTTTTCCTCCGCCTCTCTCTGCTCCGGGCTCGCCTCTTGTCTCGCTCTCGCTCGGAGCTCAAGCTGGAGGAACGACCCCGGGACCGTGAGCGGTGTTTCTTCTGGCTTTTATGGTGCTGGTCCCTGCTTTTGCTTTTCTTCTTCCATTTGTGTCTCTCATCGTCAGAGTCTGAACTGTGGGAGGGGGAAGTCACATTTCAGCTGATGATTACAGGCTCCGTGGGGATGCAGTGGTCCAAGAGGGGAGAGCATTTCCCCACCACAGGCACGGCACGGCCTGTCCTGAGCCACAGCAAGACCCAACAGCAGAGCCTAGAAAGTCCAAACACGCTTTTAGCTCGGTGCTCGCTCCCCGTACCAAACTCCCTCCCTGAGAATACAGCGCGCTGTGTTACTATCCCCGAGCTCCTGCTGTTCCTGCACGCACCTGCGGCTGCCCGCAGCAGCACGAAGCAGCCGTGTCCTCCCCGAGGGGCTCCCGAGCCCGGGTGGGAGCCCAGCGGGTGACGGCAGCAGCGTCCCGGCCGCTCGGACGGCGCTGGGCCTGGCAGGCCCTGCCTCCCTCGGGTTCTCCCAGGCCCGGCTCGGCCCGGCCGGGCCCCTGCTCCCCGCCTCCCCCGGGACAAGGCCCGGGGCCACCGGGCGCAGTCCCCAGCATAAGGCCCGGCCGCCCCGGGCCCGGCTCCCCCAGCAAGGCCCGGTTCCTCCCGCAAGGCCCGGGCCTAGGCCTGGGCCTGGTCCCGGTCCCCCCAACGAGGCCCGGTAACCGACAAGGCCCGGTCCCGCCCGCGAGGCCCGGTCCCTCCACCAAGGCCCGGCCGCCCCGGGCCCGGTTCCCCACCACCAAGGCCCGGTCCCCCCGAAGGCCCGGCCGCCCCGGGCCCGGTTCCCCACCACCAAGGCCCGGTCCCCCCGAAGGCCCGGCCGCCCCGGGCCCGGTTCCCCACCACCAAGGCCCGGTCCCCCCGAAGGCCCGGCCGCCCCGGGCCCGGTTCCCCACCACCAAGGCCCGGTC
>CM021724.1:3909482-3954159 GCA_011074415.1 Stictonetta naevosa | reverse complement strand
GGCATCCCATTTCGGCCCCCCCTAATTACATACATTCATTACACGGTGCACGCACGGAGCGGACATGGGAAATGAGCGGGAGCATGAGCATCCGATAGAGGAGACCCAGGTCTAATGTAGACATCAACAGAGAGAAAATCAGACACGAGCCAGGGCGTGGGGGCCGCGGCTTTTGTCCGGCTGGGTGAGAGCTGGAGGTGATGCTGAGTGGGGGGCGGAAGGTGCTGGGCAGGACCACGGCACGTTTCGGGAGCCCAGCCGGCACCGAGGGTGACCCAGGCCCTGCCGCAGCGGTGCCAGCCCCCTGCCCAGAGCCAACGTGCGACCTCAGCACATGGGGCTGAACCAGGCACCAAGGAGGCAGAGGTGGCTGAAAGCAGAGACAGCCCTGGAGCCCTCGAGTCCTGCACCCGTGGACCAGCAGGAGATGTGGTGCCTCCTTTTTGAGATGTAGGGGTACGCTGGTGGCAGCACCAGGCAGCAATCTTCTGGGGCGCTAGAGAAAGCCCTAGCATAAACACACAACCCGCTCTGCAGGTGAGCTGGGCACACAGCTGGAGAGATGCTCAGGCCAAGGAGTGGCAAGGGCTCTCCTCCCCAAAGAAGGGCTGATGCTCTTTCCCAAGGGCAAGACCCAGTCCTTCCCTTCCTCTGACTCTGCTATGCCCTGCAAAGGCAGCATTGACAAGGCATGGGGAAGTGCCCCACAGTGCCCCAATGCTCCCCCACTGCAACACAGGGAGCAGGAATAGCACAGAGAGGTGGGTAATGAGCAAGCTTTGAACCCCAGGGTCCTGTAGCCTTGTGAAGGCTCAGCTGCTCTCCAGCACAGACACCTGGGCAGGAGATGACAGCAGGAAGTGTGCATGGGCCTGGAAAGGAGTAGTTTCCATTTGGGATCAGCATCTCCTTAAAAGAAAGCTTCTTTTTCCCCACTCACGTTGACAAAGTTGCTCCCATCCCTTTGCTCTCAGCTTTTACACACCTGCTCGCTCCAAAGGGTTCAGCATTATACGATTGCACACAGAAGGATTGTCTCAAAAAGCCTAGACACCTGAAGAATGACAACAGTTGGAATGAACGTGCTGGAAAAGAAGATTGGGGCTTCCCCATACCTTCTGGGACCAAGCTAACTTGAGCCTGCAAAGTTCATTCACCGAGATACTCCATGAAGGTTGGGCTCAGATGCTTCCTGCACAGAGGTTAAGCAGCTTTAGAGACCCCTGAAATGCAGGGAAGGAAAGAAGTCTTGATTTCAGCTCTTAAGACAGTGATGCCTGAACCATCTTAAACAAGATGCTTGGTTTTAGTTGGTGGGAAAGGCCTGCTGCAGCTAACCCCAGCGGCCCTGTGAGCCCCACGAGCGAGGAGGTGCCCGTGCAGCTGGGGCTCAGCTGAGCCCAGCCTCCAGGCTCCCTCCCAGAGCCGCGTTCCCCAGCGCGATGCCCGAGAGCGACATCCGAAGATGCAGAAGGGACATGGCTTCCTCCGGCCTCTCCAAGTGCAGCAACGGGCTTCTGGAGGAAACAAACAAAGGCTGAATTTCTAGCATTTTGAAGCCGCATGCTTTCAGCCCAGAGGCACGTTAGTCTGTAGGTATTGCACTACTCCCGGCTCCCCTCTGCCCAACTACTGAGCCCCCGCAGCACTGAACACGCAGCCTGCAGCACCCCCACCGGGCTGGCACAAGGACATGGGGTGGGTTAGGAGCTGTTTCCCCAGCCTACTGAAGGGGCTGTCATGGAGCGATGCTACGAGCTGGATGAACAAGCTGTCTAGTAGCGACTGAAAGGGCAGAATGTCTTGAAAGACTTTTGATAGATTATTTGGTAAATACATGAACACATCTAACGGCAGCAGCTTGCAAGACCCCCAGCCTGCACTCCGAGAGCAGCACACTGTACAGCCTTCAGCACCTGCAGGCATGGGGTGAAGTTTGGGTCCCATACTTCTAGGCAAGAAACAATGTCAATTCACAAAGATCCTTGTCAACTTCATCACGTTGCAGAGGGGAAGAGCTTCCCACCAGCCTGGTTTACCTTCTGGGACCTGAATTAACCAGTCCTGAGTGCTGCTGCGAAGACAGATGGAAAGGGACAGAGCCCCAGAAGGGGGATTCCTCTTCTACACTCCTCTACAAGGAATCCCAAGGACAGCTGAAGATTGTGATGAGAATAAAGAGATTTTGACCCCCTCTCTTGGCATGTAAAGCACACAAACAAGACCTGTCTCCTCCTTGTCTAAAGGGTTTCATTTCTTCTCTCTGGGAGAGGATGGGATTGCTGGAGTTCAAGATGCTACGGTGTCCTGCTGACAGAAGGATGAGCCTAAACCGAGCACTGCCAAGTGACACCAAATCTCGTCTTGGCTACAGCGTGCAGCCCTCAAAAAGCAAACTATCCGTGTCTCAGACATCCAAAGCAGCGATTTCCAATAGCAGACGTTACCACAGGCAACATCCGAGTCACCCAGCTTTTTGTCCAACAGAGTCTATGCACACAATACCGCCCGGCGCAACTGGGTGCTGGAGCCAGGTGCCTGGTTTCTGCCTCCAGTAGGCGTGGACGTGCACGCAGCTCCCTGACTGCCCTGAGGTACGGAGGATACGTGTGAACCCAATGTCCGCGACCCCCGAGTCACTGGCGGTCGGATACACCCGTGAGCATGCGAGGTGCTAAGTGGCTCCAGTGGGATGCGGTGTCCGGGCGAGCCATGCCGGGGCTGGCAGAGCGGGGACTGTCCCTGCAGCGAGGCCGGTCCCTGGAGGCGCCCAGTCCTCATCTGTCCATGCCTGCCAGCGGGCAGCGGCTGGCGCGGACGACGGTGCAGCGGCCGGTAGGACGAAGCGTGGGCTCCCAAGCACAGAGGGACGGGGTGACAGCAGCGTGGTGCACGGTGAAGGCTGAAGCCATTGCGACGTCCAGAGAGCCGAGGTGACCACATCAGTGTTGCCAGGAATCGCTTGCTTCCCTCACACAGCGTTACAGATCTAGAGAAGTCACTAGCGATTTTTGAATCCAAGTGAATTGGCACGGCTACTTCGGACTACTGTAGCATGGGAGCAATTCTACCCAATGGCCTTTAATACATGGCATTTACATAGCACCTTTCATCCCAGGCTTTAAGTGCTTTAACGGAAGTGGGAACTGCACACCCATCAGCACAGGGGAACCGAGGCACAGAGTGGTTAAGTGACTTGCCTTAGGTCACTCGGCAAAACCGTGGCAGAGCCTGGGCAGCCTTACACCTCCCGACTCCATCAGTTGGTCAGACCACGCTGCTGCCTCAAGGGAAGCCACTCCGGTCCCTGCCCTCCCCAGCAACGTGCTCCTACCAATTCTCCAGTGAGGTCTCACACTCCTTTCTGATGCACAAATATATGACAACCAAAAAAAAAAAAAGTGCAGTAAACTAAATGTTTAAAAAAGCACATTTGTGCTGTCTCTGTGCAAAGATAAAAGAAATAAATACATGATTAAAAAATTAAAAAGGTTCACAGTATTACACATGGATAGGTAGCTACGGTAGTGCACATCTGGAAAACACTGTGTTACTACCCAGGATTCTCTACACCCAGCTGGATGTCTCCGTTGGGAGCTGTGGGTGAGTGGGTGGTTTCTTTGCTGCCCACATCTGGGATAAGTAGAAATAGACGCTTATAGTTTTGCTCCGTTCTGAAATGCAGTGCCCGGGATCCTGCAGTGCAGCAATACTGGTGTCGGCAAGCTCTTCCCCATCCCACTGGAACGGCTGCATCAACGAAAAGGGAACACATCGACCTGCAGAGGGAATCGCTGCTCTCTGGGGCTTCTGTGTCTGCATAGAGATTACTGCAAGAGGCAGAGAAAAGAGAGTCAACACCCGTGCATCCGCTCCGCATCTGGTCTGAGCCCAGCCAAATCCCCAGAACCACAACGAGCACGAAGAGGGAAACTTGCTTGTTTTGCATCCCAGTAACAACAACACATCTGGAGAACTTCTGACCCCCGAGCTTTCACTGCACTCAACCCTTGTCGAGCCGAACGGGTCTCTGCCAGCGCAGCAGACCTCACCTGCTGCCAGAGCTGAGCCGAGCTGCGGCAGGGCTCTGCCGCGGCCATGCAAGAGCCCCATGCTGCACAGAGGCCACAGCAGCTCCCTCTGCAAGGCCAGCTTGCAGAGGGAGCGCAAGGTCCGACCTTGACCCACCGGGCACCCAGCACGTGTTTCTTGTACACTTACTGTATCGCTCTCCTCATCGGAGACAGAGTGGAGCTGAGCGCTATAGTGGAGCGGGGAGTAAACCCAACTCCTCTCGTCTGTCGGCTGCCAGAGTGGCCAGAGACGGCGGGGAGAATGCAAGGAGAGCAGCAGCAGAGCAGGGAGCAAAGGAGAGAAGAGGAAAAAATAAAAGGAGAAAATAAAAGAGTAGGAAACAATACAGTAAGAACAGCTGTCCTCCTGGAGGGAGAGAACTGAGCTCAGTGCTGGGTCTCAGCAGAGGAGCCTTCCTCATCCTCGATACCTACCTGCTCCCTACCTTCTGGGACATGGGACAACCTCTCCTCTTGCAGGGACAGATCTGAGTGCTTTGGAAGTGCCAGGGAAACCTCAGCTCCCTGCCACAGCATCACCCTGACCCCAGAGAAACCAGGAGACATGGGAAGCGACTTACCTAGGGGCAGGGACAGAGCTCTTGGTTCCTGCTACCCACTCTCAGCTCCCAAACCTCATTTTCTGTGCCCCAGGCATGCTACAAACTGGCATCTCGAGTGTCCAGGAGGGCTTTTACAGTGGAACCTGACCTGGTTTGCTGTGCCTTCCCCCTTCCCTGCAGACCAAGCAAGGCAGCAGACGGGTGGGTTGGATCATGGTGGATGGTGGGCACAGAAAGGAACCAGTTAGTTACCACTGAGAGCCTTGGAGACAGCAGAGGGGGTGATGAGAACAGGTACAACAAAAGAGGCAAAACACAACTGGATCTTGGGAATAACGTGGGGGAAGGGGACGTGTGTTGTGGGAACCAGTTATGGCAGCTCTGGGCTTCGGTGTGACAAAACACGCTTCTGCTTCTGACTCAGCACAGAAATCCAGGCAGGTTCAAGGGCTGGTGATTCCTGGGAGACCCACCTTCGCTGCAAAGTGGCTCTGCTGGCTCCAGAGGTGCCCCCTTACCAGGGGGAGGGAGCTGGTCCCGTGACCCAGCCTGGGCTTGCAGAGGAAGAGAAATGGAACTGGATGCTCAAAAGAAGCCTGGGGGGGGTGTTCCTGGCCTGGGAACCAAGCGTAACAGTCTATGATGTGCAAGAAACTACAAGAAGCTAGAGGAGCTTTGAAGCACCGGGCTCCGCATGCTGGACCCCATCAATAATTGCAGCTGCATTAGCAGAGACCACTGGGAGGAAGGAAGGAAGAGAAAACCTTGCCTGGAGCTTTTTGCAGGGCTCTGCTGAAGGCGCAGCAACGCTCAACGCTGCACCAAGTCTGCCCCACATCCTGTTTTTCACCCATCCTGACCGAACCACATGCTCCAGCCAGCCCCTTTTTGAACCTTCTGGGAGTCCAGATGCATGCAGGGAGCTGCAAACCCAGAGGGGAGATAAAAAAAAAAAAAAAAAAAAAAAAAAAAAGTAGGAGCATCCGGTGCCTGGGATTAACCCTGCTGGTGCTGGGCCAGCCGAACCCAGCGTGGGGGCAGGAAAAGCTGCCGGGAGGAGCTGGCTGCCTGTTTGCCCACACAGTGCAGCACTTCTCAGTGCCATCAGCCAAGCTCAGGAGCACGCCCCTGCTTCCCCGTGCACCCTGCCTGATGCCTTCTCCCCTGCCTGGCTCCAAGGCGGCGGGTCCTGCGCCAACCACGCAATGCAAATGCTTGTGCCGAGGCCCTGACAGTGCTGTCATTACCCTCTGAGGAGGACAGCAGCTCTCACAGACCCTGAGAAGGAGAATGCCAAAACCCAGAGCAGCCCCTAAACACTGAACTGCCTCAGTGTGCCTTTTGGAAGGGAAAGGGAAACTCCCACAGCTCACAGAAAACCTGCAGTGAGGAGGGAGCCTGTGAGTGATGCCAGCAAGGGCTAAGAGCAGAAACCATCCCTGATCCATCAGTAACTCAGAACTCCTTTGGCTTTATGAGTGCTCGGCCTCCCAGCCACCAGAAATAAGACTGACCACAGGCCTAAGAGGTTAAAACTGGCTTAACAGCAGCTCCAGAGCATCTCAACAGGCTCTTTGGAACCCCGTCTGGCTTCCTGAGCTAAGGGAGCTGTGCCCAATGTCACCTACAAATGCTCAGGTGCCTTCACCTTTCTAGACAGATCTGGTGCCTGCAAGTTTGTCCAAGGGCCGGGTGATGCTGTGGCCCACCCCATGCCAGGAGCTGTGCCCTTAGCCTGCAGAAAAGCAGGGCAGAGTCTTAATTTCTGTAAGATCCTACAAAAATCCATTTCTGCAGTTATGATTTGCCTCCCCAGTTTCTACTGAGCTGGTTCCTAGCAGCCACAGAGGACAGAGCTACAGCATCCAAGGAGAAAGGAGCTGCTGGACCCAGCGTTTCAAAGCTGCGGCTCTGCTCCCCATGTGCTAGCACGTTCACTTACAGTCCCAGAGGAAAGCGAGGTGGTTCGGAGTCTGCGCTGACGGGGGGAGTAAATCCAGTACCTCCCATCTGTGAACTGGATGGCCCCAGGGCAAGTGAGGTGAGAAAGGAAACAGAGGAAAAGAGATGATGTGAAGGACAGGATGAAAGAGAAAGCAAAAAAAACCAACAACAACAAACAAAACAACAAACAAAGAAACGACAACAAAAAAAGAACAAGGGGTTGTGCAACTCCAGGTCTGAACGGATCAGCGGGCAGGAAAGCCGTGCGTGGGAAGAGCGGTGCCCGTGCCTGGGACAGTCTCTGTGCCTTTATTCCCCTGAGAGTGAGCAGGAGGATAAAGCGCTCTCCTTTCAGAAGCAGATTTCCAAAGAGCAGACCACAGTCCCCTGGGACTTGACAAATCGTTCTCTGTCTGTAGCAAACCCCCGACCACTGCTCCTGGAGCAGCCGTGTGGAAGCAGCTGTGGTCCCAGCCCTGCTGCGCTTGGGTGCTGCCTCCCTTGAGCTCCAGTTTAAGTGGTTTTTCCAAGGAAAGTGCCTGTGGGAGCCCAGGTCAGCTTTTCCCTTCATCCCTGCAGTGACAAACGCTCCACAGCACACGACACACATTTAATGCAAAACTCAAGGACTCAGATGAAGTATGAAATGCTGATGAGCGGTCAGTCACGCTCTCTGGAGCACACACTGCACACAGATGGTTTCTTCTCAACAGGGAGGAACCCCTCGGAAGTTGCAGGGAGTCCATGTGCCCACGGACATGGAGGGAGGGGAGCTGCCCCTGCTAGAAGACACTTGCCAGCGGAACCGGCAGGATCTGCAAGCAGCTTGCACACAGCTGCCATCCGCAGGCAAAGAAAGAGCAGCCCGTGTTAGAGGGAGCTGTTTGCATTTTGAACAGCATGCATAAAAACCCAAACAGACAAGCTTTTAAAATGGAGCTGATTCCTTCTGCAGCTCCCACGAGCCTCCAAATGACTCGGCAATGAGTGAGCAGCTCTGCAGCAGAGTCACGCAAGCCCAGGGAAAGCCAAACGTTGCCATTTTTAGGTTAGTCTGAACGAGTTCACAGGGCACAGCTCATCTCCGCTGCTGTGTAACCGAGAGCAACGAGGCAGAGCAGGGCACCATTTTTAATGAGAAGATTCCAGTGCCAGGACACGGGGGAGAGCTGCCATGGGGCAGATCCTCAGCTCTGCTCTGGGAATCCACGAAGCAGGGACACGTTGCTAAAATCTCCTCTCCAGTCTACAGAAGCTGCTCAGACATTGCAGAAGCTGGCTGAGGAATATAGCCCCCAGCTCCACGGCACTCTGCTGCCAACCAGCAACCACCTCACTTACTCCCTGTCTCAGTACTAGATTTCCACTGCATCACCTACTGCATCTGCCTGCAGGGAAAGGAAAAGCCAGAGTTCACCAGAGCCCGAGGTCAGCCCCACTGCAACCGCCTCTGCTCTGGCTCTGAGCAGCTACAGCACGTTTGTGTTCCAGCTCCAGCTGAGGGAGCCTCTGCTGCACCTGCGTTCACCTTGGCTTGTCCCAGGAGTGAACACGCTGGCCTAGATAAGCCCTTCAGCGCTCCTGCTTGGAACTAGAGCAGCACACCCATGGCTACCTCTGCGGCAGCATCACCTGTTTGAGCCCCACTAGATGCTGCTCTCCGTTCTCCAAGGGCTAGTCTGGTTCCCTGCATTAAAAACCTGTCCTGTGTTAAGATCTGAAGGCACTTGACACAAGGGCAGACACTGCCCTGGGCACCTGACTGCCAAAATAGAGATTACAGCCTCGTCCAAACATTTCCCTCACACCCCTAACGGGGCAGGCAGAAAACATATCTTACAAAGTATATGTCTGTGACTGGCACATCATCTTCATCCGAGGCCTGGCTGGCTGGTTCGGAGGCCTGGCTGGCCGTCTCCACCTCTATTGTAGCTGTGGATGTTCCAATGGCACAGGCTGAAGAAGCCGCCTCTCTGGAGGGGGGAAGAAATGACAGCATCGAGTCAGAGTGGTCAGAAAAGAAGGACCAAGGACGATTTGGTGATTTACTGCAGAAAAGCTGAAGAGGATAATTTGCTTTAACATCCAGAAAGATCAGGTCAGGTCAGAAGGAGCATCACTCAGCAGTGTCTCACTGAGCTGTGCGAGAGCCTCTCTCTCCAGGGAAGTCGATGCCCCACCAAAACCAGCCTCTAGCAGAAGCAGCCACAGGCCAAAAGGCAGCGGGCAGGGCTCTGCCCAGCTGCTGAAGCTCCTGAACACTCACTCTTTGTCGTCTTCTTCAGGAGCTACGATCTCAACATCACACTTGGGTTCCAGCTCTACGCTGATCTGCTGAAGCTCCTCTTCAACCCGCACCTCCTCGTGTGACCTGGAACCAACGACACAAGGAGCAAGGCTCAGCCAGACCTCCCAGCACTGAGGCTTGGGGTAACCAAAACCCCCAGGCAAGAGTCAGTCCTGTCAGACTGCAGTGCTCAAAGCCAACGAGGTGGGAAAAGAGGACAAGAGGAAAGGGTTTAGCTAACCAGTGCTGCAGAAAAGATGGCAATGTCAACCTGAATACGGAGGAAAAAGGAAAATTGGCCTCTGGGGAAAACCTGTTCCCAGAGTTATCCATCAAGGGGCAAAGCCTCCAACCTCTTCTGAGGCTCCCGGCGCACTGAAGCTGCTCTGGCTTGCTGCGGGGTTAACATCCTATTTATCTGCACGCTCAGGAGCAGTTTGTGACAGTCTTCAATTTAATACCTCATGCTATTAAAGTAATTGCTTGTGTTAGCAGGGCTGGCTCTATAGCCCTCCTGGGAAGTGGAAGCCGGTGCTTGCCAAGCCAAGGGCACGGTCTGGGGCAGGGAGGAGCTTCAGGTCTACGAGCAGCCCTGGCCAGCTCTGCTCCATCCCTGGCCGGTGCTCGGCCGAGAGCTGCAGCCAGCAGGCAGCACCACTCCGTCCGGCTGCTGGGTCGTGCTGCTGTAGGGGTGGATTTCACAAACCCGGAGGGAATTCCCCAGCAGATTAGGGTAATCAGAGGCTTGCCACATTCCAGACTCAAACAAATAGGAGGAGGGCTTTTTCATTTCAACTCAGGAATGTAAATTCCCAGAGATTCATGCTTTAATAACTTTGTTTTTGCACATACACACAAAGGTCCCTGTTCCCCTAGAAAGGATGCAGATACCATCACAAGAAATGGAGAAATAAGGCAAAAAAAAAAAAGCAAAGAGGGTCACACTTATGCGAGGTGGCTGCAGTTGTGGCAAGTCTGTGACAGAGAGATCTACCTCTGACCAAGTCATTAAGCTCCCTGTACAGTCTGGGGACACTCACTTCTAGGACATGATTCACCTGACCCACTTTCAGATGAGCAGTCACATCCTGCAGTGATTCCTTCCATGACGTATCGAGGGAGCCTGGAGTAATTTCAGGTGAAGTCACTGCATTTTGCAAAGTGGGTCCTGTCACAGGTGCCTGAATTTAAGTCTCTAATATTCAGCAATTTCACACAATGGATTCTGCAGGAGGTGAGATGCCTTACAGGTCCCAGCCACTTGGATGTGTGCTGCAACTTGCCCCTTGCCTTCTAGTGACAGAACTTCCAAAAATTCATTAAGAAATACCCTGGATAAGGATTTTTTCCACAGGCTGCATGGTGTGAAACCCAGCAAATCACTAAAAACTAGGAATGAGGGGAGATGTTTGTGGGATGCTGTAATCACCCATCTTCCCAAGTCCTTGCCTTCCTCTGAGGCACCAAACATTGGCTGCACAGAGAGAGGACATCAGTCTGTCCAGCAGCTCCTCTGGCTACGGTGTATCCCAAGACGGAGTTTCTGATGTGCATTTCAAAATCTGTACCTACAACACTTACAAGATGTCCCAAAAACCTAGGGCAGAGTGAGCAGCAAGTGTAGGGTCCTCATTCAGGTCCCACTGACACAGGCAACAAGGTTATTTTTACTGGTGCGAAAGTATGCAAGATAATTACACGATATGAGATTCTAAATCCAGACGCTCTTATGCGGCAGGGAGTTTTGTCCCACCTTGCCCTTGGCTCTGAGCCACCCATCGCCACAGGCCAGAAAAAGCCTCAAAGCACCCAAGTTTCTGAGAACATTGGAAGTACAGGCAGCCTCCAAGCTACATCTCTGGTGGTCTGACTGTGCTCAGTACCTTGCAAAGTCAGCGCCTTCTCTTATATTCATGTCCACTTCACCAAGGCAGATGCACAAAGGAGGATTTTTCCTGTTTTTAAGGCTTGGTTACGGGGGAGGAGGGCATAAGGGACCATTTTCATTGATTCAAGTTGAAGGGTTAAGTTTGGACAACTCAACCAAATTAAGTTGTCCCCTTTCCCATCAAATAACAATATTAAAGATTCCTTGCAGAGCACTGGGAGATACAGTGAAAATTATTTGCAAGAAACGGGGATCATCTGATTGCAGGAAGCAAATCATCATCCTGCAGAAGACCACTCCAAAGTCTTGGGGCTGCCAATATTCACATTCAATCCAAGAGGCTTTTGCACAAGGACAAAAGTGAGGTGGGACAAACGTGAGGTCCCTGTGCAGCAGTGTAACAAGAGACGAGACACTTTTCTCACCTGCCATCCTGCCCTGAGGAGTGTGTGCGCCTCCTGCGGAAAGAAACCAGGATAGTAGTTAGAGGAGGGATTTAAGACAGAAATCCTACACAGCCCCCAAATCTAACTCTCTGCCCCATAAGGGAGATGTTCTACTTAACAGCTGACACTTCTCCCAGCAATAATTAATCCCATCAAAGCTGCGTCTGCTTGCTCCCAGGAGAGATTTAATTAAAATTGGTCATTAGCATTCCAGAGCACAGGGCAGCCTACCGAGAGCTGCAGCACAAAGAGGAACGGCATCCACTCCACACCAGTGGGAGCAGGGGATGGGCACTGTCCTCACCTGTACCTGGGCTGCTCAGATGTCTCCGAGGGGGATCGCTCAGGAACAGAGAGAGATGTTGAAGAGAGTGTTGTGGCTATGGAGGCCGTGGTAGCTTCTTCAAAGGAAGGAGGTGTGCAGGGGAGCAGGTCTGGCCTGCCTGCTGGCCCAAAGCAGAGGACGGGAGAAATGTAGGAAGAAAAAGATGAGGTCAAACATCAACCCCTTATCTAAACCATCCCAGTGTGAGGCTGTTCTACCTGCACACCCTCACTGGGACTGGCCACTTGAAGGCTCAAGCAGGCAAGTTTAGCTGGTTCGTGAGAGCAACAGCTTATCCCAAAGCATCCTCTAGAGAGAGCCAGTAAGCACCATTCCAGCATGACAGATAGACACTACAGAAAAGGTAAAGCCAGTGAAGATATCTCACAGGTAACCAAAGCTGGATTAAAGGCTTGGATTGCCAGAGATAAATAACCAAGTGAATCAAGAGATGAATCGAGTGCTCACTGCTTTGCATGGATAGCAATCTAACACTTATGTACTCAAGAAGCCTGCCTTTCACCACTTGTCTGTAAATCCAGCCCAGAGGGAAGTGATGAAAAGGGCAAAGAACCAGACCCATTTACCTTTTTCCTTTTCTCCCCCAAATGCAAGATCTTGCCCCACTCAAACACTGACACTGAAGTCCTGCAGTGCACAGTCCCCTTTTTCTACAGCTGGAAAACTCAACTGATTGCTTTTGGGCCGCGACCACTGGTGCCAGGTGGAAGTGGCTGCCTTGCAGCAGTGATGCAAGTGACCATTTTTACTGCAGAACCATACAGTGCTGCAAAGAAAGGATTTGGAATTCTTCAACGCAGGGATGTTGCTTCCCAATCAACTAACTGCTAGCACTGTGACAAAACAGTGTCCTCTTACCTTCTCCCCTGTCCTGGTTAAGTTTAGTACCTGCAAAGCACAGCAAGATAGGGAATGAAGAACTATCCATCAAGGAAGATGCGTTTGGTGCACAATGGGGAACGCAACGAGAACTGAGGAGCATCCTAAGGAACTGCTAAGGAAGAAGAGGGTAATCACACAGCCACCAGCCACAGACAAGACTACTACCTTCATCATCAAGGGTGGGGTAACTCCTGGCTGCACGGAGATCGTACTGCGTTTCGTCCTTTTCAGAGGGGAGCTGGCTAGCTGAGAACGCGGCTGTTGGACCAGGCATCTTGACAGCTAGCAAGGCACTACGCCCTTTCTTTGAGGGAGATGACTTCAGAGCTGGATGAGAAGAGTGAAAGAGAAGATGCAACTACCACCAACACCACCAAATGCACCCTGCCATTCACAGGCCTTTGCCCTCCAACACACTGCATGGAGAGCTCCTGGGCAGGAGTTTGGCAGGCCAAAGAAAGCCAGGACCCCTGAGGGCTCTGCAGCTCCCCAGCTTTGCTTCATATTACAGCAGAAAAGCCTGCTCAGATTCCTGCCCAGAAACTCTCCATGTGGACGCAAGCAGCAGGATGGAGATAAGGCTCTGACTCTCCCGTATCACAACGACAGCAGTTCCTGGGCCATGTACTTACAGGAATTTTTTCGAAACACCGTGTTGGTCATGAATTTGAAGAATCTCTCTGCATAAAAGCTGGGTCTGTGTACTGACACTGTGTCCTACAAGGGCAAGAAGCAATTGTTTCATTTTAAAATTATGCCTCAAGGCAGAATTTCTATAACAGCAATCTTTTTTATTCCAACATTTAGCACTCAGAGATCCTTAAAATGGAAAGGCTTAACTGAAATGATCTGATTAATGCTATAAATAAGCCTGAAGCGTTGCCTTTGATTTGATTGCATTTGATTACATTCTCGCTGTAATTTTATAACGGATTTTGCTGATTTTATTTCTTTATAGACTTTCTGGATTTTTCAAATATTGACCTGATTACATGTATGGAATTTCTTCTGGCTTTGCTGGTTGACATTCAAAGCACACCTGGGTATAATTGCAAATGACACGGACACCAAAATTCAGCCAGGGTTCCCCATACATTTCAAATATTTTGCACTTTTTGTTTTAAATAGTGAAACTGAGCTGTCTCTGCTTCCCATGTTCAACTGTGCTCCTATGACTTAGCATCTACATAATTCCTTTGCCTTATATTTTAAGGGAAGGTAGGATATGCAATGCTGAAAAAGAGTTTTTCACAGCTGAGATTGCTCTTTTGTAAACACGCATCTGGTGGCTGCTAGGGACAAGACAGCAAGGAAACACTGACAGGGATTTATTAGCAGACAGCTTACTGAAGTGGAACTGCAGTCAGTCACCAAAGAGCAAACGCAGGGCTCCTCAACTCATACACGAAGGCACATGCCTTGTGCATACAGCTCCTGGTATTGTGGGGAGGAGGAAAATGACAGATGGGAGCAGAGGAGGAAAGCTGGTAGCATGACAGCTAAGCATGAGAGGAGGTGGAGTGAGCAAGAAAATCTGATTGGGAATAAGTGGTACTACACCGCTGTGGAGGCATAAGAGGCAAGAAGTATTCCTTTCATCAGCTTCAACTGTACCAGTTCAGGCACTATAAATAGCGAGGTAATTGGCACCAAGTAGCATAAATGAAGCCGAAGCAGGTAACCCTGCTGAGACCTGGACAACTCCTGCCTCTGTACAGACACTCACCCCATCATGGACAAGGGCCTTCCAGGTATGTTCCAGCTTCTTGATGAACCTAATTTAAGGGGAGAAGCAGAGAGAAAGAATCAGCTGCAGGCACGTACTCCATGTCTAAGACACCTTTTGTACCCCACACAAGAGAGATCACTGAGCTGCTAATGACATCTTCGTCTGGAGAGTAGCTTTCCTCCAGCCAAGAGGTCAGCTGAGCACACTGGCATCTCTGCAGCTGGGTCAGGACTGCCTGGGAACCCTCCAGGGAAGGAGGCGTGGGGCTGAAAGAGGGGCAGAAAATCACCCTGCACCCCCGAATATATGCTGTCCATCCCAGGCACCGAGACAGGGAACTTCTTTATGAGCATTTACCTTACCTTACTCTCATTATACCTTTAAAAAATGGCTCTGTGTCACCAGCTTTTTTAAGGACAAGAACAAAATCCACAGCCCCCAACGTGCATCAACAGACAGGTAGCTTGCCTACTCATTATCAAACTCTTCAGGAGAGGAAAATCTTCCTCCTTTCTTCATTCAGCATTAAAATAGATGTTAACACACTTGGAGGATAGATGACTGCAGAGATACCTGCCTGTATGACTGAAGGATATCTATTATTCCTACATGGAGCAGGAGACGCTCTCCTTTGCCATTCACTGCTGGGATTCCTCCCATCCTGCAGGTAAGACAAAACCTCAGTGAGCACAGCCTTAAAACCAAGAGCTGTAACACCCCGAGCGAGACCTGTGAAAGGGCAGGCGGCAGCACTGGAAACAGGACTCTGAGATGTGGTGGGCAGACAACACAAAACCTGCACAGTCCCTTTGTCAGCAAGTCACCGGCTGACCCAGAGCATTTCACACAAGATGTCCCCAGAGCTACTGGCTGCTCAGATCACCAAGTATCAGCACAGGATCTGTGTCGCATGACAACAGCTCTACCTGGGCCAGAAAGCACCGTGTTTTTTTCTTAGCTAGAGAATATTTTATTCTGGGGACCCAAGACAGCATGAACTGCCTGCCTTTTGGGCAGCAGATCTTTAAGGATGAACATATTCCCAGTGCCATCCCCACTAATATCCACCAAAGGTGCAGCACCACCAGCGTGAGCACACAACGAAAGCATGCAGGTAGCAGGCAGGCCACTGCAATTAAGGATTCTATTTGAAATGCCAAATATTTGCTGGCTCTACTGTGATTCCAGCAAAACCAGAGCAGCTGGTTTCACACGCCAGGACCGCTGGCAGCAAACGCAGCAAACTCCAGCATTTGTTAGCAAGCCTGGCCACAGAGCCAGAAGGACAGCCACAAGAGCCACTGGCTCCCCGAGAGCCACGGACTGGGCAAATGCCCAGCACACAGCTCCACCAGTTACTCCAGCACTTGCCCGTGTGCTGAGCAGAGGCTGCTTGCTAACCACGCTGGGATGGCTTAAGGCAGCAGGGCCATAACCCCAGGAGAGATGCCCATACAGCCCACAAGGGCCTCAGGTAGGGATGTCCTGCTCCAGCCTCCACCTCTGCCTGTGCAGCAGCACAATGGGACCAGGTTTTCACCTACGTGTCGTCTGTGTCTATGGACTCCCCCCGGGCAGCCCCCCCCTGGATGGACTCCATGGCCGTGGAGTAAAGTGCCTTCTGCCCCACGGGGCGCTTCTCATCCGACGTGCTGTGGGCTCCCTCGGACTGCCGCTCCCGTTCTTGCTGGTCTATGTTATGAACGCCGAGCAGGAGGCTGTAGTCCATGATTTTAAAACTTTCCAACACCTACAAATTAGTATTGAGTATAAGAATAAAGACAAAACATCAGGCCAGCAGTTCAAACAAAGCACAGACCCCAAAGCACGGAACAGCCCGTCCACGTTTATGCTGAGAACTCCGTTGCCAGAGCTTGAACGTTTCTGATCCAATAGTCATCTCTGAACTTGTCTGCATAGAATTTCCACAACCTGAAGGGCTGAGGGCACACAAGTAGCATTGTTGTACCAGGTATCTGTTGCACATTGCATAAGAAAAATGTATTTATTCCCAACAGCCCAGCTACAAGTGGCAAGAATGCTACAATTTTAGGCATTAGGCAGAGGGACACAGTCCTTGGAGACTGTCACAAGATCCAACTCCACTGCTTTGCTTTCAGGGTAAAGAGCAGCAGAGGACTTATCCTGCTTTGGGGTTAGCAGATTAGTAAGGTTCTCAGTCGTATGCTCTTCCTCATGCCTGAGAGCCACAGGCTTTGTTAATCTGCTCCCCAAACTGCCCCCTCCTTACCAGACA
The DNA here is from genome assembly GCA_011074415.1 of Stictonetta naevosa. Taxonomy (NCBI): domain Eukaryota; kingdom Metazoa; phylum Chordata; class Aves; order Anseriformes; family Anatidae; genus Stictonetta; species Stictonetta naevosa. The sequence continues at coordinate 3,937,744 of CM021724.1, read as the reverse complement.
GTCTCGCTGCAATGTCTTCACCAACGCACTGAAGGTGTCTGCATCCAACATCAGGCCCTCGGGCATGTCTTGTATGAAGTCTAGGTCTTTGTACGTGGGGCTGGATTTTTCTTTTTCCTTCTTGGATGCCCGGCGCTTATAGGTTGAGCCTTTCAGGTCAAATTTCAGGTGCATTTTCACCACACGAGGCAGAATGTTGTTCATCACAACCACGCGGATATTTTTGCCCCCTGATTGCACACAGTACAGTCCATAAAACTTTGGCAGCAGCGTCCGTGGATTCTGGTTCAGGTTCTGAAACGGGGTTGGAAAAAGCATCAGCAGAGGTCATTTTGAAGAAGATTCCTGCTGTTTTTAACACAGAGCACATTAGTGGATCTTGGAGCAGAATGACTAGGGGTTGTTCACCTAGAGATTTTCTGAACTTTACATCAGAGCTTACTGCACACCTCTGACAAACCCTTGTGTTTCAGCAGCTTTAGGACCTGAAAATACCACTATGCCTTGAATACAGGGAATGAGATGTTCATCTCTCTCTGGGCAAATAACCAAGTCCGGAAATTCCCTGCTTTCCCCATCAACAGCAGCTAAAAAAGGGAAACCAAACTGGAAGAGAAAAACATAAATAAGTGGGAACTTCAAGTTTAAAAATAACAGCTATCTTCATCTCTTCAGAAGTGCCAGAAATCAAGAGCCGTTCTCTGGCCCAGAATAAACCAGGGACACAGTACTTTTTTAAAATTTTAAACAAAACAACATCAATTTCCTCCTCCTTCTGTAGAGTTGCTTTATAAAAACACAGTTGGCCAGAGAGCACGGATATCCTGCTCTGCTATCATGTCCTTTTTTTAGGCAGCTGCATTATTAGGAACGACATGACAGACATGAATTGCTTGTTCAGCTTTGGGAAGAAATTTGGGAAGGAAACAGAACATCTCTGCATGCTGTGAAGGAAAGGACGGGCCTGACAGATTCTCTGACAGATGGGAGAAGCACAACTGCATTACGATTTCACGCCCCACATCTCACCTCACCTAGCTGGACTCGCAAGCGAGCCTTCCTTGTGAGTGTGCTGTTCAGCACAGTGCAAGCTAAAAGCAACAGAAGGAGTCGAGACTGAGCGCAAACAGCACTTGCCCAGCTTTAAAGTAACTCAGCTTACCCTCTGCTTCCTTTTTCATCCAGTCCTTTCACACTGGACGGGTTTCCCAAGAACAGCGGAGAGATCACGCGTTAGCACCACAGTAACCACAGACGTGAATGCTACAGGCAGCACGTCCCTCCTCACAGACAGGTACCTCAGCGTCATTCTTTAACCTGGTTGCTAGCCAGGACAATTGCAGAACTCAGGACCGCACTGCAGCTCCTTCCTGTTTATTTTGTACATTAGACAACAGCAATGCTTTCCAAAAACACTCATCCTCTCCAGGAACTTCACTGCCACTTCCAAAATCAAGCAACTGGCTGCCAGATACACGCAACAACCCAGACCCTGCATCGTTCTAGCAAGTTTTCCCCAATGCACAGAGCGAGACAAGTCTTTTCAGAAAGAAGAGTGTACAAACATAAATCAAACCCACTGCAACATGCACACAGATGGGGCAGCATTAACACCACCTGCCATGAACACGACCTTCTCCTCGGCACCTCCATGGCAAACAAATCCCTGGGTGCTCCTCAGGGAATTTCAGTGCCCTTAGGTATAAAGCCGGATCCTTCCGCACAGTTATGCAGGGAGGCAGCTCCTGGTTTATACGCCTCACTAGGTGCTGGGTTTTGGTTCTGATTTACTGCTTGTCATCACATGCGAGTGGGCCTCGGTCCATCACCTTGCTAGCTCTCAGATTTAGGTTACAACCACCTGCAGCAGGCTGGGTGTGCTAAGCTGGCTGGTACTGCAGGATCCCTGAGCTTGGCACCGCAGCCAGCGGGAGCCACGACGACTGACAGCTGCCTTCAGAGTGTTTAATGACACGTGTGGGACACACCTGGGGCAGCAGTGGTTACCCCATAAAACCAAGATGGTTGTGTTACTGCACTCAGCAACCATCCTCAAAGCCAGGCAGAGGCAGAGGCACGGTGCCAAGCAAAGAAGAAAGAGCTAGTGCTGGGAAAACGGCACCATTACACGTCTGGGAAACCATTTTCAGGCCAGAACCTGTCAACAAGCTCACAATCACCCCCCCCCCCCCCCATTTTCCCCCGGAGCTTGCAAATAATTGGCAGGATTTGTGCTTCTGGGACTGGCTTTGTGACTGTTGATGTTGTCAGTGGCACAGGGTGGGCAGGCCTCAAGAAACTGGGGTGGGTGACGTGCCCTGTGCAGCACCTGGGAGAAAAAAGCTGCCACTACAAATGCAGGTCCAAGGAGCTGGGTGATACCCACCATGTAGTAGCCAGGAAGGAGCTTCTGGAGGAATTCAGCTTCCTTGTGCATCACAGTTTTTATGATGAATTCATCATCGCTGGTGACATAGAAGAGAGAGCCACTGGCACCAGGGTTCGACAGCTCTATCAGAGGCTCGTTACATAATGAATACTAGGGAGGAAAAGGGGAAAAAAAATATGATGTTTTTAGCCCCAGCTCATTGCACACTGAGCTCTAGGCCCTTGAGGGCTTTCCCCAGCACATTGCCCCGCTGTGAGATTAAGGGGTAGCAAAGCTTTAAAGGGAATTATTTTCATTATAGGCTAGGTCTAAGCTGCAGAGCTGATGGACAATTTACAATTGGAGAGTGAGATTACAGTTCAGAGCATCCCAACTGTTCAGAATCAAGCTAATCTTCTGCTTTCAGTAACATCCAAGCTTCATAATGACATCTTATCTTTTCCCATTGTGCATGTACGTGCGTACCACATTTAGGCTTCTTTCAGCACATTACTGCAAGCGCAGACAGAAAGATAGGATTTTAAGAGACATGACAGTCTGCTCAGGGCACCGCGTATCTCCGTGCTGGAGGGAACACGATGCACTGGCTGTTCTCAGCAGCCTCCTCTGCCCTTGTGCTCCCCTGCTACAGATGTGTTTTACAGCCACATCTCACCCCGAATCTGTTGGAAACACATGAAAAGGACGAGACCAGGTGTCCAAACAAGAAGAGAGGGATCAGTGCTAAGAACAGCAGGAGGTACTGCATCAGGAGGACACTGCTAGATATCAGGATGCAAACAGCAGGTCCTCAACTGAGGACATGCCTAGCAGCTGCAAAAAAGTAGAAAGCAAAAGTGTGGACGTGCACTTTGCAGCAAGGGACCAACCCCAGGGTATCTGCACAGGCTGAGCAAGTTCAGGGCAGCTCATGTCAGAGCTGCCACAGCAAGAGGTAAGATGGGGAGAGGAAGGTAGGGGTATGTAAGGGCCATAATCAGAGCAATAAATTAAATGCTCATCATTACATACTGAAAACAGCTTTCAGCACTGCGCAGATTAATGATCCAAGACTTTATCAAGTTAATTATCTCATGCATAATTAAAGGCATTTGCTGCTGTGGCAGGCAAGAGAGAATCAGGGGAAACAGAAGCAACAAATCAGAGCTGTGACCTTTGCAACTGAGGCAGGCTCTTTGCCTCACCCAGGTTTTGAGCCACTCATCAAATCAGCCAGCATTATCTCAGATGGCACAGACGGGGAGCGCTGTTACTGTCAAGCCGTGCAACGGCACAGACTTGTTTCTTCTTGTATGTTTTCAGCTATGGTTACCCCTGCCTACTGCTGAAGTCAGAAAAAAATGGCTATCAGAAGGGGGAGGGCATGCGCTTATTTGAGTGTGTTCACTTTCCCAGTTCAACAAGTGTCCCTTTCCAAAGAGCAGGGTGTCACAAACATGCCAGGGGACCAAATTCAACCCTGGTGCACTCCAAGCCCCACCAGCTTGTATTACTAGGTAGTTTAAAAAACAGCTCCAAGGACCTTTCTGAGCACAAGAACAAGCTGTGTTTTCTTCCTTCTTCGTAAGATGATTAACATAACTACATTCACATAGTTCTCAAGTGAGTACACAAGGACAAATTCCCATCTTTGTCCTCAGAGCCCCAGGGGACATTACAGGGTTGCACCCAGCTGAACACAAACCCCTTTTGCTTGTAAACACAGCAAGCTATTGTCACCACCAGCAACGGAGAGGAACCCCATAACACAGCTTAGCAGCACACACTTAAAGCAGATCATTTCCTTTCCCTCCAGCGTGAGCTAACAGCTACCTCTGAGCAAACGAAGATATGGCTGAGTGGTGCTGCTCTTCCTGGGACGGTCACTGGATCTCCTCCAAAACGGAACCCCTAAAGCTACAGCCTGTTCCCACTCCTTGCTGGGATCAGAGAGATTCCTTGGCTCTTCTCTGTCCTTTTTAGACTAGAGGAGCTGAGAGCCTTGATATAGGGGCAGATTTACTGTATTGCTCCAGATCATCTCAAATAGAATAGGGAAGACAGAAAAATATATCCATACCAAATAATCATCTGGACGAATCCCAAAGAGTTCTCGGAAGTACCGAAAAGCCACTGGTGCATAGGTTTTGAACCTGAAGTCAGCGTAATGGTGAGCCGGGGTAAGATTACTTCCTTCACTGCACAAAACAGACGTTATAGATAAGCCTCTGTATTACCATTCAACAGATAGGTATGGCCACATCAAGGCTGCTGTATATTAAACTGAGCCTTGCTAAAAGAACTCTTAGGAACAAAAAAAAGAAAAGGCCTCCCAAAACAAAACACATTTCTTCTGTGGCAGAACAACAGGAAAGTCGGTTTTAAATTATCTTCCAAAACCTATTTCCACAGAATGCAAGGAATAGCCCGCTTGTCAAGCTGAATGCATTTAGACAGAGAACATAGCTTTCATGAGATTTGTTAACGAGAGTTAAAGAGCTCCCAGAATGAGCTTCCCCCTTGAAATTATACCGTGGTTGAGATAAAAATGCTACAGACAGGTAGAAAGAAAAGCACACAGCAAGACTAACAAACCCAGCCATACAGCACTGTACCTTACATTGTGCTTCCTTGCAAGTCAGTGTTCTGCGGAATCTAACACTTCCCACTGCTATGTTTGTATGAAATAGATGCATATTTAAAACATTCAGAGCATCTATCTCTGTGATCTAAAGACAGATGGAAGCTCTCTTGAAAAATCAGTGAGAGGAAAAGAAATAACTCATCCGTTCATTTTGTTTCCGTCTCCTTTACCTTGGGAAAAAAATGCTCTCCACCACGTAGAAGTCCTGCATCAGGACATCTCTCTCTGGCTTGGAGCTCAGATTGCCGACAGTATATCCGATCCCTAGCTGGATGGCCCCCTTCAGAGTGGATGAAGTGGTCTGGCAGAAAGGAAAGAGCTGTCAGTGAGCATTTCCCAGCAGATTAGAACAAAAATATTCCCTGTATTACAATACAGCCATGTCTCTAACTTCCACTGGGTCATCCTGAGCAGCATACCCTGCTAAACAAGTTCAACTGACTCCTGAATAGATGGATTCAGAAGATCTGTAGTTCACAAGACTACACAGTACAAGGGTGCTGCACAAAACCTAAATCAGATTGATAGGTATTAACAAACTAAACCAGGAAAGCTCAGCTGTGCCATTTCTACTCCTGGCCCCAACTTCTCAGCCTACCACTGACATAGCAACCACCTTCCCACACCCCAAAACCAAACCTTTTTGTAAGTGGTTTCACCAGAAGCATCAACGCCTCGATGACCTATCTTCTTTCCTTGGCCAGGCTGTCCTGGAAGCGATGGTCCCTGCAACGAAAGGGCACGGTGACTTCCCAGCAGAGCAGCTGACCTGGCTGACATGAACAGGCAGAACAGCACAGGCTGGACCACATCACCACGATCATAAAGGATGGAGCGATTGCTACCACTGTGGAAAAATCTGCAAACAGGTGTAATTGGCGCTGGCAAGCTTTTAACAAGGCTGTCTGAATTATTTATCCATCCTTCAAGACAGGCGGGGTGAGAATACCCAGCCGCTCCACCCGACACCCTCAGTACTGATGGGGCAGAGCCTCGGCAGAGATCCTGAGCCAGGAAAGGTCAGCGTTGCCTCCCACCTGCCAGGATTCCCCGGTTGCTTGACTTTGGTTTCTCATCGATTGAAAATAGGGATGTATTAAATCAAACTGCGAGAAGCTAATTTTTAAAAATCCCATGCCCTCAGGTTTCATACCAACGCCTCACACTTGACTTGAGAAATAAAAGACGGATAACATGGATAACGCAACCCCACTCCTGTGTTCACACGGAGATAATCCATTTAAGCAAGATCTCATTTGTTAACAGTTCAAAGGACAAGCCCACACAGGGTGAACTGCAAAAACAGCTCTTCCTGAAGTTCTGCAGTCTATAGAAACGCTGTAGGGCTGCCAGCACTTCAGAGGAAGAACAAATCTACTCCTACCCCATCTCCTCCTCTCCTTCTGAGTTCATCCAGGCCTTTTTTGCTGATCCAGGAGGGAGCAGATGGCAGCTGTACCCTTTTAACCACCTGACGTGACCACGTTTGGTGAAGCTGGACACAGCTCCTCATGCAGGCCCAGGGCTGGGACTCGTTTGCTGTGCCACGGGGCAGCGTCCCACCTGCTGCCCGCTGCCCCAGCACCGCAGAGCCCATCAGATAGCTGCGATGGTCGGCGAGCACCAGAGACTTTTTGTTATGTTACAGAACAGCCAGGCCTTGGATGCACTTTAAGCAGTGTGCAGCGAGACCCAAGGTCACTTCCCAAGTGACAACATTATATCACTCTCTCTAAGCGCTGCCCAGAGTCAGCTCTCAGAACTGATGTCTATGGCAGACAGCGTGTAATTTTGTTCAGACTACAGAAGCTCTTTGTGTTTTAGCTTCTAATCAGGAGCTTGCAGCTATTTCTGATCAGGCTGCCTGTACTTCTGGAACTAAGGGGCAGCCTGATTTCTCCTTCAGAACCTCACTTCCTACTCTGCTTTAAACATTTAGCACAGCCGAGCTCGCATCCAAACGTTCCTTCTCCAAGGAGGTGTGATCAGCAGCAAAGATTTTCTTGCAGATTCGAACCAGGGAGCTGCATCCTGTTACACGCAAGCCCGATCTGCACTGTCCTACCTCTCCTCGTGGCTCATCACCATCCTCAAAGAAGTAACAGAGGTGGGCATTGGTTAGGAGACCACCGCTGTATGAAAATCAGCAACTAAAGTCTCTTCCACAGTCCCTCGCTCTACTCGTACTGCATTTCCAGGGCAAGAAAAAAGGGGGCTATTTGCGTGTTGAAAAAAGCAATTAACTTTTACAGGATTTGAGTTTTCTACTATGCATATTTCTGGGGAGCCAAAAAGAATTAAGTGCCACATTCCTGGCAGCTTACGGGAAGCATTTGCTCTTCATGTATGCCAACGTTCAGCATCTCAGGTGAGAAATATGAAGGGGTACGCCAGAAAATCAGATAAAACAAAAACCATTTGAACACAGTGCCCTAATCCAAAAGTGTGGGCTTCAGGGAACAGCTTTCAGGCACAGATCCTCCCACCAGATTCCCTGCTGCCAACTGTGAAGAGTTTTCCTCCAGAAGGTACCAGTGATTCAGCAACCTGAGACCTGGATTACGTGCAGAAGATCAGTCCCTCCAGATGCTCCCGTCTCAGGGCTCCCTACTTTACAGGCACCTTGCCCCCTCCCAGAAGGGGATGAGACCTAACACAGAGCCCTGGAGGTGCCCAAGACGTGGAGTCTCCATCTGGAGACAGGAGGAGCTCCAGGTGCTGGTACGTGTGAGTGTCCCCAGCCAGATCCAGCCACTCATGCAGACACCATGGAGCCGCAGCCCAAGCCGGCCACAGGGAGGGCAAAATCCCTTCCCATTTCTCTGTGGCTGTGGTCACACCAACACACAGACACCAGGGAGCTGCCATTAATTTTCTGTCTCCCAAATAACCTTATCAATATCAACTTTTCAGTAAACTTAAATGTATTTTAAATCCCGGCCTTGTTCAAAAGAGTCACGCGGAGGCATTCTCAAGGGCTCTGTGTTCTCATTTCTCAGCACAGGATTTTCAAGAGCATCTCACCTCAGTGATGGCTGCTTTCTTTGGTGCCAGACCTGAGGAGAAAAAGGGAGAGCATTAGTAAAAGTAGTCACATGAGATTAAAACTGCTCAGACAATAACCTAATGCTTTGTTCCTTCAAGCAAGCTGGAAAGCCTTTAAAGCAGCTGCTTTTGCTCAGTTTTCAATTTCGCTAGCGCAGGAACCTGAAGTTATTGGGTTCACCCCATTTATAGAAGCACAAAGGTGCACCATTTTTCCTAGCAGTATTTTTTCCTCGAGGTTTCAGTACAGAGTTCTTCCTAATCCCTGCTGCACTGTAAGCAACAGGCCCACGCCACACCGCAGGCGGCCCAGACACTTATGGAGCTGCTTTCCAGCCACTCAGAAGGCACTTGATAAAGCATATCGATAATTGAACCTATTTATAGAACGTGAGGTCCAAATATATCACAAAATCGAATCCATCATTTATTTCTACCCCTGCCTTTGGGAGAACCCACCATTTCTCCATTACAGCAAACGGCCAAAAAAATCAGCATTTTGCCTGAAGCTTTCAGATACGTGACCAGAGCTGGAAGCACCGAGCCACAGCCCACAGCCTTCCTCCGACGTGAGGCCAGCTTCTGCTCCCCTGCACCAGCCCCGGTGTGCGAGCGCTGCGAGGCGTTTGGTGACCGGGGAGGAAGCGGCGAAGCCACGCACGGGTCCTGCAGCTCCAGCCCAGGCCCCTCAGGAACAGGAGCGAGGACCTGGAGCTGCCGAGGAAGGCGAGGGGCTGCCCGCCCAGGAGGCGGCTGGGCAACCTGCAGTCCTTCAGCAAGGGAATCATTTCGCAAGAGGCCAGGGAGCAAAACTCGAGAGCTGTGGCCGTGAAGAAGCGGGGCTCTTCCCGAGCCCTCGACTGTTCCCCACTCGAGGGCGAGGGGTGGATTACACAAGCGCCTGTTGGCACGCGAGCCCTCCAGCTGGAGGAATATCTGCACGAGCTGGGGGCAGTGCGAGGTGTCTGGTCCTTCAGGCTAGAGAGCAGGGAAAGCCCTGCAGGAACCAGCCCAAGGTTCTGCCACTTCAGCATCTCCCCAGCTGGCCAAAGAGGATTTAGGATGGTTTAACCAGGGCAAGTGCTCACCCTCCTAAAAACACAAGCAGAGATGCTTCAGGGCTTGTTTCCAAAGGAACCTGAGCAAGAAGTCAGGCGTAACAGAGCACGCTGCTCTGCAGATGAGAACCGCGATTCAGTTATATTTCAGGAAACATTTCGAGTGGGAAGCAGAATAAAACCAACGAAAACCCGTGGCAGTCACAAGGGAGATGGAATCGCTCTCAGGCAGAAGCGCTGAGGTTATCTCACAGGCCTGGGCAAACTGGGGATGCCCCGATGCAAACAGGGCACGTCCACGGGGTGTTTTGAGCAGGCAGCAATGCGAGCCCCCAGCAATGCGAGCCCCCTGACCTGTCTTTGTCTCTCCGTCACCCCTGGGACCACACCGCGGCTCAGCTCGGAGAATCGCTGCCGCTGGGCATCGCCAGCTCAGACACTGCACCTGCTCAACACACGCTTGGGTCCTGAGCTGGAAATTAGTTCTCTGGCCTAGGACAAACGATTTTAAGGTCATTCAACACGAAGTCCAGCAAAGGGCAGGGGAGCCAGGGCACTGAGAGCTCCCCGCTGAGCACTGCGACGGCCGGGAACGACGTAGGCTGCTCCGCTCACCCGGCTGAGGCCTCTCTCCGACTGCCCCGCGCTGCTGACGAGCTGCAGTAATCTCTTTTCTGCACTTTGTCACAATTCCAGAGCAGGAGATTATCTTTAATTTTGTGATAATTACCACAAGCTGCTTTCATTCTCAGCTTTTAAGTGTCTGCTGCTGTACATGTACCAAGTGGGGAATCAACACCAGCGGCGTGCTTGCAGGGAGGGTGCTGGGGAGAGCCGGGGATCGTCAGGAGAAACGATGCTTCAGGTGGCCAAGGGCATCACCAGCAAAACCTCTCCAAAGAGAAAAATCGGCTTTATGAAATCAACCCGTCTAGGCAGAAAATGAAAAAAATCTTCCACTGGGTACTCAGCACACGGTGCTCGGCTGCGCTCATCTCAAACAAGCTGACAGATGGCCTTGCAAAAACTGATTTAGCTCCAGCTTCGGGGTTATACACAGCCACGAGAGCTGGCGCTCGGGTCTGCGGGGCATCGGAGCTCTGCTGGGGGAAGTTTCAATACTTAGCAAGCTAATTGAAATGATTCTTATCCGATTTGGTGCAGCTTAACGAGGGGGCATTCAGGAACGTGAGGAGCGGCTCTGGAAGGAGAAGCCTGGGATGGAACCACAGCTCTGGGCGCTGGGCTGTGCGGTGCTTCACGCACGCCTGCCCTGCTGCCTTCAGCTCCTCTTCTCATCCACACACCGCTTCTGTTCGACCCGATGCAGATCCACATGCTGCTCCAGAGCCTCAGAGCTTCAGCTGTAACACTCGCCCATTCCCATCTCATTTAACGTCTGTTTTTTTCCTTACGCCTCTGTCCATGGCCGCAGCTGGCTCGTGCACCCCAGCAGGGTGCTCACACAGCGCGGGCAGGGAGGGGACTCCCCAAACCCCTCCGCGCCCCCATGCTCCCGTTTCTCCAGATTTAGGTCTCCCCCTCCAGAAGAGCCTAAGCCTCCCCACGATCAGATAACCCGTTCCTCCTCTTACGCAACGTGTTGTGTCTACAAATTCAGGCATTTTTAGGCCCCTCGCCCCCGCTTACGTCCACTTGACCACTCGCTCCCAGTGAGCGGCGCACGACGGGCGGGCAGGGCTCTCGCCTATCTCCACCAGCTCCGTCGCCCTCAGCAGCGAGGGGCCGGGAGCACAGCGGCTCCTGCAGCTCCCCCAGCCTCTCCAGATGCTGTCAGCTGGGACACACAAGTGATGCCAGAAGTCAGAAAGCTGAAAAATCACCAATCCTGCAGGCTTAAAAGCAAAGCTTCCCCAAAACCAGAAAATCTTGTCCTTGCTGCCCATGACCTATACTGAGTTTAAGGTAAAAACATGGGTTTCAAGTTTGACTCGTGCAGAGAATAAATTATAAAATAAAGCCAAGTAAACCATCACTGGGATCTCTCAAAACCAGCTGAAGCTGATGATTCCATCCACTGAAAAAGAATTTAAGAAAGTTCCCAACCATCCAAGCAGAGCTCTTATGTAAGACCTGACAGAGAAGACTTCTTTGTAAGACATATGCATAATCACACAATCATTTATAACTTATAAATATTTAATGCTTTACGATGCACTGGAGAAGCAGTGGAAGCAGATTCGAACAGCTGGTAGAATTATCTGGACTCCTCTGCCCAGGCAGAGATGCTGCTGCATCTTTAATAAAAGCTTCAGTTGTTTACTGGGAGATACACACAGTGACTGCAACTAAAGGCACATCAGGAAAATAAACACCACGTCAGCTCTTCAGCTGGAAGCTGGGAGATTCTGGAGAGCCCCCCCAACATCGACGGAGGTCTGGGTCTGATTTCACACTCATCTGACGGAGAGCAAGAGGGCACGACCCACCTGAGCAACCCGCTTGGACAAGAGGAGGGGCAGGCTGCCGGCAGGGTGCGAGGATTTATCGTTGGATCGGGCTGGCCCACGCGTCCTGCAGGGAGCAGGCAAGGGCACGAGCGGTGCAGGGCGAAGGCTGTGCACATGGAGAAATATGGAGAGACAGGCTGGAAGCAAAACACATCCATCAAGAGAGACAGCTGTTACCCTCCGTAAGGGACCGCTGAGAAAATGAAGTTCAGGAAACAAAAAAGCGACTCGGAGAAGATGCCAGAAAACTCGACACGGCTGAGAGCGGCGCCCGAACCGGCACGCAGCCAGCCAGGGAGGCATGGAAGGGCAACCCGGCCAGCGGAGAGCAGCCCCTCAACTTCTCGCACCCGAACTGCGCGGCTCCGGGTCCCAGTGAGCAGCACTCGGGACCAGGGCGATGAGCAGGGTGGAGGAGAAACCCCAGGAGCAGCAGCAGGGCTCCGCAGCCGCCCCGAGAAGGCAGCTGCTTACAGCCTGCCCTCCCCAGGCATCCGGGATGACCTGTTCTGGTCCTCGAACACGCTGCCTCCCCATGTGACAGCACCGGTCGAGGATGAGAAGCATCGAGCGAGCCACGATGCTAAGAGGAGTTGTGGGGGCTTCTTCCCCTGCGATGCAGCGCCTCTTCTCAGAAGGAGCTGTGGCCGGCTGCTCTTCAGAGCCAGCAGTGCCCCGGGTGCTGCTGGAGAGCTTGGAGTAACAAAAAGGAAAATGAAGCAATCTGAGATAAATTCTGCTCATTATATGGAGTCTGTAAGAGCTTTAGAAAAGCAACACAAGCTTTGACAGCAAAATGAATCTCTTTTTTCTCTCTGGTGCACTTGCAGACTGCATGAAGGATTTTTGGGAGGACCTACAAGAACTAGCACTGGTCTCGCATCAGCTGGACACGCCATCCCGACACCCTGGGGAGACCCCAGCCCGGTGCTCGGGTGAGGCTCTCCATCCCTCCGAGAAGGGAAGACCCTGCCCCGACACATCCACGTCCCTCGGGATGGTTTAGACCCCGTCCAAAGCCTGACAGTTCTTCGCAGGGAGCTGAAACGCTGGCGTTCAGCAGCATTCACACGGGGCCAGCATCGAAAGCTGGAGATCCGCAATCCCACCTAATCCCTCCTCGACACCCAGGGTCCTGCTCCCCTCCCCACACCTCCCACGCCAGCCCCACACCTCTCTTTGGAGCCCCCTGGAACCAGCCCCGCCCGGGGGGGGGGGATGCCGGCGGTCACACACCGTGCTCTGCCGCACCAGCACTGTGCCCCACGCTTTCCCCATGCCCTTTGTCTCGTTTACTTGAGCACAAACTCGTCAGGGAAAGGAACAGCATGGCCTGTACAAGTGAAGGGAGAGAGCTTAATGTACCGGGGAGGCAGGACGGGGCCTTGGGGCACCGAGGCAGCACACACAGTGCGCTCCGTCTCCCTCCCCGGGCATTTCCATTGCCGAGCTCCTCGAGTGCCTGAGCCGGGGGGGCTGCAAGAAGCCCCCAGCCTGCAGGGCGTCAGCAAAGACATCCAGCCCCTGCTTTTCTCTTTAAGTTTTTATGCAGAAACTCCTCCTGCCTCGGAAATGACCCGTTTACCCCAGAGCAGGAGGCAGGGCACAAGCTCCTGGTAACGCGCTCCTGCCCGGGTGCCGGATGGGATCGGCTCCTCGGGATGCGGAGTGCCCGGCTAAAACGTTCCCTTGACAACTAACCAAAAAGCGCTTGCAGCAGGGAAGCCCAATTACAGTGGGGGATGAGCAGGACAAGACAAGGGAAATGAAATTTAAAAGGAACTGATTGGTTTCCTTGTCTCAGATCAGCTGCACGCAGAACAAAATACAATTTCCGAGCGCCTACCCCGAACCGTGTGACACATCTGACAACACAGCAAAACAAAAACCTCATCAAGGGGAGCGCGCACACAGCAGCTGACACCCAACAGCGGAAAAGGCTGCAGCCGTTCGGCTCCACGCTGTAATTATGCAATCCAGTGGGACGCTCGGGCTCGCATCTGCTGGGTGGGAAAGGTGCAGCCTTATCTGAACGCAGCGTTCCTGCCGCCTTCCACGCCGCCAGTCGCAGGAGGAGCGAGCAAAACACGCTCCCCGGCACGTCCGGGCGCCCTCCCCGCGGGGCAGCAGGCGAGACGTGCCCAAGGTCGGCACCCGGCAGCTGCGGCAGGGACGCCAGCCTCTTCCTAGCCCCCGGCTCCGCTCCTTATTGCGGCCTTCAAGTCCGAGTCTGCCTGCCTGAATCCAGAGCAAAGCTTGATTAGGATTAATTACAGACGGCAAGCAGCGCGGCGGGAAGCGCACCCAGGACGGAGCCAGCTCTCTGCACCCCCGACACGCAGCAGCGCTGCCTCAAAACCACGACGCCAATTTAGAGCGAGGCCATTGAAGGCCGACAGACTTTGAAGCCACGTTCCTTAGGGTCGCTCAGGAGAGCTATGGCATCCAGTGGCCCCGGCCTCGGCTTGGGGCAGGACGAACCCTGCATCTCCCAGCAGCAGGTCCCAGCTGGCAGAGGAGCCGTGGAGTGAAAAGGCAAGCGGAGGCAGAATCTCTCTCCTCATGTCCTCCCAAGCTGTGCTGCAGCACAAAAACAGGGACCTGAATGTAGTGCTTGTCCCCGTGCGGCCATCACCAACCACCCTTTGCTGCTTTAGACGGGGTTTTCTACAGCCACAAGGCCCCGGAGAGCCACTTCCCCACCCAGGCCACAGGAGCACAAGGCAGCACGCTGCAAGGGCTCAGTCCAGAGCTCGCTCCTGTCCCCTGAGCACCATCACCCTGCCTGCAGGCTCCTGCCCAGGCTGAACAGCTCAGACGCACGCCGTGCCCCATCTGTGCCGGGACGGGACGCCGAGCTGCAGCCCCCGTCGCGCTGCCCTCCAGATGCAGATAGCACAGGGAAGAAGCACGAGCTGAGTCACAGAGGCTACACGCTGATCCCAAGAGCAGTTATTGCACCCAACACAGAGGGCTCGCAGCGTGGCACGTTGTGTTGTTTCTGCTGTGCGAGGCTTGACACCGAACCTCGGCACCCCCCGAGGAGCAGCGCTGCTGGGGCTCCGCTCCGCCGCCCGACCTCGTGAGCTCCTCCTGCCCCTTGCCGTTTCCACCAGACACCCGCGGGGCTGGTGCCTGAGGAGGCGAACCTCACCAGAGCCCACCCCAAACTCCTTCAGCTGACGATCAGTACAGGACATTGCCCCTGAGAGGGCAAGGGCCCCTCACCTTTACACTGCTGCTTCTCCGAGCGTCCCTCTGACGGAGCCCCAAGGGTCTCGGGGGCACTGGGACGTTGAAGGAGCCGCTCAAGCTGCTGGTGGAAGCAGCCCAGCAGACACAGAGAGCTCAGGAATTTGAGTTACAGGAGACAACAGTAGTCTGTCCCCCTTCTTAGCCCTCAGCCCTTTCTCACAAAGGTTCTGCAGGGAAGTGTCAGCGCTCTGAGCTGGGAATCCCTCCCCGGTTGTTCGTTGCTTGCACCACTTAACAGCATCTCCCTGTCCGTGTTACTTGACAGAGCTTCGTCCCGTTGCTCGTTCACTGCCGAGAAATATTTCCGGGCTAAATTAAGAAAGGGATCCCCCTCCCCACATGTCCCATTTTCAAACCTTTTGGAAGAGGTGCTGAACTCCGTTAACACAGTCACAGCGAGTAAAGAATCCTGCCTGAAGGTTCCCAATAACCGCCCACCCCAAAACCAGGACACGCAGAAGTTACACGGGAAGCACAGCTTTAAGGCTGTGGGAGCTCAGCACCTCAGCCAGGAGCAAACCCCAAAAGCACAGGCACCCCCGGCCAAAGGGCACACAGCTGCCCGAGGGCCACCCTCCACGAGCCATCCTGAAGACGCACCTGGAGTTTTAAGGAGCGGGCTATTTCCTGATTTACTCTGTAGCCAAAGCTGCTCGGCTAAATCCTCTAAGGTTTAATTCCACTCCTGCTAATGTCACTTGACAGAGCTTTTCCTGGGGTGTTCAAACTCCGCAGACTAAAAGGGGATTTCAGAACGGGGCCACGCACAGCGTGCGTCACTGAAATGAAGTCCTTTGGCAAGGCTGCTGGCACCGGGTGGAGCGAGCCCTCCTTCCCCACGCGCGGCCAGCGCTGCGAGGGACGCGCAGCCCAAGGGGTTCGGTGTCGCGGGGCCGAAGACAAGGTCTGGGTGGGAGAGGAAATGGGAGACACCTGCAATTTCTGCCCGTTTCAGACCCAGGTTTCAAAGGCAGAAGTGTCGGGCCGCAGCTCCGGACCTGACCTTTTTGAGCTCGGTGTGGGATGCAGCCCCACGACAGCACGCCCCCCCGGCGGGGCTAACGGGCACGGCCTTCGAGGTGACAAGGCTCCACGAAAAACCCGCAATTAAACAGATGCGACAGGAACAGGGGACTGGTCTTCACCCCAGGTCTCTGCGTCTGCACAAACCTAAGCTTTTACTGCTGTAACAACCAGAAAGTCCAAGGCCTCGGGCTGCACGCAGGTCTCATCTGAGCCCGTCAGGCACCGAGCGATCAGATTTCTTGGCCTCGCACAAAACTAACGACGCCGACTCGCGTGTGGCTGAAGGCCAGGTCTGGCTGGCGTTTCGCTGCTCCCCACCAGCACCTCCTCCACCCTCTCTACGTGGCTTCACACAACCCACCCAAGCCCACCAGCAGCCCCGAGGCCAGCCTGCCCTGTAGGACAAGCTCTGCGTAACCCATCCCAGACACCGCAAATCCTTTCCTCCAGGTGGATCCCGGACAGCCAATAGCCCCAGACCGAGGAGGCACCAACGCGCCGGTGCTCGCCTCCGGCGCCTGCGAGCAAACCTCGCCGACAGCAGCAGCTCCGTCAGACCACGTCCCCACGCCGTGATGCCAAGGAAAGACCTCCAGGGAGAAAACTGCTGCCGCAAGGTGCGGGGCACTGCAGGTTAGAAACGAATTTAAGTGCTGCTCACCGCCTCGTTCTCTTCCCACCTTGTTAAGGCCACTTGTGCTCTTTGTGACCGGAGTGTTTTGGTCTGATGCTCCCGCTCTGCTCTAACAAAGGCACCTGAACTGATGGAACAAAACAAGCCACGGCAGAACAAGCTCAAAAGATTAAGTGTGCTGCCAAAATCCGTAACTCCAAGTTTCAGCAACCAGCCTCTTCTCTCCCTGGGAGCCTGGCCGTAGCGTGGCAGCGAGTGACTCAGCTATTAGCTGAAAATAAGTAACCTGAAAAATAAAAATCAACAAAGCTTTTGAAAAGACTTCCAGAGCTTGGCATAAATACAAATAGGTGAGACGGGCCTAAAAGGCAAGAAGAAAACCTGCTGCCTGCGCTGGGCTACAGGGACGTGGCCGTTGCGTTATGCTGAAGATCGGGGACAGCCTCCTCCAGCACCGGGAAGCACAACGTGGACAAGAGGCTCCTCCTGGCACGGGTCTGCAGCTGGCTCACCACCTAGGGAAGGGAAGCAGCTTCTGCAGCCCAGCCAGGAGCATCTGCACTTGGAGGCCAAGCCAGGCACTTACTGCTGCTGTGTAACGACGAGCAGCTCCAGCCATTTATTTCCTCATTTCAGAACAAAATCTCTTCCACTCTAAGCACCGGTACGTGTCCGAACTGAAGGTGCAAAAGAGCAAAACCCGAAGGAGCACCACCGGCCGAGCTCCCAAAGGGTTTGAGGGCACCTCACGTTTCCAGCACGGTTTTCCCAGAGGCTGCCGCACGCTCTGCCACGAGCCCCTCGGCACGCAGCGGCACCGTCTGGCACCGGCACAGAGGGCACGGCCACTGCTGGGAGCTGTGTCGCAGGCGGGTGTCACGCTTCCCGTGCGTGTCCTGCACTTCCACAGGACACAGGAGGGGGGGGGCAAGGTCCTTCTGAAGCGACCGCGTGGCTTCTAGGATGGGTGCGATAGCAGAGCGTTACGAGGTGAAGGTGGGGTTGGCCCTTTTGCTGGCTTTCCAGAGCCCCCAGCTCTCAACACGCGGGTTTTGGAGCAGCCCCGCCGCAGCAGGAGCTCACTGAACACAGCAAGGTGGAAGCGGAGAGCATCGGGCTGCAGAGACGAGCGCATCTCGGGAGAGCCCGGGCCGGCTGCGTGGCTCGTGCACACGCGCTGAGATGACCACGTTCAGCAGGCTCAAGTCTGAGGTGCAACTGGGAACAACTTCTTGTCTCGCAGGTCCTGAAACAGTCGTGAACCACGAACAAGTTGATGCTGAGCCCATCTCGGGGCTTCACTCAGCTTCTGCCTGGTACAGGGCAAAACTGGGGCTCCTCTGTGGGGAACAGGAATGGAAAACAGGAACTGAAGACAGCAGCATTGAGTGAACCCAAGTCCACCACTTCTGAACTACACGGTGCTTCGTTTCTTAAGAAAAGTCTTTCAGGAGCTTTAAAACTGCTTGCTAAGACTTCAGTAAAGCCCAAAACGAAGCCGTGCACCTGAACCTTACCACCACGAGACAGCATCAGCCACACGCACGCTGCCACCGACTTGAAGGAAGCTGGGACAGCACGGTCTGCTCCCGGGTTTGGGGAGAAACCCAGAAGTCAGCTGAGCAAGCATCACACGTTGACCCTACAACACATTTGGGAGGTTTGGGGTCCCGCGCCCAGCCCAGCTGGCAGAGACCTGCAGGATCTGAGTTTTATGGCAGTGGTGTGTTGTGGGGTGGGAGGAAGAAAAAGAAACGGGCACTTTTCTGGCCAACAGCTCCCGAACAGCGCTCAGTGGGGAAGGTAACACACTAGAGCAGTGCCACCAGTTAAGCTTTTCCTTCCCTAGCTCCCAACCCAGCAACCTTCTCGCAGGCCAGAAGGCTCAGGACCACCACGCAGCAGGGCTCCTTTGGTGTCACCGGTGAGACTTCGAGTTATTTGTACAAAGCACAGCAAAATGGACGTTGAAAGGCTCGGAGCTGCTGGATGTCCGTGGGAAGAGCCAAAGGCAGCTCTGACGAAGCAGAGCCAGCCTGCGGGCGTCGCGAGGCCGTTCGACGATGGCCATGACCGAGCTGAAGGGCTCTGACGCTCTGGGCAGGGACAACACTTCTCCAGTTCCTCTTTGCTGAAATGGGTGCATCAGTTTTGCCAGAACTTAAAGGCCAACCATAAGGCAAAGGACATATGGAGGCTGCTGTCTTGGCAAGTCAGAGCAACCCAAAGCAGAAGCTCTAATAGAAAACATGAAGTAACAGGCAGCACTTGCCACTTCTGCCTGTAATCTCTTCGTTTTTCCTTTAGACGAGCAGCTGCCATTCAGGCACATCTCATCCTTTCCTCCCACAGCCCTTGGAGCGCCCCGCGTTGTTACAAATTCAGTAGTTTTTCACCCCACCTCAGAGAAAATTTGCATTTAAGTTTTGTTTTTATCAGACGCTGCAAAAAAAACCCACCTCACCTCTCCAGGTGACATTTTGCTCTGCACGCTGGTCATTCCCAGCCTTCTCCTACTCCCGGCTTTCAGTTTAGAAAAAAAAGAAGAGACGCTCAGAATGAAATTATTCTTTGGGTTTTCAGTCCCGGGAGTTGGAGGAGCCGTTTGTCCTCCCCGAGATCGGTTAGGAGCCCTCGATCTCTACAGCTCGCACTCCTGCGGGGCCACCCCACCGCCACAAGGGCGGTTTGCAGGCGTCCAAGTTCCTCCCAAGCCAGGCTCTCAGCAGCGGACGCAGTCCTGCCAAGCGGTGCGCTCCATCCCGGTTCATCCCGGGAGGCTCCTCCATTTCATACCAGCCTGTATCGACCACCTCTGGAGCTGGCACAACAACCGGGTTCGTTGCGTCCAAGTGAAACGGACGCGGGCATTGCTGACTAACAACCACCACCGCCCTGCCGGGTCTCGGTTTCACTTTACAGACACAGCCCCACGTCTGTCAGGGCTCCGAGGCTCCCTGCAGCAAAGACCGCAGTTATACACGAGAAATGCCGGGGCTGGTCAGCGACGGAGCCACAAAAATCACGTAGCAATTTCAGGGCGTTCGCTCCTTCAGCTTCTCATTTGCTTTAATAAGCATTTCCTGGCATTACCAGTCTGGAAGCCTCGCTCTCGGCGAAGCGTCCCAGATAGTTAATCCAGCAGTGACTCCTGCTTAGCACCGAAATGAAAATAAACATCCAGCCCTCGGAGACCGAGGTGGAGAAAGACTGTGCCATCATTTTTCTTCCATCCGAATGAATTTAAACCTGAAGAGATGCCGGTCTGAGAGGAAGTATTCTGGGATTAAAAATAGCAGACGTATCAGAAAAGCACCTGTAAAGAATTAACATTTCAGCTTCTCCCAAGCAGAGGTTTTATAAACTGTTACTAGAAAAAAAATCAAACGCAGCACAATCTGCATCCCCTAGAAAAAATTATCTTGTAACCTAAGTTAGCATTACAGGAAAAAAAAAAAAGTAATAAATGAAGAATAAATGAATAAATGGCTGCTCTGCCAGCTTTCAGCCCCGATCACCGAACAAACAGTCCTTCCAAACACGAGAATTATCCACTGCCAGGTGCTATCAGCCCACAGACAACCAGCACCCGTCAGGCCCCACGGGACCCCCTTTGCCTTATGCCTGGGTCCCACCTGGGCAAGCGCTCGCGCCGTCACGCAGCGCGCGTCATCCGGCGCTGACAGGCACAGCTTCAAGACGCTCTCGTTTTCTGCTGTCTTCGTTCCCGCTTTGAAGTTCGGGCCTGTTTTACATCTCTATAGCTTGCTTCTCTGCGGGCAAACCGTGCATTTTGTACGCTGCCCCCGTCAACACACGCCCAGACAGATGGCGAGAGCAGCACCGAGGCTGCACGGAAGGGAAAGCTGTCGTTTGAGAGACGCCGATTTACCAGTGACATTTTGGGCGGTTTCAGGTATTGCAGCTGCCCTCTCGGAGATTCCTGATCGCATCCCTCTTCCTCCCGGCGTGGGGATGCAGACAAAAAATGGGGCAAAACCCAGGCAACTGGAAAGACCCAAGTTTCAGCCCCTAACCTGAGCGGCTGCCGGAGCGAAGCCATCCCGGACGTGCTGGAGAAGATTTCAGCCAGCTGCCTCCCTTTGGAAAACGCTGCAATGGGCAATTCTGCCTCGAAAAGTCCACGGAATTGGGTCCATCAGATGTGCAGAGAGACTACAGAGAGAGAAGTGCTGCGGCAGCTGTACCCTGCCTGCGCTAGAGGCTTTGGTAACATTTTGCTTGTGCTGCCGAACACACCAGCAGGGATCCAGCGAGCATTAAGGCACAGACAGGTCTTCCCTCTCCTTTCAGAGGGGTCAGCAAAACAAAACCACTTCTGCCTTGTGCCAGAGCCTCCCCTCTGCCAGCACAGGAGCATCAGCAGTGTCACAAGAGCAGCACGAACTTTGCCGTCCCCCTCACCCCAACGAGGCGTTTTGCAAAAGGAAACCAGGCCACCCGGACGGTGGCAACGAGAGACTCCAGCTAATCACCTTCATTTTACTTTGCAAACTAGAAACTTGGGTATCTGGGCCTTACGCCAAGCCTGAAGGCTTTTCTTAAATCCCTCAGATCTTCAGGACCTCGAGTAAAATCCTGATCCAGTGGACGTCGGAGGCGAAACCTAGGGAAAGTTTGGCTTCTGCGTGGCCAGAAACTGCCCGGCCTCTGATGAAGCCATACAGAAATGCAACAAAACCAAGCGGGATCCAAGAGCAGAAGAGCAGCAGTGCCTGATCCCAGACCCGCCGGGATCCCACCGTTTGTGCCGACCCAGCCAGAGAGCAGCAGCCTGTGCTGTGTCGGCATTTCACCGCCGGCGTGCGTGTCGGTGAGATCGGCCGCTGCAAGCCCCCAGCCCGCCTCGAGCCTTGCAGCCTTCAGAGCCGTGGCCTCGGCTTTGGAAAGATTTCCCCAAATCTCTCCCAACCTGCCAGTTACATAAAAACATTTCTCAGATGTTCCAAATGCTTTGTGAGCTGCACCGACGCGCCAACCTAACGCTCAAGGTTCTCAAATTGATGTAAAGTGACCTTAATCACCTGAGCTCACATGGCCCTGAATGAGGAATGAAAATCCGTGCAGCCCTTCCAAGCCAAGCTTTCAGCAGCAGCAGGCTGAAAGGAGCAGTTTGGGGAAGATGTTTATGCAGCTACTTGCACAGTGACCGAGGCATTACCGTAACTGCGCTGCTGCCCAATTCCAAGGGGAGAAAAACACAAGTAAGGCTGCAGGAGCTCAGGAGGATGCTATTAACTCGCCCTTTCAACCAAATCCGTTCCACCCACAAGTCAGAAATTCCACCCTAAAAACCATAACTGGGAACACCTTGAAGCCATTTAGTTTAAACACAAATGATGCTGTTTTGCTCTAGTGGTGGGGAGGTTGGTTTTTTTGGTAGGTGAGAAACTGGCGGAAAAGCCTGCAAAGGTCACAAAATGCTCTGAAGGTAAAAAACCAGCAACGCGGGGCTGTGCCAGGGGCTGTGCCACTGTCCCAAGCACACGTGGCTGGGAGTCTGCAGGAAAGGGAGAACAGACTAAAGACACCCCACTTACCTCCGCTTTAAACATGCGGCAGAGCAGCGGTGCTGCCCATCTCATTCCTCCCCACCCTTCCTGCCTCACGAGGGGCTGAGCGGGACCCCGTGCTCAATGGCACGCACGCGTGGTGGGCACCCAGCCCCGGGCAAGGAGGCTGGAAGCAAGCCTGCACAGCAGGTTTGGGCTCACAAGGGAGTGACTTTGCAGATGATGCTATTTTAATGGAGATTACACGTGGTTTTCAAGCCAGTCCCCAACTCCACCCCGCTGTGCTTCACCAGTCTCCGCGGCCGTCCCAGCCACTGGAGATCCGGACCTCAACTCACTTGGGGCAGCAAAACAAAGCAGCAGCTGAGCACAGCCAATGCCAATGGGAAGAAGAGAAAGGTATAATTGGCAATTTAAATAACAGCTTGCCGGGCAGCAAATGAAAGGGAGGAAATAATCCCGGTTAATTCTACTCTTGCCGGATCCTAACACGGTCACCAGCAGGGTCCAGCGCGTTCCAAACGCCCGCTCCGAAGGGCAGCACCCCGACGTGTGCTGAGTTTGGGGTGCATGGCAGAGGCTTCCAACACCAGCCCTGCCAAATGGCTGCGTGAACTCAGGTACCTGGTCTCAAAAGCAGATCTCTTTGCCTCCTACGGAAAACAAAAACCAAAACAAAGAAACCAACAAAACAGCCGGGGAATTACTCTTAACTACTCAATTCTGTAAAGGAGCAGGGACCCACCTAACTCAAAGCACTCTCAGAACAGAAGACCCAAAGAAGAAATTTGTAGGTGTCTACCATAGTGCAGGGACACAGAGAACGGGTTAAATAGCCAGAAGTTTGACAGAGCTCCATCAGAGAAAGCAATTTAAACGGCAGGAAAATCACTGCTTTGGAACGGGGACCCTCAGAGCCAGGTCTGCAGGAGCCAGCGAGCCCCACGCGAGAGCATCGCTCAGCAGCAGCTGTCAGAAACCACAAACCCTGAGCAGCCAGAGCACAGGCAGAAGCCGAATTAAACATCGTGCCCCTGAATGGCGGGGAGAGATTTAATGTCTTGCAGTAAAGCGGGAAGCTGCTTTCGAGCACTGGGGAGTTTGACCGGCACCAAGTCCCCCACGCCTGCAGCGTTCCCGTGCCCGGCAAATCCCCAGGCTCCTCCAGCAGCAGCAGCAGATCTGCCCAGGCAGGAATTGTGACGGTCCCCAGGCTGTGACACCGCTCCCTGTGCCGGATCAACGAGCGCCCTGTGCAGCAGCAGCAGCTACAGGTGGGCAGCGCACGTCCCCTTCCTTCCCACAGGCAGGTCAGCAGCGGCGCCGACCCCGGGCAGGCAGGCAGGCAGCTGGCTCCCCGCTTCTGTTCTCTCCCTGGGAGCCTTTCCCACCCTCTCCAAGTTTCATAGCAAGTAGCAATTTCCGCAGAGAGAACATGCAGATTTTGCTAATTACAGATGAGAGGAGGGCTGGGCCCCCCCGTTCCTCGCTCCGGATCCAAGCCATACAGGCGGTGATTGGGCATTGTGAGGTTCGCTTTCTGCGGCTCCGGATCCAACTGCTGCCGAGCCGTGCAATTATCCAGGGGGACAGTTCTGGTTACAGTCATTTGCACAGTCTGTAAAGTTGCATCTCCGGCAATCTCCACGCTGTAAAATTCGTCTTCAGAATCGCAGCCTCTTCCTGTGTAAGAGACCCATTCACACTGCACGCGGACTCTGGTTTGAGGCATTTGCATCCTTTAAACAGCATTAGGGAAGAGCGGTGGCTTTGCTTCGTTCAAGGAAAGGGGGGGAAGAGAAGCCAAGGCTCCCACAGCGAGCTGCCGCAGCCGCTCCCCAGAGGTGCGAGGTGAGCGAGCGGCTCGCGATCAGCGGTGACCGGCACCGCCGGACGAGCCGTGAGCCCCAGGGCAACCGAGGGCGCTGGGGCCTCCCGATTTCCTCGCCGCTGCAGCACGTGCTCTGACTCAGCCTGGGTTATTCACCACAAGCCAGTGCAAAAACCCACACGTACGCCAGGGAAGCCGCAAAAACACACGATGGAAGACAACGACACTTAATTAGGGGTTGACAGCGCTTTCTGCTCAAACACGTGGGTGAGAAGAGACAAAGTGACAGAAATGCTGCTCTGATTGCTTTTAGCTTTTTAATTACAGAAAACGTTTCCCAGAAAAGTTCTGAGGTTAACTCGGCTACTGGCAAACACTGAAAGACACGAGTGCCAGGCTGCCTAGGAACAAAGTATTTCGGAGCCCTACCTAAAAGGGGAAAAACCACAGCATCACCTTACTGTCAGTGGCTCTTTCAGGGCTGCTCGGCGAGGCCAGCCACCCCTT
Source organism: Stictonetta naevosa (assembly GCA_011074415.1). Taxonomy (NCBI): domain Eukaryota; kingdom Metazoa; phylum Chordata; class Aves; order Anseriformes; family Anatidae; genus Stictonetta; species Stictonetta naevosa. The sequence goes on along the minus strand of CM021724.1, from coordinate 3,913,371 downwards.
CCACAGCCTCCAACGCACTCAGAGAGGAGGTGGGAAGCCTGAAAAGCCAGGAAATGCTTTTCCTTTTCCTTTCAGCATGCAGCGACCCAGACGGGCAGGTGAGCGATGCTGGGCGCTCTGCTGAGAAACTCAGCGCTGATGCAGATTAGGACAAAATTTGCTCCACACAGACCATCGCCTTATTTTTTTATTTTTTTTTTTTTACTCGACCCTCTTCTTCCCTGCGCTTCTGCACTTTAATTTCAGCATCAAACGGCCTTTTTGTTCGGCATCCCTCGCAGTGCCTTGATTCACCCTTCCGCTGGGCTCCCGTTGTCTGATCGCCGCGAGCGCGTGGAAGCGGCCGCACGCAGGCAGGCGCTGGGCACGGCACGGGCTGGGCACGGCACGCGCTTGCCTTACAGCATCCTTCCCTCGGGGGAAAAGGCAAGTGGCTGCGCCTGTTTGTTGACGAGAGCACGGTGCACCATCAGCAGGCAACAAACAGGGAGAAGGTGCTTGTGCCAGCAACGCTGCTTTGCCAACGACTTATAGGAAGTGACAATATTTTGCCCCTCTCAGTGTCTGCACCAGCCACGGACGGGTGAGGACGCAGCAAGCACCGTGCAGGGCTGTCACCCTGGCAGCAGCTCCGTCCTGGGAGCCCGTGCCGAACAGGCAGGGCTCTGCACCTGCACAGGGCTGCAAAAATCAGCTTCTGCCTGGCCCCACGTCCGTGGTCACCCACGTCCAGCCCGACGTGACCGAGATCAATCCTGTTCTTCGGCACGTCCACGAAGCGACCCAGCTCGCAGGCCTAGGAGACAACAGCTTGGGAGGCATCAGAAGGGAAGCGGCACTGTCAGCCACGAAAACTGAATTTAAAGGGGACTACCGGGATTTAAAAATAAATAAATAAGAGACCTGGGATTGGGAAGCAGAAAAACCCACCCAGGACTTTTTCTCCTGTTCTGGTGCTGTTTGTGAGCTCGAACATACACGGCCACCCCCCTGTCCTCCCCGGCAGCGGAGCGTGCGAGCCGGGCTGCTGAAGGTCACTGCCACCCAAACACTCCAGCCCTCGCCGCGCTAGCAGCTGGCACAGATTTCCCCTCCCGCTCCACTGCTGATGTTCCCCTGCACGACGCTGCAACGTGTGGGTTAACTGACCCCACCGAACTCTGGAAGTTCCTCTATGTGCAGATGGCACCGGTCCCGCGCTCCCGGAGGGCACGCAGGTACAGCGCTGGGGCTGGGCACGAGGCACCCACCGGGTCCCCACGGATTAATACGGGGCTGCAGGAACACGCTCGGCAGCCCAAAGAGGGAATAATCGAATGCGACAAAGCTGGAAGCAGCATGTGACGAGAGCAGCTCCCCGCGCCTTCGTCGGGGTAGCGCCCAGCCTCGGCAGACCTATTTCGGGACTCAACCGGCTGCGTCTGAAAGACGTGTTGGTGAAAAAAGAGAGCACTGGAATTCCTGCTTCTGCTTTCCAGGCTGCAGCCACCTTATATGGGAAAACCATATTTAAGGTTGTGCATCTGGCGAGAGCCCGTAATGGTCGTGTCAGCGATTCGCTTCGATAATCGGTCCCAAATTACACGCTGCTCACACTAAATCCACCCTGGATGCTCCCGGGGGAGCCCTTCTGGAGACGCTCAGCGAGCCAGCCGGGGCACGTGGGCAGATCCAGCTCGCCACCACGGGTCAGGGCCAAGCGCCTGCTAATTGCAATCAGATCAATCTTAGATCGATCGCTCCCCTCCCAGGCACTGGTTCCCCAGCCCGGCCGGACACCCGCGTGCCCCAGCCAGGATTGCCCCTCGCACCCTGCCCTAGCTCCCGGCCCCCATGGTCCCAGCTTCCCTGAACATTCCCAGCCCGGTCACATCTTAAAGGACAATTAATTTGCTGGAGCAGCCCGAATTCCATTTTCGCTGCCTTCCTCTCCTTGCCTGCAGCTGAGCTGTGACTTATTGACTGTGAAGTAACTGCAGGGTCTCCAGAAGTTCAAGGCACAGGGTGTTTTTCTGCGTGTTTTTGCCTAGCTGACTCCCCCATCAGCATCTTCGCTAGCACCATTTCACAGGAAAGAGGCACGTGACATCCAACTAAGCTGTGAACCATAATCATGCCGGGGACGATGTTTACATTCGATTTTTCCTCAAGCTGATAAGCTCTCTCCATCACGTTGGTATGGATTGAGCTGCTCGTGCCCCACGGGGTGGAATTCTTCTTTTATCTCTAATCTGCTCACTGGAAAAAAAAAAATTGCTTTCAGCAGCCCTTCAGAAGTCACTTCGTGGTTACCGTGGCAAAGAGGGAAGAGCCGCAGCGCTGCTCCTCGTGTCGCACCCTGCGCTCTCCCAGCCGGCCTCAGAGGCTCCGTCCGCACCCAACGCACCCGGCCGGGGCCTCTGCTGCGGGACGGGGAGCCAGCCAGGGCACAGCCACCAGCTTCAGTCCCTAACGCAGGGGAACTGGGCCCCGAGGAACACGCTGCGGGCTTCTGCCCAGGCTCTAAGCTGTAAGTGTAGGGCAGGCCTCAACCCACGCAACAGGAGACAGGAGGAATGGAAAGCAATCGTAAGTCAACTCTTTTTTCCCTCCTGGGCCGACAACTTCCAGACCCCACCTCTGCAAGGAGAGGGCGGAGGGCAGCTCTGCTGTCAGTTGTTGCTGACAGCTCTCCAGCAACGCAAACCCCCAGTCTCCAGCCCCGCCGGCACAGGTAGCCGCTCCCAGGGAGCAGCACGGTGAGCTGTCCTCACCCAGCCACGCCTGGGGACGGGATACCCCAGCCCCAAGGGTTTCACAGAGCCCCCGACCACCCCAGCTCTGACACCTGCACCAGCGCTGGCGGACGGTCCTTCAGACCGCTGCGGCTCCTCAGAGCGAGCAGATTCAGGAAGGAGCCGCAGCGGCCATTTGCAGGAGGCAGGTTTTGAAACTCTTTTTTCAACCACAGCAGTTACAACACTTTTTTAAACCCCCCAGGCTAGGTTCTCGGAAAGGAGCGGATTAGCCTTGCGCGTGCACGAACGAGCCCGGCTGCCGGCGCTAAAGGTTTTCTTCCTCGGGACGCGTCCTGAGGCTTCCACGAGCCCCCCGACGAAGCCTCCCCAGGCCTCGAGTCAAGCAGCTGCGGAGCCTCGCCGACCTCCAGCTCCTTACCGCACCGCTTCCCCTCGCTGCGTGCCGGGGCGGCTCCCTGCTGGCCCCGCCGGGGGTCGGGACGAGCCGTGGCGCTCGGTGGGCGAGCGCGGGGCACGCACGCAGCCACCCTTCTCCGCAGCGCCGGGGAGCGGCTTTCGGCCTCGCCGCCGTCAGGAGAGCGGCAGCGCGCGGGCCGCGAGCACTTGGCCGCCGCTCCAACCTGCCCCGCGTGCGGGACGGGGCTGGCTGCCACACCAGAGCGGCGGCTGCCCGACGGCCGGCAAGGCCGAGCAAAAACACCTCACCGGGGGCACGCCGCAGCCCCAGCCCTGCCGCCGGGCCCCGCGGGGTTCCTCCCTTCCAAACGCCCCTCGGGGGCCTCCCCCGCCGCCCCCCGGGAGCTGCTGTCAGCAGCGGGGCCGGGGCCGAGGGATCGGGTTTGGCTCCCAAACGGGTCCATCGGAGGCCAGGCCGCCGGCTCTGCTCCAGCTCCCCGCCCGGAGCCAGGCGGCGCAGCCCGCAGCCGGGCGGACTCGCGGCTCCCCGGCCCCAAAACGAGCCGGGGGTGGCGCGGGGGGGGGCCGGGGCCCGGTGCCAGGCGGCGCCCCCCGGGGCAGCCCCGGAGCCCCGACCACCGAGAGTGTCCCCCCTCCCCCCCCCGGACGGAACCATTCCGGCCCCCCCCGCTGCGGGGGGCGGCGGCCGGATCGCACCACGCGGCCCGGGAGGGGGGGGGGGAAGAGGGGGGAAG
>CM021724.1:3882219-3904482 GCA_011074415.1 Stictonetta naevosa | reverse complement strand
CGGGCACCGGGCGGAGGCCGGGGAGCGCCTTGAGCCTGGCACCGGCCTCGGGTGTCCCCGCGCGGGGCCGGGCCCCCGGGGGAGCCCGCCCGGTTCTCGGGGCGCTCTGCCCTCACCATGCCGCCCGGCGGCCTCGCCGTGCCCCGGGGCTGCGGCCCTGCGAGGGAGGGGAGCGGCGGCGCGGGGAGGCTCCGAGCCGCTCCGGGGAGCAGCACCGGGAGCTGCCGCGTCCTAACCCTGGGCAGCTGCGAGCCCGTCGCTGAAGCCCCGCGCCCCGCACCATGGCCCCGGGGTGGCGGCTGGTGGCGGGGGGGTTCCGCAGGAACTGGTCCCCCCGGGACGCCCGGGAGCAGGGCTCGGAGCTGCCCCAGCGCCCCCGGTACAGAGCCCGGGCCGACGCCTGGACCGGGAGCCGCGGCGTGGAGCTGGTCTCTGTGGCTGGGATCCCCCCGGGGGGCAGGAGCAAGGAGCCCCGGCCGGCAGCGAGGTGGGGGCAGAGGGAAGGGGCCGGGGAGGGACGGGGGCGGCAGCTCGGGCGGGCAGCTCGGGGCCGGGTTCCCACCCACGGCCCCCTAGGGCTGGGTGTCCCCGCGGAGCTGCTGCCCCTGGCCCCGCTTGTGGCGCTGGGTGAAGCTGTTCGGTCCTCAGGGACAGCCCCGGGGAGGGTCAGGGGGCTCGGGGCAGTGTGGGTGGCGTGGAGCTCCCCCCACCTCCTTGGAGGGGGCCAGGCTCGGAGGAAGGGCCCCGTGCTCGGGCACTGCCACCCCCAGTGACCCCAAGCGTCCTGTGCGTCCTGTCCTTGCCTGGGGCTGGGTGGGGCACGAGTGGACGTGGCTGAGCCACCAGCCCGGGAGGGATAGCAGGGACAGCCCCCCTACAGCTCCTGCTGTGCCCGGTGGAGCTGCCCAGGGACCCCTTCCCCCTGCTCTCTCCCTCCTGCAGGCAGCGTGTGGCCCACAAAGGGTTACGCAAGGCACCCGGGAGTGACACCGCTGCCACCAGCCCCAGAGCTCAGCTCCTTCCTGGTCGGATCCAGCCTCCGCTGGGGCTGAGCCACCGCTCGGTGAGTCCTGGGGGACAGGGATGGAACCGCGGGTCACCCCTGCCCGTCCGCCCCGGGAGGGACAGGGGCTGGGGACCCACCTGGGGTCCTGAACCTGACCACACGGACGGAGCAGGAGGAGAGGCCCCGGGGGTCCCTAGGTGCTGGCGGGGGGGACCTGAGCAGGGCGTGGGGCAGAGCCCTTGTTGGGGTGCTGCAGCTCTCGCGCTGTGGGCTTGGGGACACGGAGCTGGGACCCTGCCGTCAGGCTCTGCGCCCTGGGGCTGGTGGACGTGCCTCCCTTTCACCTGCCTCCATCCCACCCGTTTACACCCAGCCGGGGCAGCGCTCCCCAACACCTGTCCGGGGGGGAGAGAGGCAGGATCAGCCCCCCGGGACGTAGGTGGGGCTGGGTTAAGGGAGGCGCTGGGGGGCTGCCGGCAGGGCATGGACCCTTCCTGCACAGCCGGGGCCGGACGAGGGATGAGCGGTTTGGCAGAACTGGTGGGGACAAGGGGAGCCAGCCCCAGGGGAGGCCGGCCGAGTGCTGGGGGGGTGTGCGGGGCTCCCACGGGGCTCCCACGGGGCTCCCGGTGCATCGGGCTGGGCCACGGTCAGCTCGGCCCAGAAACTGCCTCTCCCGGCGGGGCCATTTCGGGTGCGGGCTGGTTTCTGTTGGAAACCGGCAGAGCCGGCTCCTCCGGCTGCCAGCCTCGGCCTTTGGCTCGGGGCAGGGCCCCCGGGGAGGCCGAGGGCAGGACCGGGGCTGGCCGTCCCCGCAGGCACTGCCTGGTGAGAGGGAGCTGCTGTCCCCATGCTGTCCCCCCAGCCGCCCCCACCCTGGCCCCGCGAAGGCCGCGGAGAGCTGCAGGACGCAGGCGTGTGACTGATTCCCTGAGTCCCGGTGATGGGACAGCTGCGTGGGGCTGGCAAGGGGACAGCACAGAGCATGAGCCATCACCTGGAGAGGGGGACACCGGCTGTCCCATGGCTGGGGCCTGTTGGGACCTGTGGGTCCTGCCTTGTCACCTGTGGGTGTCGAGGGACCCCGTAAGCACCAACCAGCTGACGCTGGTGACACAGCTGGGAGAGGACCTGCCTCTGATCCAGCAGGAAACCTCCCCACCGCCACGGCATGGTCCTATGAGCGTGGGGACAGTGCGGGAGGACGGGGCCGTGACACCACCGAGCTGGGATCCTGCCTGGCCTCAGCCAGCCCTGGGGGCACACACGTCCCTGGGTGTCAAGCGCCAGCGGCTGGGCACCGGGGCCGGTGCCGGTGGCTGGTGAGGCCGGGCGGCGCAGGACACCCTCCCGGACTCTGCCCTGCGCTCTCAGCCCGGCCGGCCAGGTTGTTCACGGGCCTGGGTGAATGATTACCCCTGTCTGCCGCGCTGCCGGCTGCCCCGCCACGTTTAGGGGCTCCTTTGGTGCAGCTGGGGCTGCGTGCTTGTCCCCGAGCCCACTGCCAGCCCCATCACTGTGGCTCTAGGGACAGGCGCTGCCCACGGGTGTCAGCGCTCGTCTCAGGTGCCCCCGTCCTGCTGGAACTGTCCTGTGGTGATTCCCAGCGGGGCCGTGGGGTTCCAGCCCTGGGGTGTCAATGCAGGGGGTCTGCGGTGGGGCTCAGGGCAGCCGAGCCGTGGTGGGGGCCAGGACAACCCCGCGGCCCCCAGCACCACCACGGGGGCATGCGGTTGGCACAGGATGGGGCACGCGGGCAGAGGGGCCAGAAATGGCCTGTTGGAGCCCAGGAGAGCTGTTAGGACGGAGCCGTTGGCCACCTGGATCCTGCGCTCCCACCGTGACGGAGCTGAGCTGCCAGCCCGGGGATATCGCCCTTCCCGAGCTGCCGGCCGGACAGCACTCGGGGAGATCTCCCCCCGCCGAGCTGCCACCACGGGCTGTGCTGAGCCGTGTCCTGTCTGTGCCATGTCGGGGCCGTGCCGTGCCGTGCCGTGCTGTGTCTGCCGTGCCGTGCCGTGCTGTGCGGTGTGCCGTGTTGTACCATGCTGTGCGGTGCCATGCTGTACCGTGCTGTGCCGTGCCATGCCATACCGTGCCATGCCGTGCCGTGCCGGCAGGGAACTGAGGCACTGGTTCCCGAACACGCTCCGTGCCCGCCCGGCCCTACCTGGGCACGCCCCGGGGCCGGGTGGGGTGCGGCGGGAGGCGGGCTAGGCCGTGCCGTGCCGGGCCGTACTGTGCCGGGCCGTGCCGCAGGTGCAGCAGCGGCCTCCGAGGGCCCCTTGCCGCCTCCCGGGAGGTTCAGCATGGCCGTGCGGTTCCAGGTGCGCTGCCCGCCCGGGCGGGACTGGGAGAGCCCCGGGGAGGTCACCGCGGCGGGCTCGGGGCCGGGCAGCGGGGTCAGCTCCGTCCCACGCGGGTCGGCTCAGTCCCAAGTGGGTCGGCCCTGTCCCACCTGGCCACTGGGGAGCTGTGGGGTGGCCGTGGCACCGCGCCGGGCCCAGCCTCGTTGCCATGCAGGACGGCGATGGGGCCTCTCCATGATTTCCTCGTCTCGCATAAAACCACGCGCTTCTATCGCCGGTCGCCGTGCCTCCTGCCCTGCCTGGCACCGGGGGGCTGCAGGATGCCCTGGGCACGGTGGAGGCGGTGGGAGCCTTGTGCCGCGTCCTGCACCCCGAGCAGGAGGCTCGGGCCGGCTGCGGGGCGGCTGCAGCTGATCCATCACGGCATTGCCTGGCGCTCTCGGTTTGTTTTTCCATATCCAGATGACCCTTGAGATAGAGGCTGTAAAACACAGCTGTGGGAGCCACCGCCCCGTGCCAGGTTCTGCGGCTTTGTTTCTGGGGATTTTCCCTGCATGGTGCGCGGATCCTGCGTCTCTTTGGGGCACTGGGAGCTGCTGGAGGGGATCCTGGTCCCATGCCCTGTGCAGGGCAGCGTTTCAGCTGGGATGAACATCCCAGTGAGGCTCGTCTGTCAGAAATTCTTGGATTTGGGGAAAACCTGGAAAAAAACAAAGGGTGAAGGCAGGACACTGGTACTCCTGAAGTGGTCAGCAGAGCCTCCAGCCCTGTGGTCATGCTGAGGGGCAGGTGGGAGGGCACCGGAGCACCGTCCGAAGCAGCAACCAGGGTCTGCCAGCTCCCAGGGCAGGGAGGGGAGCAGGACCACCAGGGCTGGTGGCTCCAACTACGGGGAAGGGTCCTCAACCCGCTTGCTCTGCCTAAAACCTCTCCTTCCATGGCCACACATCCAAGGGGACGGAGATGGATGTCCCCGGCGCTCAGTGGAGGGGGGTTCACTCTGCACAGAGCCAGCTCTGGGTTTTGGGCACGCTCCTGCACAGGGAGTGTCACAGCCACCAGTCCCAGTGCCCTGGGTGGGTGCCTGGGCACCGCGGGGGGCTCTGTCCCCCCGTGCCCTCGTGGTCCCCAGTGCCTGCGGCTCAGCTGGTGCTGAAAGCACTCGCCTCGCCTCTGTTTGCAGCCCAAAGCGGGACTCAGGAAGGGGCCGGCGGCTGCAAAGAGGAACCGGAGCCGATCCGCGCCCCCGGCCCCTGGGCTGGAGCTGAGGCACCGGTCAGCCTCAGCGCTCGCCCTCCCTCGCTTGCGTTGGCAGGTGGCCGCCATGGAGGAGATGGTGATCTGGGAGCAGCACACCGTGACGCTGAGCAAGGTGAGCGTGGCCGGGGTGGCCGCGGGACGGTGGCACGGGGTCAGGGTCTGATCCCCTCTCTGCTCATCCCCGCTAGGACCCTCAACGGGGCTTCGGTTTTGCCGTTTCGGGAGGCCGGGACCGTCCCAACAAGATGACCGGGGACACCGCGGTGATTGTTTCGGATGTGGTGGCTGGGGGACCGGCGTTTGGCCAGCTCCAGTGAGTCCGCAGGGACGTGGGGACACAGGGCGTCCTCGCTGGCAGCAGGGATGGGGAGGGCAGTGAATTGCTCCTGATCCGACAGGGCCAGCGTGTTGCCACCTTGCCCTGTGGTGTGGTGTGCTGCGCAGATGGGGTCCCCCTGGGGCAAAGCTGCCCTTGCTGCCCCGCCAAACCCCCCCGGCCTGGGGGCTGCACCCGGGGCAGAGCCATGGCTGTGTTCCCTTCACAGGAGGAAGGATCAGATTGTGATGGTCAACGGCCTTTCCATGGAGAACGCCTCGTCCTCCTTCGCCATCCAGACGCTTAAGACCTGCGGCAAGATCGCCAACATTGTGAGTGTGCCCCGCAGTGGGACCGCTCCATGCCTGTCCCCACCTTCCTGTGGCTGTGTGTGGGGTGGGTGGTGGTGCTGGGCAAAGCCCTGCTCCTCTTGCAGTGGCTGCAGCACTGTGCTCTGCTCCCCCGGGGTGCCCAGGGTTCTTGTTCTGGGCTGGGACATTGCGGTAGGAGCATGAGGCAGAGGTAGCCTCATTCACCATCCCTTCCTTCTCTGTTTCTGCCTGCAGACGCTGAAAAGACAGAAGAAAATTCACCTTCCCGTGAGCAAGAGTGGCCCTGGGTCCCCTGCTGTGCACCGGCGCTACGACTCGGATGAGGACTACGGGTCGCGTGGTGCGGATCTGGCCCTGCGCAGCACCCGCCGGCACCGCTCCCGTGATGACCTGGACCACAGCCGGGGCTATGACGGGGACTCGTCCAGTGAGAGGAGCTCCGGTCACCACCGGGACGACCGCCGCCAGCACAAGTCGGTGTCCCGCAGCCGGAGACGAAGCCAGGACAGCAGCCACTGGAGGCAGAGCCCCGACAGCGGCTCGGATCGCAGGGGCTACAGCCGGCGCCGCTCCGCCAATGGCTTCGGCCACGAAGGGGACACCAACGGGCTGGCCCTGGTGTCGGGGTTCAAGCGGCTGCCGCACCAGGATGTGCTGATGAAGCCCATCACATCAGTCCTGGTGAAGAAGAAGGAGAGTGAAGGTAGGGCCTTCCTGACTCCTTTGTCCCTGGGTCATCACCTGAGCAGTGGCCACGTGCCCCTGGGGAGGAGGCGGCTGCAGGGCTGGGGCCATGGTCTGGCACACAGCGAGGGGCGATGTGCGTCACGCTGGGGGCACCGAGCCCGCCTGGGCTCTGCCCGAGGGGTGGCAGAGCTCAGCTCTGGGGCTTCAGATGCCCAGTGGGAGCTGGGGTGGGCTTGTGGGGATGGTGGCAAGAGAAGCCCCTGGCGGGTCCTGCTTCTGCCCGGCTCCAGTGCTGTCACAGGCTCTCTGTGGTGCAGAGTACGGCCTGAAGCTGGGAAGTCAGCTCTTCATCAAGCACATCGTGGAGAGCGGGCTGGCGGCGAAGGGCAGCTCCTTGCAGGAGGGAGACCTGATCCTGAAGGTACAGGGTCCCAAGGGGAGCACAGCACTCGCTGACGGACTTGTTTCCCCTGGGTTGGGCGTCTTGTCCCTGAGTGGTGTCTCCGCAGGGGACAAGGTGAGGGCATGCTTCTCTGGGCCAGCGGTGAAGGACAGCTCCGGGGCTGGAAGCAGCTCCATCTGGTGTCCGCATCCTGCCCGAGTTGTTCCCTAGGACCAGGTCCCCAGGATGCTGAGGTTGTTTGGTTATAGCAGTGGTGTTCAGCTGGGGACGGCGGCTCATCCTGCTGCCACAGTGGGGTCACCAGCCTCCTCCTGTCCCCATCGTGCTGGTCTCGTGTTGCGTGTGGGTGTCCCTGCTGGGAGAGCAGTCAGCAAGAGCTCAGGTGTTCAGGGCATGCCAGGTGAAATGGTGCTTAGGGAATTTGGGGAGGATAGAACAGAGCGATGGAGGTGCTTTGTTTGCACACACAGGCCAGGCAAACCAGTGGCCCCTGGGAACCAGGGCCAAAGTGACTCTGGAGCAAACAAAAGCTGAGGCTGGGGCCAGCAGGGATGGGTAGGGACCTGGGAATGCTGCGGTGGGAGTGTCCCCATAAAAAGCGGGGTTTTCCTGGGAACAGCTTTCCCAGGAGCGAGTGCACCGAGGCCTTCTTGCTCTGCCCCTCCAGATCAATGGGGTGGCCAGTGAGGACATGTCCCTGGCTGACACGCAGCAGCTCATTGAGCGGACGGAGGGGACCCTGACCCTGCTCATCCTCCGGGACCACCGGCAGTTCCTGGTCAACATCCCTGACATGGAAGACATCCAGAGTGACAGTTCCCGGATGGATGGTAAGGGGACAGAGTGACAGCACCAGGGTCCCAATGCTCAGTGTGAGGACTGGATGGTCACCGGTGCGTCTCCCCTTCGGTTCCCGCAGATATCTCTGACATTGAGTCTGACCTGTCCCATCCGCCATCCCCCCAGACCTCCCCACGACTTCCAGCTGCTGCCAGGATGAATTCACCACCGTAAGCCCTGCCATGTCCCTGTCCCTGCGTCCCCATGAGCCCCTCTTTCCCCCACTGACCACCAGACCCCCCATGCTTTCTGCCCATCTGGAGTGGCTTTTTCTCCTCCGTCCTGGAGCCAGCTCACCATGAAGGTGGCACTGCATTTTGGTCCCCAGCTTGCCCCGCTGTCCCTGCTGCCTGCTTGGCACTGCAGGCTCTGCCTGCCTGTGCTGATCCAGCACCCACCTCCATGGCCACCCCTAAATCCTGCCCTGACTCTGTTCCAGAGAGAGGAGACGAGCGAGCAAGAACGCTGCAACTGACACGAACACACACGATGCTCTGGGCCATGGTGGGTGAGCTCGGATCAGGCTGGGGGGAGCTGAGGGCACTGAGCGGGCTCTGGGCTCCCGCATCTCCCCACTCTCCAAGCCCACCTGGCAGAGCCGTGCCAGATCTCCCCGTGCCTTGGTGGCAGCGGCACAGCCACCGCCACCTCCTGGACGTGTCCTCCTTCCCTGCAGATGTGCTGGAAGCTGTGGAGGGGGACGGCCGCCACAGCCCCCGCACCAGCCCCGCTGCCCAAGCCGCCTGCAAGGATGGGTGAGTCTGCAAGGGCTGGGGGGGAAGGGCTGGGCAGATGGGAGCTGCACCGGGGCAGGACTGGGGTCTCGGAATCACCGGCGTGTCACTGCCGGGCTCACTGCAGCCTCCCCTGTGGCAGGTATAGCCCCGACTCCAGGGTCGTGCAGTTTGTGAAGGCCAAGAGCGTGGGGCTGCGGCTGGCTGGCGGGAACGACGTGGGCATCTTCGTGTCGGGCGTGCAGGAGGGGAGCCCGGCCGACAGCCAGGGCATCCAGGAAGGGGACCAGATCCTGCAGGTACCAGGACCAGGAGCATCACTGAATGCTGGGGCTGGCCGTGTCCCTCTCGGGTCCAGTACCCCCCATGTGGTTTGGATTTCTCCTGCTGGGCTTTGTTTTGGGGCAGCACTGGTGCCCACAGCCTTGAGGCTGGGTCTACAGGCACTGCCTGAGGGGACAGTCCTGTCCCCAGCACTGTGCTAGCACCCCGTGGGGTGCAGGTGCCACCCAGAGGGGCTGTCCCCATGGTCACCCGGGGGGCACTTGGGTGGCAGGGACCAGTTCCCTCTCCCACCCTGCCCTGGGCACTGCTGTCCCCAAGGCACTGCTGGAACCCGATCCCTCTGTCCTACTGGTGGGTCGTGTCTGAACGTTCTTCCACGGCAGGTGAACGACACCAGTTTCCAGAACCTGACCCGCGAGGAGGCCGTGCAGTATCTCTTGAACCTGCCCCCGGGTGAGGACATCACGCTGCGGATCCAGAGCAAGCAGGACAGTGAGTGACAGCTAGTGTCATCCCGGGCTTGTCTCTCTCCATCCTCTGTCTTCTCTGCGCAAGCATCAGAGCTGCTCGGCACCCCACGGCTCTTTCTGCCCCACAGGGTGGTCCTTGTTCCCCACACCCTTCTCCTCCTTCTGAGAGGTGATGCGAGGGGACCGGGCCATTCTGGTGTGCAGTTTGTGCCCAGGCATCCAGGAGCATGGAGCTTTCTGGCACTGTGGCTCAGCCCAGAGAGGCCAGTGTGTGCTGGGGGGTCGGGTCCTGCTGTCCCCAGCATGCCCAAGAGCACCATGTGTAGATAAAGTGTCCCCTCCTCCCTCTTTGGCATCAAGGGCTGCTGTGGAGGATCCCGGCCAGCCCAGTTTGTGCCTAAATCCCTCCAGCGCCTTCCTGTACCCCTGATTCCTCCTCAACCACCCTGATGGTCCCTTTCACCCGGGCTCCAGTTTACAGAAAGATGATCTCGTCCAACGTGGGTGACTCGTTCTACATCCGGACGCATTTTGACTACGAGAAGGACACGCCGTCAGGGCTCAGCTTTGCCCGTGGGGACATCTTCCACGTGCTGGACACCATGTACCGGGGCAAGCTGGGGAGCTGGCTGGCCGTGCGCATGGGCAGGGACCTGCAGGAGCAGGACAAAGGCATCATCCCCAACCAGAGCAGGTAGGGACAGAGCCAGAAATGGGCCTAGGGTGAGCAGGGGGCAGGGGATGAGGGGGATGTGGGTGGTGGCCCCAGCATGAGGCAGGGCAAGGGCAGATGGAGTGGTGGTGGGAAGCACTAGCTGGTGAAAAACCTTCTTGGTGCGGAGAGCAGGTTGGGGTGGTTGATGCTCTGCTTGTCTGAGGTCCTGGAGGGAAGGGCCCTCCACAGCCCCATCCAGCCAGGCTACTGAGTAAATCCGGTCTCAAAATCCTGAGCCCTTTCCCCTCCCAGGGCCGAGCAGATCGCCAGCCTGGAGTCAGTGCTGAAAGCCTCATCTGGCACCAACCCCTCAGGGGCACGGGCCGAATTCTGGAAGCTACGAGGCCTGCGGGGAGCCAAGAAGATGCTGCGGAAGAGCCGGGAGGATCTGTCTGCCCTCACGAAGCAGGGCCACTACCCCCCGTACGAGAAGGTGGTTCTGAAGGAAGGTGGGCACAGCACCGCGTCAGCCAGGCCCTGCCGGGGGTCATCAGACCTGGGGCTGCCCTTGCTCCCAGCCTCCCTGAGCTGGTCTGTGTTCTTCCCACAGCCAGCTTCAAGCGGCCGGTGGTGATCCTGGGCCCCATCGCGGACATTGCCATGCAGAAGCTGAGCACGGAGCTGCCTGCGCTGTTTGAGATTGCCCGTGAGTGTCCTCCACACCGGGGTGAATTGTGCTCAGCAGCTGGACCCTCGGTGCTGGCGGCTGTGGGAGCTCTTTACTGACGGTTCAGATCCTGCCCCACTGCCCCCTTGTGACACCCCAACTCCCTCCTGGACTCAAGCACCCTCTCCCCACGCATCATGGGGCAAGCTAGCTCCAGACATCCCCCTTGGAGGGTCAGAGCCCCATGGCCAGACCCCGGCTGGGACTACAAGGGATGTCACATCTGCCCCAGCTGCTCTCACGCCCGTCTCCTTGTCCTGCAGCAAGCGTGCCCCGAGACGGGACATCATCCAAGGTCATCAAGTTGGACTCTGTGCGGCAAATCGCAGAAAAGGTGAGAGCCCGGGGGATCTTCCCCATGTCCTGGGGGCTGGGTGGGCCAGGGCCTGCCAGGGGGAGCCCTCAGGGAGCCGCCTGCCTCCAGCACTGTTCCCAGTGGGCTGAGTGCTGGTGCTCTGCCCCAGGACAAGCATGCCCTGCTGGACATCACGCCCTTGGCTGTGGAGCGCCTCAACTACGTGCAGTACTACCCCGTGGTGGTGTTTTGTGAGCCTGAGAGCCGGCAGGGCATCAAGGCCATGCGCCAGTGGCTGGCGCCCGAATCCAGGAAGAGCTCCCGGCGCCTCTATGCCCAGGCCACCAAGATGAAGAAGTACTGCAGCCACCTCTTCACTGCCACCATCAGCCTCAGCGGCAGCGGCAATGCCTGGTACGAGCAGATCAAGAACATCATCAGGACGCAGCAGAGCCAGCCTGTTTGGACGGCAGCAGAGCAGGTATGGGGCAGGGGGTCCCTTGGGGCAAGACTCAGCCTTGCAGGGGGCACGCAGGTGGGTAATGGTGCCAGGGCCGTGTGGGGCTGCATCTGTCCTCCCCATGCCCAGGGTCCCAGGTCTCCTTCATCCCCTCCCCACAGGTGGACGTGGCTCTGGAGGACGGCCTGGACCTGCTGAACCCATCCAGCAGGGCGGCCTCGGGCTACCTGACCTGTGACAGTCACGCCAACAGTGACTACGATGACACGGATGGCGAGGCGGGTGCCTACACCGACGGCGAGGCAGAGGACACCTACGACCAGCCCGCACTGGCTCGCTCCTCTGAGCCGGCACAGACGTACCCGAACCATGGCCTGAGCGAGCAGGTGGGCGCCCCACACCTCTAGCAGGGGCTGGTGGGGCAGGGGGGGCAGAACCCACCTGTGGGGGTGAATTCCTATCTTACTGTGGTACTGGTGGGAGAAAGGGCTATTGCCTCCAGCTCTGCAGGGTCTTTGGTGCCTTGGAACGTTTTCCTATGGCGAAACACAGCCCAGCCCCAGGCTGGGCACAAATCATGCCTGGCCACCTCTGATGCCTGTCGCTTTTCACACAGGTGACAGAGCAGCACCCACAGGGACAGTGGACGCAGCACAGTAGCATAAGGTACCCCACGCCCCAGAAGGGGATCAGTGCCAGCTCTGTGCAGCCTGGTGCTGCACGGCGGTGACTGTCTCTGCTGACCAAGTCGCAGAGGCATCACCGCGGCCCCTTGTCCCCCAGGGAATATGAGCATGATGCTGTGAGGAAGAGATTCACGCGAGCCAGAGATGACTCGGACCAGGAAGAAGGCTACGAGTGGGGCCCTGCTACGGACGTGTAGTGAGGCAGGCTCAGCGCCTCCCCGGGACCCCCTCATGCTGCCGTGCCAGCCTCTGCCCTGCTGGGCAGCCGGGCCCCTTGGGCCAGCCCTGCCACAGCCCCATGCCACCAGGGCCGGGTGACAGTCCCAGCAGTGCCGTGCAGCATCCCACAGCTGGGCCAGGTTGTGCCCATCGCCAGCCACCACCACCAAGTGCCTCCTTCCCCCTTTCATCCGCAGCCTCTGCAGCTGAAATAAAGGGGATGTTTTGAGTAGGACGGGCTGTTTCTGCATGTACTGCCTGCCCTGATCCCTGTCCCCAGTGGGCCCTGTTGCAGGACCAGCCTGGGGGCAGTGGGCTCAGACCGACGTCTGGCCCCGCAGCGGGCTCAAGGCTGCATCCCCCAGGCTGAGCTTCCTCCGCTGCAGCCCAGCCACAGCTCCTGAAACACAGCCTCCAACATTCCCCCAAACTTTTATTTTTACATCAACCAAGCACACAGGCAAAGTCACGTCAGGCTGCCTCAGCCGAAGGATCCCAGGTCCCTTGTGAATGACACGGCCCCACGGAGCACTCAGCTGCAGGCTGGTCCTTGGGGCTCACATCCCCACGCTCCCTGGCATGTAGCAGTGCCATATTCCCTTTTGCTGCACTGAGGAGCAGCCCCGAGGGCTGGGACCCAGCTGTGCATGCAGAGCAGTTAAAGGCAGCACTGGGGAGGCAGAGGTAGTTTCCCAGCTTGGTGCAACAGGTCTAACAGGGAGGTTGTTTGCACCCCACCTGGCAAAGCCCGGGAGGGGCAGTGGGTGCTGAGGGTGCTGCTGCCCTTAAGGCTGAGCCTGGGAGCTGCCGGCTCGCCCTTGGGTGCCGGCGTGCACCCACACCCGCGTGTGCAGGGGCAGCGCCGCTCAGGGCTGTGCTCAAGTTCCATCCCCACCTAGGGAAAGGCACCAGTGGCAAGTGTAAGAGCACGGTCTGGGGTGACTGGAGGGGGTGGCCTTTCACAGCGGGTCCCTTCTCCCCTGCCAGCACCAAGCCAAGGCGGGGGACCCCGAGGAGCAGGGGGATGGCGCCGTGCAGGCACTGTGAGGCAGGGAGGGGTGAACAGAGGCAGAGAGGGAGTCACGGGCCTGAACTGCGCACCACAGGCCCTAACACTGCTCAAGCTGGGCATCGGCCCCCCATCTCCCACTGTGTCCTGAGTAAAACCAAAGAGGTGCAGGATTAGGCCCTGCTGGGGGCCAAAGGGTTCCGATGACGGCCCTGGGGCAGGAGGCAGAGCCTGTCCCACCCGGGAGGCCCCGAGCTTGCTCCTGCCTGGCCCCAGGCACGTGCAGCAACAGCCGGGCACAGCCAGCGCTCAGAGGAACACGGGCTGCTCCTGCCCTGTCAGTAAGCGGTACGTGGAAGCCGGCATGGTCTTGATGTGGACCTAGGCAGAGACACGCAGATCAGCTGGGAGATGCCAGCCCCAGGCGGGAGGCTGCTGGGGCAAAGCCCGGAGCCCAGCCCATAGCGTCTGCAGGGAGCAGAGGGGCAGTCACAGCCCCCCCCAGCACAAGGACCTCGGTGGTCACCCAGCCGAGGTCTGCCTTACCTCACTGACGGCCTGCGTGAGGATCTGGATGATCTTCTCGTGCGGCGTGGCCACCACGCTCTGCCCGTTGATCTCGATGATGCGGTGCCCCACACGGATGCCGCCTTTCTCTGCGATGCCCCCACGCATCAGGCTGCAGATCTGGGGAGCCGGGAGTGCTGGTGAGATCAGAGCCGTGCGCCATGACGGCCCCAAATCCCCTCCTCCAGCAACAGCTCTGGGCTTGCTGCTGTCTCCTCCAGCCCAAGGGCCTGCAAACGAGCACAGGGACGGCCCCCAGCACTGCTGTGGTGGGATTCGTGCTGAGCTGCATGGCAAGAACACTCCACAGGCTTTTGGCCCCCTGGCCTGCACAGAGCTCCTCTCCCCACATCCACACGTTGAACCCTCATGCTCCTGTCCCTGGCTGCAGAGCCGGAGCTTCTCCCTGAGGCAGCAGCTCCTGCATGCTGGTGGGGTGACCATGTCTCAGTATGAGCAGGAGCATGAGCTGGTGGGAAATGCAACCACGCCTCTACTGCCCACCCACCCCATCCTCTCCTGCTGATCCTGGAAATGCTCCTCTCTGCCTTTCCGGGGCGTTTCAAACACGGCCACTGTGGAGCTCAGAGCAGGGAGTGGCCAGGGCACCGGGGATGGTGACAAATGTCACAAAGGACACGTCAAGGTAGTCAGGAAGAAACCACCACCCCCAAAGCAAACAGCTAAGGAGCGCCAAGGAGACAAACCCAAACAGCAGCACTGCAGGAGAGCTACGAGGAGACTTTCACCACGGCACTGCAGAAGACCCTTGAAACCTCAGTCCCAGCAGAGGCAGGGAGCATTGGTGCTGCGTGCTCGTCCACGCAGACGCAGCCAGAGCCACGCGTCCCTCTGCCAGATGGGCAGCAGAAGCCCTCGGCTGACCCTGGCCTGGCTCGGCTGCTGTCCTGCCAGCACTCACCACGCCATTCTCAACACAGAAGCCCAGCTGGTACTTGGAGTCAGGGCGCCGGATGACGGCCGTGGTGACAGGGGGACAGTGCACTATGTTCAGTGTCACCTCCGTCTGGTGCTTCAGCTCCTGGAAGATGGAATGGGGACGTGTCAGGCTTCAGAAAGCCATTTGGAGGGGCTGAGAGGGGCGACACAGCGATGTTGCTCACGGGGTGCTGAGGATTAGCACCCTGTTTTCAACGGGGAAACTGAGGCACACACAAGAATATTGCCATGCTCAAATTCAGGGAGAGGAACTTACAAACCCAGACCAAGACACCCCACTCCGTCCCTGAGACCACGCTGCTTTCAGCTCCGGAGGCTGAAGGTGCAGCAGGATCCCCCCAGGATATTTATTGGGTCACCTCCCCACAAAGCCCAGCTTCCTCACCCACCCACCTCCCTGGGCAGGGCCCTGCCCACACCCTGCTGCAGGTTCAGTCCCCAGCTTTGTCACCGCCTCGTCACATCTCTGCCTGCCGAGCACGCTCCTACCACCCATCCACACCCCCTTCCTAGGAGCATTTGGGGGGACCCCAGTATCCGACACCGTGGACGCATTCAGGCCGGTCCCCGGCTCTGCCCTGGCAGCAGGAGCACCCCTGGGCCCAGCCCCGGCTCACCCGGATGATGCTCTGGCAGGTGGTGAGGGGCAGCCCCACCAGGCTCGTCCCGTTGACGGACATGAGGCGGTCCCCGATGCTCAGCTCGCCCGAGCGCTCTGCAGGGCCCCCGTGCATGAGGTTGGCGACAACCACCGTGGGCAGGATGGAGCCCCAGCCCGACTCCACGATGGCGATGCCCAGGATCTCCCCCTTCTGCTTCCGAATGCAGACCTGTGGGGGTGGACACGGGGAGGTCGTGGTCACCAGAAGAGGGATGCTGGGTCATGGGGCATGCGTCACAGCCCCAGCACGGGGGTCCTGGGCTCAAAGCGAGCTGCGAGGGGGCCCAGTTCTGTAGGGGGCACCTCAGCTGCTCAGGGAGCCACGGTGAGGTGCCACAGAGAGGTGCCAGCAGGCACCGTGCTGATACCCCACGCTGTCTTCACCCCTCCAAAGCAGCTCTTACGTCCTTGCAGTTCTCCTGCCGGGAGAAGTGGGTCAGCTCTGCATTGTACTGCTCCTGGTCCTCAAGGGCACGGCTGTACTGGCGAGGGCTCAGCTCACTCGGGTCGATGCTGTTGGCCTCCAGGAAGCGCTGGTAAGCCACACCAAATGCCTGCCCGATGGCCTGAGCGATGATCTGGGCCTGGGGATGGAGAGGGATCATTCGTGCCCACAGCTCAGGGCCACGGCCTCATGCCAAACTGGACCCAGCAGCATCCAGCACCATTCTGCCCAGGGCAGCCAAGGCTTGCAGAGGATGCAGAGCATCCTGGCTCCTGCCCTGCACCTTCGTGGTGCCAATCCCATTCTTTTCTCACTGGGACCCTCTACGTGGGAGGGGTGCCCAGGCCCCCTCCTCCTCTGACTGCATCAGAAGCCCCCAGTGCAGAGACACCAAGCAACCCGGTCACTACAGCAGGATGGGGACCAGGATCCCAACACCACCCTGCCCTCCCGAGGGTCTCGCTTCCACTCACATCCGCCGAGTGGAAGACGTGGCAGATCATCTTGTAGAGCCGCTTCTCCTCCGCTGCCTCCGCTCGCCGAGGCAGCTTGCGGCGTGCCATGAGCACCACAAGGGAGCCGATGTCGGCAATGTAGGAGATGGTCTGCAGGGAGTGGTCCATCATGGCCTCCTGGCAAGGGGGACACAGCAGAGACCTTCAGCACTCCCCTCCGGGCAGCCCACGGGCCAGCCAGGCACCGCTCCATGTCAGAAGGATTTGGGTGAGGTCTGGTTCAAACCCCACACCAGAGGAAGGCAGACGGGAAGGTCTCAGCAGCCCCAAGGCCACGAGAGCATTCCCGTTTCTTCTCACCTGTGTGTCGGCCGTGAGCACCTTGATCCTCTGTGTGGAGACAAACAGATCCACCTCCGTCATGGGTTGGGACTCCCCCTCCGGTGCCTGCGAAGTGCCGCAGCGAGGTCAGTGTCAGGTCCCTGCCCCACAGCTGGGGTCCCCCTGTGCACAGCCCTGGCCTGAGCGTTGCCCTGGACCCACGAGAGGCCAGGCTGTGCCCCCACACACCTTGATCCTGTCCACAGCCTCCTGCGCCTGCGCCATGCGGACACTGGTGGGGGGGTTCCTCTCGGAGACCAGCTGCGTGGAGCCCAGGTACTTTGCCCCAAAAATCACACCATCCAGCAGATCCTCTGGGTCACAGGGGCCTGGAACTGAGATATTGGGAGGGATAAAGTAGGGCCTGGTTCCCTCCTGACTCTGAAGGCTGGGGGCTGCCAGCCGCCACCGTATGTCTGCTGTGCTCCCACATGTGGCAAAGCAGCTCAGCGCCTGGGAGATGGGCTCCTGGCATCACAGGGGGACTAACGCTGACCCCAGGGCTGCCTCCTCCTTCACTGGGCACCACCCCAGATCCTTGAAGCACCCCATTCACACAGCAAAAGTGAGCTGTGAGCAAACCAGCCACCCGAAGTCTGCAGCCGTATTTTCTAAAAGGTGGCAACAACGCCTCTGCCCAAGGGGCCCCTTCTCCTGGGCACAGAGCTGAGCGCTCCTTCCCCAGCTGGGACCCCCGACCACCCCCATGTTCATATCAGTGCTGGACGCGATGGCTCAGGACTCCTGGTGCAAGCACAGCTGCTACTCACCCTCTTTGAAGGCTGGACAGGAGGAAGGGGATTCCTTGTTCTGCAAAGCAACAAGAGGGTGGGTGAGACCCTGACTGGGAGCCTGGGGAGCACCAGGAGAGTGTGGGCACAGGGTGCTGGTACTGAAGGGCCTGTTCAGACCCACTGGCCTCCTCCCCAGGGCATGCATGCCTCAGGCAAGTGTGAACGTCCTGCACATTCAGGACAGCAGGAGCCAGAGCTGATACTGAGGGTCTTGTCCAGGTGCCCCAGCAACACAAGGCCCTGTAAGCCCCAGGGAAAAGCCTTCCCTTGCTCCCCTCTGCCCCCTCCCAAAATCCCAGAGGAGGGGCAGAGCCTAGGGGAACATCCTGGCTTGCTGCCATGCCACCGCGGCCTGTGGGCCATGCACTCACAGTCACACTGCCTTGGGGCGGCTGCTCTTTCTCCAGGGCCGCAGCAGGAGACAGGGCCACCCAGGCCGGCTCTGGCGAACTGTCCCGGTTGCCCTCACAGGTGGGGTCAACCTCGCTGAGCCCCTCTCCGTAAAACCAGCCGCCAGAAGGTCCTTCCTCTGAGCCGCCTGGCCCTCCAGGCTCAGCCACAGCCGTCGGTTCCTCCGGAGCCTGCAGCATCTCCAGGTTGGTCCCGGCTAGGATGTCAGAGCGGGCCAGGGGCGTCTCGGTGCCGGCTTCAGGCAAGCCCCCCTCGTAGCACAGGAGGCTCAGCAAGTCCTCCCGGTCAGCCTCGGCAAAAAGCAGCCCGTGGCAGGGCCGGGAGCAGGCCGAGTGCTGGGAGCAGCAGGGCCGCGTCGCCAGGCCCCTGCCCGTGGCCACGTGCAGCGGGCAGGGCCGGCACCTGCCCCGGCACCCTCCGGAGTCCTGCGGGCCCAGCTCGCCCACCGGCGGGGCCATGCCAGCACTCGAGGCCAGCGGCGGGTCCGAGGCGTCGCAGAGGCTGGGGTTGAGGGTCTCGAGCTGCGCCAGCAGGCCCTGGATCTCCGAAGGCTCGTCCTCCGCGTCCTCGGGCGCTTCGTCCAGCTCCATGTCACCGCTGCTGGGGGCGCGGGGCGGCCCCGCTCTCCGAGGGGCGCTCCCCACGCTCGGCTTCCAGTCCGAGGGGCCCCGCGGCTCCTCCGCCTCCTCTTCCACGGCTCGTCCCGAGGCCCGGCGGGGCTCGCTCCGCCCGTCCCCGCCTCTCCCGGGGCCCGGGGCTGCCTCACCCCTCTGCGGACCCCCGGCGGTGCCGGTGCAGGGGGGACCCCGGGGCCGCCCCTCGGTCACGCCGGGCGCCGGGGCTCCGGGCTGCCCCGCGGGCCCTTCCTCCGTGTCCATGGCCGGCGGCTCGGGGGCCTCGGCGGTGCCGGGATCGGGGGCCGAGGGCGCAGCCTGGAAATCCATGCTGCTCTCCATGGCGGCGCGGGAGGGGGGGAGGAGAGGGCAGAGGTCTGGGGGGCGGGGGGCACAGAGGGGCCCTGTTGTGGCGCTGCCCCGGTCCCGGAGCGGAACGGAGCGGGACGGGACGGGGCGGAGCGGGACGGGGCCGGGGACGGACCGGGACGGGCCCGCCGCCATTTCCGGGCCCGCCCCGCCATGGCCGCGCGGCTGCTGCTGAGGGCGGCCAGCGCCGTGCGGCCCGGCCCGGCCCGCGGGTACGCCAAGAAGCCGGGTGAGGGCCGCGATGGGACGGGATGGGGTGGGATGGGCCGGGCCGGGCCCCGCACCGCGCCCCAACCCCAACCCCAACCCCGGCCCCGTGTCCCGGCCCCGTGTCCCGTCCTCCTCCCATCCCGTGTCCCGGTCCGCTCCCGGTGTCCGTGCCCTGTCCCAGTGACCCGGCCCCGTGTCCCAGCTCTGCCCCATCCCGGCGGCCCAGCCCTGTCCTGCTGTCCCGGCCCTGTGTCCCATACACGCCCCATCCTGTTCTGGTGTCCTGGCCCCATGTCCCAGCCCTGTTCCTATGTCCCAGCCCCATGTCCCATCCTCATCCCGGTCCCGGCCTCCAGTCCCTCATCCCCTCACCCCGTGGCCTTCTCCTCTTGCTCCTGCCCCAGCCCCGCTCCTCAGCCCCATCCCCGTGTCCCCCTGCCTGACTGTGCCCCCATCCCCGCAGGCGCGAAGGCCAAGGGTAAGGGCGCGCTGAAGGAGGAGCTGAAGGGGCCGGAGGTGTGCACGGACCCTGTCACGCTGGCCACCTATGCTGTGGGCGTCAACTACCACAAGGACAGCCCCGACGTGGCCCTGAAGCCCGACTCCGAGTACCCCGACTGGTAGGTGAGGCCCCCCGGAGGTGCCTGGCCCTGAAGGCCCATCCCGAGGGCACCAACGAACGTTGGAGGGATGGGAACTGCTCTCCTCCTTGGGGCTGGGGGCTCGGGGACCTGCTCTGGTAGCGGTGGATGTGGTGGGTGAGGGATTTGTGCCCTGATCGCGTGCTACTGCCCCTCCATCCTCCTTTGTCCTCCTGGTTGCAAACTCACGTCCTCTGCGTTCACCCCCAGGCTTTTCCAGATCCACCTGGGGCCCCCTAAGAAGCTGGAGGAGATGGACCCTGACTCCATCGAGTACTGGAGGCGCCTGCGGAAGTACAACACGTGGCACCGCAACCGGCTGAAGAAGGGCAAGAAGCTGTAGGTGCTGTGGACCTTGCGGCACCGCAGCTGCCCCGAGTGCCACATGGATGGCACTGGGACCAGCTCCCGTTGTTGGTCTCTTATTCTTGCTGTGAACTGGTAATAAATCTCTGGCGAGGCTGATGCCTCTTACTGAAGCTGTGGCAAACCCACGTCCTCTGCAAGCTCAGTGTGGGCCTGCCCAGGGTTGGTGGAGGATCGGGGCCCCAATTTCTTGGTGTTTTTACTAAAGCAGAAGCTCCATTTGTTGTTCACAGAGGGAGCCTAAGCTGCCAAATCGTTCCTGCTCCCTCTGTCAGTCTGCGCTGCAATGATGGGGGCTTACAGGCCATGCCGGGAGGGCAGTGGATTGGGTTGGGAACGACTCCCCTGGTGTCTCTATGTCCCCCAGGAGGGAGGTGTCAGGGTGGCAGCCAGCACCCCTGGGGACGAGAGGAGGGAGGTCGGGGTCTGGGGGTGCTGGTGGGTGCAGCGAGCAAGTTGAGGGGACACCGCGGCCCCTTCTGCAGTGGGAGGGCTCGCTGCGCCGTCCCCACCCCATGTTCTCGCTTCCTCCTCTGGCTCAGCATCCTGAGGGAGCAGGATGGGCTGGGGGGCGCAGCGGAGGGGGGCACGTCTGTCCAGCTCAGCCGAGCCCCTTCCCCTTGGGGAAGTCGTGGCTTCCAGCCTGGCCTTCCAGCAGGGTCTGCAGCCACATCTTCCACAAGCGCCGGGGGCTTTGCTGTCCCCTCCCCACGCATCCTCAGCCTGGCGGAGTCCAGCATCTCCCCGCGGCCCCAGTCCTGCCTGTGCAGTGCCACAGGGGCAGGACGGGCAGTGGGGCCGCTGCCACCCCAGTGCGGGGCCATGCCCAGCTCCCCGGCAGCTGTGACGCCCACGCTCTGCAGCACAGGAAGCGGTGGAGGAAAGCAGAAGTGCCATGGTGTGTGTGGGGGGGGACTTTTGTTTTTAACCTTCATTTCCTCTGCGTGGGGCTCGGTTCACGCCGAGCTCAGAGCTGACGGCTCCAGGCAGGCTCCTCCGGCAGGAGCTGCCCTGAGGCTGGGGCCAGGCTGTGCCAGAGGTGAGTGCCCTGCGCCTTCCAGGCTCTGTCCTCTCCATGCCCACCCCGGTGCTTGTCCCCCTGCCCCCCTGTCGCCACCCCGAGCGCACCCAGCCCCCCAAACCCAGCAGAGGGTGAGCAGAGCGGGAGCAAATCCCTGCCCTCCGTGTCAGAGCCCCGCTGCTTGGTTGAGCGTCGCCCAGTCGTGGATGTGTCGGTCCTGTGGGGTGGCTCGGTGGGGACGGAGCCCGTTCCCGGCAGTGGCCCCGTGTAGAGCCGGGCAGATCATGCACAAGGGGCAGGGCGGTTGATGCTGCGCTCCCTTCGCTGCCAAAGCCCCGTGTCCCCGTGCGTGGTGCCCAATTCCTGCCCCCAGTGCTCGGATTCTGTGCTCCACTCCCCTTGTCATCCCCCAGGGCTCCCCTTGGTGGCCCAGCAGCGTTCAGGCCACCTCCAGAGCCACCACCACGGGGCCTGGTGACAGCGAGGGGGCTGCTCCCGACCCCTGAGGTGCAGACGCCACGCGCTGTCTGTGCTGGGAGGAGCGGGGTGCCCGGGCTGTGCCGTGCCTTGTCCCACCCGTGCTCAGCCTTCCACGATGGGCCCATCCTCCGTGTCCCCTAAAGGGACGGGAAGGTGGCAGGGGGCATCCCCTTTTTCCAGTTCCTTGGACCTCATCCTGCCAAGGTCCCAGGGGCTGCTTTACCGTGGCCCTGGCCCCCTGCCCAACACCAGGGGCTGAGCAGGGTCCCCATGCCACTGTC
The DNA here is from genome assembly GCA_011074415.1 of Stictonetta naevosa. NCBI lineage: Eukaryota > Metazoa > Chordata > Aves > Anseriformes > Anatidae > Stictonetta > Stictonetta naevosa. The sequence goes on along the minus strand of CM021724.1, from coordinate 3,883,133 downwards.
ACAGCTCTTGTCCTCTGGGCACAGAGGGGGATCTTGGGGCATTCTTGGCTGGTGGCCGGATCCTGCAGCCCCCGGGATGGGGCAGGGAGGTGACACAACACCAATGGGCTGGTGCCGGCGCTCTCCGTCCCCGCGCCAGTGTGGCTGCGCTGGGCCACCTGCCAGCAGCTCCTGAGGGTGCCCGCTGGGGCACAGGCACTGTCACTTGGTCACCCGCTGATGTCCCATCCCCTCCACACCCCCAGGCAGGTGGTGGCGGGGACGGGATGGGGGACTGGAGCTTGCCCATCAGCTCGCTGGGCGAGGAGGCGGTGGCCCGGCTCTGCGAGCTCCTGGACAACGCCAGCCGGGGCTGGCGCAAGCTGGCCGAGGTGGCCGGGGCGGAGAAACGCTTCAAGTGCAGGTAGGAGCAGGATGGACCCTGCGTCAGACACAGCTGGGCCTCTGTCCCCTGCTGGGTGACAAAACGCAGAGACGGGGCAGGAGATGGGGCACGGCCCCCGCCCGCCCCGCTGTGTCCCCGTTTTCCCGTGTTGAGCCGCGGCCGTCCCGGGGGAGGCCGCGGCGCTGAGCCCTGGGGCGCTCCGCAGCGAGGAGGAGCTGGAGGTGTGCTCGCTGAAGGTGCTGGAGCCCCGCGGCAGCCCCACGCAGTGCCTCCTGCAGCTCCTGGCCGAGCGCGACTGCACCCTCAAGTACCTGCTGGGCTGCCTGGACAGGATGGGGCACACGCGGGCCTGCCAGGTCCTCAGCAGTGCCGGTAGGGATGGCCAGCGGGGCCTGGGGGGCCTGGAGGAGGTCACCAGGGGAAGGGGGCTCAGCAGGAGGAACGTAGGGAGATGAGGGGCAGCTCTTCCTGCGGGTGGGGTGGGGTGGGGTGGGATGGGATGGATGCAGCAGGGTGGGGTGGGATGGGA
>CM021724.1:3844633-3881819 GCA_011074415.1 Stictonetta naevosa | reverse complement strand
TGGGATGGGATGGGATGGGATGGATGCAGCAGGGTGGGATGGGATGGGATGGGATGGATGCAGCAGGGTGGGGTGGGATGGGATGGATGCGGTGGGGTGGGGTGGGATGGGATGGGATGGGATGGATGCAGCAGGGTGGGGTGGGATGGGATGGGATGGATGCAGCAGGGTGGGATGGGATGGGATGGGATGGATGCAGCAGGGTGGGGTGGGATGGGATGGATGCAGCAGGGTGGGGTGGGATGGGATGGGATGGGATGGATGCAGCAGGGTGGGGTGTGGTGGCGTGGGATGGGAAGGGGGTCAATGGGGTGGATGGGACCAAGTGTGATGAGGTGGGGCAGGAGGGGCTGGGAGAGGACAGGCCTTGATGGGATGAGGTGTGGTGGGTTGGGATGGCATGGGGTGGGCTGGGGTGGAGCAGAGGGGATGGCATAAGGTGCCACAGGACAGGAACGGGACAGGAACGGTGCAGAACGCCAAGTGACAGGACAGGCTGGGGTGCCGTGGGTCAGGGTGGCATTGAATGGGACAAGGTAGGATGAGATGGTCGGGGCGGGACGGAGCAGGCTGCAGTGGGACGGGGCACAACGGGACAGGACAGGACAGGACCGGGTGTGACGGGGCGGTGTGGGATGGGGGCTCTCGACCAGCCTGGGTTCTTCTCCCTCTCCCACAGTCCATGACATGATCCGCATCACGGTGCAGCCGGAGTCTCAGGTGGTGGCAGAGGGCGCGCGGGTGTCCCTCACCTGCTGGGCCACCGGCCCGCCGGGGCTCGCCTACCAGTGGTTCTGCGGGAAGCAGGAGGTGAGTCGCACGCAGCCACGTCAAGCCAGTGCCCCAGGTCCCGTCCCTGACCGAACCCCCACCCTGAGCCCATCCAAGCCCCCCACCTCATCCCGTAGGTGCCTGGAGCCACGGCCCCGGAGCTGGTGATCGACACGGCCGCCCCGCCGGGCCCACCCCGGTGGTTCATCTGCCGCGTGAACTGCGGGGCCGCCTTCGCCTTCTCCAGGTGGGCCCACGTCCAGGTGGAGAGGAGCAGCAGCCCCAGCTCAGGTGGGCCCCAAGGTCTGCGTCCCTGTGCTGGCACCCGCCAGGCATCGCTCGCCTGTGGGACCGGGGGGGCTCCTACAGGGCGTCCCTTGGAGCCCCGTGTGGCTCGGCGCAGCCCCGCCGTGGCCCCTGGCAGACCTGCTGCCTGTCCCCTCCCCAGCCAGCGGTTACTGCCCCACCATGGCGGGGCTGCAGATCCTGCGGCAGCCGCAGCCGTGCTGCCTGGCTGAGGGGGACACGCTGGTGCTGGAGTGCAGAGCCATCGGCAACCCGCCGCCGCAGTACCAGTGGTTCAGGAACCGGCGTCCGGTGGAGGGTGCGCGGGCGCCCCAGCTCCAGGTACGGTGGGGCCCCTTGCCAGGTGCAGCACGGCACGGCATGGCGTGGAGCAGTGCGGCACGGCACGGCGGTGTGGTGCAGTGCAGCATGGCACGGCACAACGCAGCACTGCATGGCACGGTGCGGTGCAGCATGGCACGGCACGGCGTGGCGTGGTGCGGCACGGCATGGCACGGTGCACTGCAGCACGGCGCGGTGCAGAATGGCACGGCACGGCGTGGTGCAGCACAGCATGGTGTGGTGAGCATGGCACAGCGTGGCGCCGCGGCCCTTGCTCCTCTCTCCATCCCGCCGGCAGGTGCAGCTGGTGACGACGGCCGAGCGGGGCAGTTACTCCTGCCGCGTGTTCAACCTCTTCCACGAGGTGTGGAGCCAGGAGGTGGACGTGGAGATCGGTGAGGGGAGGGGAGCATCCTCCATGTCCCCTGTCCCCCACCCCGTGTCTTTGTCCTGGTTCTTCTCGCCCCCACAACACCCTCCCATGGCCTCTCTGCTTCCTCACATTTTGGGGGGCTTCAGCACCACGCTGTCTGGGCACTACAAAATGGGGTTCCCTCCAGCCCCATAGCCCCCGTGTGCCCCTGATCCCTCTCTCCTGACCCCCCCCGCCCCCCTTTGTGCTGCCCCAGGCCCACGGCTCTTCGCCTCTGGAGGCTCCTGGCAGGATGGGGACGGAGGTAGGTGTGGGTGGCATGGCTCTGTCCCTGCTGCTCTGCTCAGGGTACCGCACTCAGGGCCATGCCACCACGCTTCTCTCTTTCCAGTGCCCCCAGAGCCCGGCAGTCCTGACCAGCTGTACGGTAAGAGCCCATCCACGAGGGGCTGGGGACCCTGTGGGGCTGTGACTGTCCCCATTGTCACCCCCAAGGTCTGCTTTGCTTGGCCAGGCTCGAGCATGGGTGCAACACCCTGGGGAGAGAGGCAGGGACTGGTGTGCACGGTGACACCGGGAACGTCGGGAGGGGTGGCAGGGACAGCAGGAACGTCCCGAGCGTGCCCCTCTCCTGTCCCGGCAGCCACCGACAAAGTGGCCCTGCTGATCGGCAACATGCGCTACCTGCACCACAAGCACCTGAAGGCGCCCATGGTGGACGTGCACGCGCTGAGCTCCCTCCTGCGCCAGCTCGACTTCAAGGTGGTCTCGCTGCTGGACCTGGGCAAGGACGAGATGCAGATGGCTGTCAACGAGTTCCTCCTGCTCCTCGACAAGGGCGTCTACGGTGGGGCAGCTTCGGGGGGCACTGGGGGGGGGGTTGCCCGGTGGGGGGTTGGGGGGTGCCGGGGGGAGAGGCGGGGACAGCTGGGGGAGAGGACTGAGGGGGGGGCTGAGACTTGGGGACGTGCAAAGAGGGACGTGACCCGCTGCTGTCCCCTCCCGCCAGGTTTGCTTTACTACGCCGGGCATGGCTACGAAAATTTTGGCAACAGCTTCATGGTGCCCATCGACGCCCCCAGTTCCTACACCTCCGCCCACTGCCTGTGCGTGCAGCGGGTGCTACAGAGCATGCAGCAGCGGCACACCGGCCTCAACATCTTCCTGCTCGACATGTGCCGCAAGAGGTGACCGCACAGAGCGGGTCCTGGCACGGGGTGCCTGCCACCCATGGGTGCCGGTTCCTGGGGGAGCAGAGCGAGGCGTCCCCCGTGCCCCGGCTGTGGCATTGTGCGGATGCCCTGGGTGTCACTGCTCCAGTTTAACCCCACTGTGGTCAGGGTGTGGGGTGCCTCAGGTGGGTTTGGGGGGGGCTGCACCCCCCAAGGGTTCTCACAGCGCCCAGCTCTGCCCAACTGCTCTCTTACAGGAACCTCAACGACGACATCATCCCGCAGGTCGGGGCGCTGCAGGTGACGGCCAACATCGTCTTCGGCTACGCCACGTGGGTCCCCTTTTCACCGCCCTGGTGGTGCCCCTGTCCTCCTCGCTCCAGGGCCTGCGGGACACATCCTGCCTTGGCCTGGAGCAGGGATGGGGCTCAGCCCCGTTTGTACCACATCTTGCTCCAGGCCACTGGCTCCCCCTGGTCGATGCTGGAGGTGCTGGGAGTCGCAGCCTCCAGTCCCTTGCAGGGACGGGGGATGCTCGCAGCCCTGCTCAGCTCTGGGCAGTGCCCGAGGGGCTCAAAGCACCGAGGCTCCTCTGCAGCACAGGGATTTGGGCTGACGATGCTTTAAGCATCCAGGATCTGCCACTGCGCTGTGGCTGAGCTTCTCCAGGGCTCAGTGGGGGCTGGTTCTTGGAGCAGCCCCCCATGGATGGAGGGGTCCCACGGACGGAGCCCACCCCTGCCCCATCCCTGCAGGTGCGCAGACGCCGAAGCCTACGAGCTGAGCCAGGGCGAGCTCTCCAACGGCATCTTCGTCAGCTTCCTCAAGCGCTGGCTGCTGGATGACGAGAAGATCACGGTGCTGCTGGACAAGGTGGCCGAGGGTGAGTGGCGAGCAGCGGGGACCCTGGGGACGGGAGCGTCCCCCACCGACCCCCCTGTCCCTCTCGTCCCCCCGCAGACATGGGCACCCTGGAGATCACGCGGGGCCGCCAGGCGCTGGAGCTCCGCAGCAACCTCTCGGAGAGGCGAGCGCTGACAGACCCCATCCGCGCCCCGGGCCGGGACGAGACCTCCGCCAGGAACCTGCAGTGGGCCAAGGCCCACGGTGAGCACCGCGGCCACCGCACCCAGCGCTGGCGCCTGTGGGGACGTGGAGGGGACGGCCCTGAGATGTGGGGCGAGGTGGCAGGCAGCATCTCCAGTGCCCACCATGTTTCTCTGGGGCAGCATCAGCAGCCCTGGGCTTCGCACCGGGGATGCCCCGAGGGTCACCGCCGTGGTGGTGACCGAGCAGGTGCCAGCCCCGTGCTTGCTGTCCCGGCAGTGCTCCCGGAGAGCCGCCACCTGCACTTCAGCTGCGGCATCACCGTCCAGCTGGGCTTCGCTGCCGAGTTCTCCAACATCATGATCATCTACACCCGCATCCTGGCCGCCCCCAGGGACATCACTGAGTGCGTGGCCAAGCTCACCGACATCCCCGAGGTGGGGCAGGGTGCTGACGCCCTTGGCAGGGCGGTGATGGGGGGGGTCCAGGGGGCTGTGGGTTTTCCACAGTTGCACATCGCCCACGGCAGGAGCTGGACGTGGACCTCAAGTGCACCAACAAGGAGAGCCCCGAGGAGGTGGGCAGCCCCTTGTCACCCTCCTGGAGCCTCGGCTGCCCCTCCTGCTGCCTCTACAGCCGCCTCTGCGGCCTGCAGAAACTGCGGGTAAGGGTCACGCTGCCTGGGGGGATGGGGGGGGGGGATGAAGCCACCGTCCCCATGCCGCGGGTGGGTGCCCACGCTGCCGTGCCCCGCAGCAGGAGCTGGCCTTCACCGTGTGCCTGCAGTACCGCTACCGCGGCATGGACGACTTCGTGGAGGAGAGGCGGGCAGTGAGCGTGGGCAAGCCGCTCATCGCCAAGCTCAACCTGCACCTCGGCCCCGCCGCCACCTCGCAGCCCCCCTCGGAGAGCTCCGTCAGCCCCCTCTCCAGCTCGCCCCCGGGGAGCTGGGGGGCGGCGGGGGGCTGCTGGGGAAACACCCCCGAGGAGAACCTGAGTCCCAAGGGGCCAGGCTCACACAGCCTGTAGATGGACTCGCGGCTCCCGCTCTACACCTCGTGCCCCGTCTGGCCTGGAGGGGACAGAGGGGATGGGGACAGAGCTGGGTGCTGAGGGGCTGAGCCCTGTCCTGCCCCGCACCAGGGATGTGGGGCTCGCTGCTTGGCACCCGGGGGGGGCAGCACGGTGCTGCCTCATGTACAGGGCACTGCCCCCTGCCCCGCACAGGGACAGCCCCGCGGGTGGCACATCGCCACCCCACAGGGACTGCCATCCCCAGCCACATGGCACTGCCAGCCCCACATAGAGGACACGGCTCCGTATAGAGGACACAGCCCCATGTCCCCCGCCGTGGCACTGCCACCCCCAGAGACAGGACGCTGTCCCTGGCATGGCAATGCCACCCCCCACCCCAGGGCAGCGCCAGCCCCGGGGCTCCCCGTGGCCGTGCGCACTTGGCGTGGCGGTGGCATTGCCCCTTGCTCCATGGAGGGGACGGAGGCAGGGGGCTCAGCGAGGCGTCGCGCCAGGGCAGGGCTGGGCTCATTCAGGCCTGGGAGAAACAGAGAGAAATAAGCAGATTAGGGGGCAAATCCTGAGGGGAGGATTAGGGGGGAGCAAAGGGCTTCTGCTTGGCTGGGAGGCAGCCCTGGGGCCATGGGAGACCCACCTGGCCCCCCAGTGCTCCCCGTGGGACACTGAGAGCCAGCGCTGGCCAGGCCATGAAAGATTTCAGGGCATGGATGAAATCTGGGGGAAAAAATGCCATTTGCTTATTTTTTTTTCCATAACGCATGAGATGGGGGCACAGGGTGTACGCGTGCTTTGCTCGGCCCTATGTGCCAGCATCTGCAAATGTCTCCATTGGGTCTAAAATGGGGGAAAACACCAATAAAAGACTGAAAGCGAGGTGGCTCAGCACTTCTCGTGGTTCTTCGTGTTCAGGAGGCTTTTTTGGCCAGAAACATTGCCTGTTTCTGCACTAATGAGAGCGATGAGGTTTGCGCCGGGGTAAGGGGTGCCTGAGCCCTGCCGCGGTGACACCCAGCATCGCCGGGCACCATGCCTGGCCCCGCACAGCATCACCACCGGCCACGTGCAAATTAGCTCATTTACATAATTTGTATAACGCCCAGCGCCTCGACAGCATGGAGGAGACGCGTCCTCACCCAGGCCCGCCGAGGCCGGCCTCGCCCTGATGCGCCCGCGCTTTCGGGTGGCGGCGGGGGCCCCCCTGACCCAATTAGGCTCGGATTCGGGGGGGCGGGGGGGAGCCCCCTCCTGACCCCCCTCCGCACGCCAGCCAGCTTTTGTTGGTGCTCGTAGGGCCGAGGGGAGCCCGGCCGCCCCGGCGGGACCGGCGCCAGCCTCTGCAATTATGTCATGCGAAAACCGCAGCCCCCATTCAGCGCGACCCGTCCCCCAGATCAAACCCCATTACTTCCGCGGCCGTTGCTTCATTATCTCCCGGCCCGAGTATGCCTCTGCCTGCGGCTGGTTAATCTAAGCCCGGTCCCATTAGCTGGGCTGGGGAGCCGGGGGAGCATCGATTATGCGTTTAATGGGTTGTTAAAGGTTTAATTATCACTAACGAAGCAGATGAGCAGCAGCAGCCGGGGGACGGGCACAAGGAGCCGGGTCCCCTCGGGGTCAGCTCCTTGCCTGGCCCAGTGTCACCGCCGCTGCTCCCACCTGACCCCGGTGCCACCAGGGCTGTGGGGATGTCAGCGCTGTCCCTGGGGCTCCCGAGGGGCTGAGACGCGCTGGGGCCGGGCTGGGGGCTGGGGGTGCTGGTGCTGAGCGGGGTCTGCTCCCTTCTGGGCCTTGGAGGCAAGGGGGGGACATGGTGTCGTGGTAGTTGTTGGTTCTGTAGCAGGAAATATTTCTGGGGAAACATCTCCTCTTGGTCTTGCTTTCCCAGGAGCGTCCCCTCTGCCTCCATGGGTGACAGCACACCCGTCTGCTTGGACCAGCCCCTGCCTGTCCCGACCGTGAGCCTCCTAAAGCCATCCTGAGCTCGCTCATCCCCACCGGAGCCGTGCCGGCCCTCGCTGCCCGGTGACACCGGCTATGCGCCCTCCCCGGTGCCACTGCGGGGCCTGGCTGGGGACACGGCACATCGCCACCCTGCTGTCCCTGCTCCCACCTGGCACCGTGCCCCCCGCCAGGGATCCCACGGGGACAGTGCTGCCCCACTGCCCCCCTCCCGGCGGGCCCCACTGGGGGCCGTGTGGCCGTCCCCTGCCTGGCAATTACGGCAGCTTTGTGCCTCCAACGCCGGCACCGCTGGAGAGCAATTAGGGCGGCGCAGCGTGGAGTGACGGCGGAGCAGATTCCCCCTGACAAGCAGCCAGGACGCGGAGCCAGGCGGCGGGGCCGGATCCGGTCACCCGGTGGGGACCGAGCCCTGCGTGCGGTGGCTGGGTGCGCCGGGACGGCGGATTTTCCCTGCAGATGCCAAGTGTGGGCGAGGGAAAAGCCGATTTCCCTGGGAAGCTCCTTCCCGCATCCCGGCTGGCGGCGGTGCCTGACTGGAGCGCGACGCACCCGTTCAGCTCAGCTCTTTACTCGCGATACACCCGTCTCTCGGCACGCAACCAGCGTTGTGCCCCGACACAGCTACCACCCCCCCCCCCCCCCCGACATTCCCTGCGAAACTAGAGCGTTTCTGTTCATTTGTGTTCAAATCCGCAGCATTAAAAAAACAAACAACCGACAAACAGACCCAACGTTAACGATAAAGGGCGGGGGCTGCGGAGCCCCGGGCTGGGGTCTGCTGTGCTGAGCGGGACGTGGGTGGCTGCTGGGGTGCTCCCCACGGGGGGTCCCACCAGCACCCCGCCTCGCTACCCTGCGCCCACAGTGCTGGTCATCTCTGCCCTGCCCCTGCCCCGCGCTGGCTTTGGTCCTGCTGAGCACCCCGCCGTCACCCCCGGTGTCACACGGCCTGGGGACGGGAGCCTTGGGGGTAAGAGGGGGGCAGTGGGGGGCCCGGGGAGGCGGGGGAGCATTCATCAAATGGGCTGCCAGGTTTTGTCAATGGTCTGAATGTGCTCCTTGGCTTTCATGCGGAGCGAGGCGATGCTGGAGCTCCTCTGATCGACGTCCTCCAGTGGGTACTTGTCCACAAAGGGGGGGGCCGCACTGGTAGGGCGCGGGGGCCATGGGCTGCATGCCTTGCGCCATCCCCGGGGGGGTGTTGAGGAAGGAGTGCCCGCCGTAGGGGGGCTGCAGGGCCTGGGGGGCCCCCATGAAGCCGGGGATGCTGTGCACCGGGGTGGCGCTGGAGATGGGCGACGTCAGCCAGGGGTCGAGCGGGAGGGAGTTGCTCATGGGCCCCACGTTGGCTGTCATGGGCGGCCGGTTGAAGGACAGCATGGGGGTGTCGTGGAGCTTCATGGTGCTGGCCTCCATCTTCTCCTGACGCCTCCACTTGGCTCGCCGGTTCTGGAACCAGACCTGCCAGGGGACAGTGAGAGTGACCCCGGGGTGCACGCCCCACGCCCCATGTCCCTTGCAGCGTGCCCCATGGGGAGTGCCCCACGTGCTGTGTCCCTTATAGGGTGCCCCGCGTGCTGTGGCCCATGTAGGGTGCCCCATGTGGCATGTCTCCTATAGGGTACCCATGCGGCATGCCTCATTTAAGGTGCCCTGTGTCCCATGTCCCATGCCAGGTGCCCCATGTGGCACACCCCGTGCAAGGTTCCCCACGTGCTCTGTCCCATGTAGGGTGCCCCGTGTGCTCCGTCCCGTGCGAGGTGCCCCCCGTGCTGTGCCCCGTGTGGGGTGCCCCATGCAGGGTGCCCCGTTGTGCTGTATCCCACGCGGGGTGCCCCATGCAGGGTGCCCCACACAGGGTGCTCCAGGTGGGACACCCCCACGTGCTGTGTCCCATGCGGGGTGTCCCCAGCAGGGTGCCCACGTGCTGTGTCCCCGTGGCTCCAGCAGTCCCTGTCACACCACGCACCTCTGCTAAACCTCTCCTGCAAACCCCAGGAACCGAACCCCTCTCCGGCGTGGGACGGGAGCGGTGGCACCGTGCAGCCCCTGCTCTTGGTGTGCCTCGGGGACGGTCCCATTGGCCCCGCAACACCGCACACTGTCGGTACAACGCTGCGTGGTGTTCAAAAGCCACTCGGTAAAGGCTTTTAGAAGCTGAGTTGCACTAAAACCCACCCGGACCTGGGAAGAGCTGCTGCTTAAAGCACTGGTCCCACGTCCCCAGAGTCCCCAGCAGCATGGGGCACAGCCCATCCTGCCTTGTAGTGCAAAGAGGCAGCAGGTGTCAGCTCCCTGGGCTGAGAAGGGGACGGCTCCTGCTGGGCTATACTGGTGCAAACTGGTCGCTGCTCAGGCAGCCCAGCAGAGGTGGCCCCGTGGTGTGGAGCTCCAAGGAAAAGGCCACCTTGTCTTGGACTTGCTTGATGTGCAAAAAGGAATGGAGTTGAGGCCTGGAAAACTCAGTTCACGTGTCAGTGGATTGCTTTTCTGGGCATCTCAGTCGTTCTGTCACTTCTGATCGTTTTGGTTTCCTCTGCCCTTACCCAGAGGCAGGAGGCAGTGCACCCTCACGGCCCACGCTCGCAGCAGAGGCTGCTCCAGGATGAGCCCCCCCCCTCCCCTCCCCAGGGCAGGGCTTTGTGCTGCAGCCTGGGAAGCCAAAACTTCCCGTGCCCCATGCTCTGAAAAGCCTAAAACCCCCAAGTCGATGAGAATTTTGAGCTTTCCTGGCTCTGAGGAGCTGCAAGTGGTCACAAGCTGCTGAGGGTTTTCTCCTTTCCCATGGGACCAGCTGGACCCACACAAGCATCCCTGACCTCCCTGTGCAGCGGGGGAAAATCTCCGAAACCCATCTCCCTGCCCCGAACTGAGCCTTGGGACACACTGGTTGAACAGGGGAGCCCCTGGGGAGCAGGATGCAGCCAAACCCCAGCCCAGAGACCTGACACTTGGAGCAACGCAGGACAGGTGGCACGGCCCCGTGCGCCCACCCCGTGGCTGTGCCACTGCCCCTGCCTTGAGCGACGGGGAAACTGAGGCACAGAGCTGGGCACCGAGCAAAGCCCTCCAGCACCCAGGCGACACGTCAGGGCCAGCAGGTGCTTTCCCTACCTGCACGCGGACCTCCGGCAGGTTGACCTTCATGGCCAGCTCCTCGCGGCTGTAGACGTCGGGGTAGTGGGACTTCTCGAAGGCGCGCTCCAGCTCGTGCAGCTGGTAGGTGGTGAAGGTGGTGCGGTTCCGCCGGTGCTTCTTCTTGGGCTGCTCCTCCTCGGCGACAGCCGGAGGGGTCCCCTCGCCGTCTCCCGGCTTCCGCAGCTCTCCCAGGTCCCCTTCGCACTTATTCAGGAACATCTCGGCGCCTGCGAGGGGAACGGAGGGGTTGGGAAGGGCGGGGACATCGGAACCCCCCCTCCATGCACCCCGGCTGGGACAGAGGGACAAGCGGATGGACAGGAGGATGGGCCAGCCCCGTGATACCTGCGTGGGGATTTTATGGAGCCACCGGCTCTGAAAACCAAGGCAAACCCCTCCCTGCCTGGCCTGGAGGTGACCAGAGCTGGCCAGGTCCCCCTGCCAGCCCCGCTCCTCTGTTCTGTCCCTCGAGACCAGCCCCACATCATTGCAGGAACCCATTGTAGTCCCCAAGCAGGGCAAGAGCGGCCCAGCACCGTCCCCCAGCTAATAGCCTTTTTTCTGCATGTTTATAAGCGTTTTCGACCCTTACAATGTCGCATCTTTAAGCTTTTTATCCAGCTTCTGAAATCTTCCTGTGGTATTCGCCAGGGATTAAGGGCCCCTTTCCACCGTGGGGATGTGGTCAGACATGGGAATCGGGCAAAAACCCATAATCCTGGGGTGTTTCTGCGAGGGGAAGGTGTTCGGCCCTGCATCGCCCCAAAAATTCAGCAAGCACCCAAGAAGGCACCGGGAGGGAGGGGAAAATCAATTAATTCGCTAAGGGAATAACTGGGGATCCTGGGTGGGCAGCTGGTGGGGGAGCTGGGGGCTGCTGGCACTATGCACACACAGGGGGTCTGCGTGCGCCGTGCATGGTTTGTGTGGGTGTGTGTGCAGCCTGCAGCGAGGGTGCAGCGTGCAGTGCATCGGCAGCACACGCACACTGCAGGCAGGTGTAGGTGCTGGGGGTGTGCACAGCGAGGTGTGAGCGTGCAGTGCGCGGAGCGCAGGGTGCAGCTTGTGCAGTGTGGGGGTGCTGAGTGGGTGCCTGTGTGCCTGCAGGGTGTGTGTCCATGTGCGGGGGGGGGTTGTGCTGCACACGCACTGCATGCAGAGTGCACAGCGTGTGCCCAGTGTGCAGTGTCCACGTGCCACGGGTGCAGCGTGCAAAGTCTGCATGTGCAGGGTGTGCGAGGAGCGCAGTGCAAGCAGCGCATGCACGTGTGGGCACAGCATGAATCAGTGCACAGTGTGTGCATGCAGTGTCTGTGCGCAGTGCTTGCGGTGCCTTTGTGCTCAGTGCACACAGTGCATGCAGCGAGCGCACGCGCAGAGCATGCAGCACGTGCCGTGCAGCGCACACCGTGCACACAGGTGTGCAGCAAGTGCAGTGTCTGTGTGTACAGCGTGTGCAGCATATCCAAATGTGCCACGCATGCCCAGGGTCTGTGTGCGCTGCCCAATGCACACCATGCTCAGAGCACACACCGTGCACGTGCAGCGTGAGTGCACTGCACAGTGTGGGCAGTGCCCCTGTGTGCAGCGTGTGTAACACATGCAGCGCGCTCACAGAGGCTGTGTGCACTGCCCAAGGCATTTGCAGCATGCTCAGAGCACGCAGCGTGTGTGCAGTGTGCGCACTGTGCAGTGTGTGAAGTGCCTGTGTCCACAGCACATATAACGCATGCAGTGCACGCAGAGGGGCTGTGTGTGCAGTGTGCGCAGTGCACAGCGTTGCCAGTCTGCTGCATGTGCAGTGCACGCAGTAAATGCACAGGGTCTGCATGCAGCACATGCCACATGTGCATGGCTCTGGGTGACACCCCATGGCCCCACGCAGGCTGCCCCATCACCCCGAGGTCTCTGGCTGGGTCTGGGTCTGGCCATGCTGCCCCCGGCAGCGTTCCCTTCATGGGACCCAGGCCCCTGAGTGCCGCAGCGCTGGGGTGCCCTGCTGGTCTCTGGGACGAGCAGGGCCCCAAAGTCACCGTGCGAGGGTCGTGGAGTGTCCTGGGGCTGGGGACACAGGGAGGGGACAGGACCCCAGCCACCATCCTGTTCATGCTCACCCGCTTCTCATTTGCGCAGCTCCGCACCTGCAAGGAGAGGGGAGAGGGGTGAGCACCTGCAGCCCCCATGGGACCCCACGGAGAGGTGCAGGGATTGGGGTGAGCTAGGCAATGGGGGCTGGGGACAGCTGAGATGGGGCCGTGGGGGGCACAGGGGTGAGGTGCACGGTGGCAGCAAAGTGCCGAGGCTGGGGGCAGGCCCAAGCACCCCCAATCCCACCCAAAAGCAAAGGAGGCCAAGGAAAAAACAAACAAACAAACAAACAAAAAAAAACACAGGAAGAAGAGGAAAACAAATCCTCGGAGTGGGAGTGGGAATCAAGGGCGATAAAAAAAAAGAATGGAAAAAATAACAGAGCCAAACAAAAGCAGGAGTAACAAACATGGGAATTACAGACAATCACAACCCGCCGAGCGGGCTGGCAGCGCTGCAGCCTGTGGGTGCCCCGTGGCTGTCCCGGCCCCGCCTCATCCTTGGCGGCACCACACCACGGCCCCCCGGCTCCCCAGCCCCATTCCCCGGCTGTGTCACCCTGATGGGTGCCCGACGTCCCTGCCGAAAGAGCAGATGGACCCCCCCCGGCCCCGTCCATGCTCCCCCATGGCCAAGCCAGAAGTCCCGGGTGTCGCTGCTGGCCCCAAAACCCGGCAGGCTCAAGGGGACCCCACAGCCCCCGTCCCCCTGATGCGCATCCAGCTGGGTGGCAGGGTGGCTCGCCCGGGCTCTTCGGGGACCAGAGGGCTTCCCGCGGCCGTGGTGGTCCCGGCAGCAATTTGGGGGTTTTGGCTGTAAAAGTGCGCTGGGCAGTGTCAAGGCGGCGTTTCTCTGCTTTATGCCCGCACCCGCCGTGGCCTCAAGCCGGAGCGGAGCTGTCTGCTCCTCGTTACAGATACCAGAAAAGCAAACAGCAACGGCAACAAGCCCCGAACTGGGCAGTAATGAGCCCAAACTGGGCAAACCCCAGCTCTCCCAGTGCCAGAAAGACTGAGCGAGATGAATAAAGCACCAAACCCCTCTGTTCAGGCAGTGCCATGGCCCATGGGTGCTGCAGCCTGCCTGAGGCCGCCCCGCTTTGCTCCGGCACCCGTTCCCCTTCCGTGCCCCTTTGGGTGCCGGTGGGCACCGGGGCCGGGGCTGGGCCCTGACGGCAGCCGGCACAGTGCGAGCCCACCAGGAGCGGTGGCACTCGGTGCCATGACACCGAAGGCAACCAGGGGTGTAAAGCAGGCAGCTTTGGGGCACCCAGCACCCACTCCCACACCCCCGGGGCAGGGCCCAGGATCCGGCCCTGGCGGCGGGCGCACCCCAGGGCCGGCCCGTTTCTCTTTGGAGCATCTTCCCCCGGCGCTTTCTCCCGAATTCAAATAAAACGGTGTTACCTGCTGGGCCCAACTTGGCTTTTCCAGGAGTATTTAACTTTGTCGGCCCCTCCTGGGAACCAAACAAGCGGCTCAACCTCACCAATCTTGCAGCTTGGCAGCCAAAGTTGCCTCTAGTCTTCTTATTTGTCACAGAACCGCCGTGCTAAGGCTCGGGAGAATCTTTATTTAGTGTTGCAGATGTCACCAAGGCCCCGCAGATTGGAAATGAGTCCAAAGGATTAAGACGAGGTTATTAATTGGAGGCCTTCCCCTCTAAGAATGATTGACAGTTACTTTCTGGACAAGTAATTGCTCTAAATGTCCCCCCAGCGCCCGGCGGGCCGGGGGGGCTGCGGGCGCACAAAGCCCCGCGCTGCCTTCCCCGCTCGGATTGTCTCCCCACAAAGGCGTCCTGCTGGAGTTTTCCTTGTAATCCCCTCATTATGGGAGAGGAAAAAGAATTAGAAACACGGGGCGAGGAGAAGAAAGGCAGAGGATGGGGGGGGAGGAGGGAGAGAAACAATTTCCTTTGGCTCTGCCAGCGCCGCGGCCCAGGGATGGGCCTGGGGGCCGCAGCCCACGCCCGGCCCTGCTGTGGTGGGGACACTCTGGTGGCTGTCCCCGGCGGCCGTGTCCCCCTGGGAGGGGGACGGAGACACAGGGGTGGCCCTGGTGGCAGTGTGTGTGGCCCCCATGGGTTCCTTGGGATGCTGCATGCTTGGGTCCTGGGTGGGGACGGGCGATGAGGACCGGGCGTGGGGACAGGTGTGACATCCAGCAGCGGCACCGGGAGCGGGGAGAGGTGCGTGGGGACCAACCCCAGGGGGCAAGCACCATGGGCAGGCATGGGGAGTGGGCGTAGGGGCCAAGGGGAGGCCAGGCATGGGGACCGGCTATGGGGACCACCATGAATGCCACCACAGCCATGGGGCCAGCTATGGGCACCAGCAGTGGGACTGTCCATGGATGTCACACCAGCTATGGGACCATCCACGGATGTCACATCAGCCATGGGAACCAGCTATGGGCACCAGCTATGGGACCATCCGTGGATGTCACACCAGCTATGGGGACCAAGTCACAGGGACTGGCTGTGGGGACCAGGCACGGGGACAGGGCATGGGGACCCACTCTGGGGCTATCCGTGGGCTTTGGCCATGGGCTGGGGGAGGCAGAAACGCCATCCCTCAGTGTCCCCCTCCTTCTGCGTCCCCTGGGGACCCCAACTGGTTGGGGGCTGTGAGCATTGTGACGGGGTCCCCTGCCTGCCACCCAGGTCCTCTGGGTGCCTGGGGCTCGGTGCTGCCAGAGCTCAGCCCCTTCCCCACGCTGCCCACCCGGCCTCTGCAGGGTTTTGCCCTTCTCGTCCTCCGCTCACTTTTACTTTCTCCCAACAGCCTCTTCCTTCCACCTGCGAGCACTGCAGCTCTCGGCCGCCATCTCAGCTTCCTCCCACTCCCTTCCTCTCCTCGGCACAGTTCCCCTTTCGGATGCCAAATGTAACCACAAGGTTTTCAGTCAGCCCTGGTGCTGGTCCCGCGTGTCCCCCCCGTGCCAGCCCATGGAGCTGCCCCCAGTGGGACACTGCCACCACCATTGCGTCTGGGCTTGGACCCTAAAGCCATCTCTGTGTCACTGCCCTTCACCCTCCTGCCCTGTCTGACAGCATCTGGGGACAGCGTGACACCCTTGTTGGGACAGCGTGCCACCAACGTGGAGACAGCGTGCCACCACCACAGGGACAGGCTGACAGCATCATGGGGACAGCGTGGCACTGCACTGGGGACATGTGGCCCTCTGGGGACAGGGTGACACTGACACACCGGGCAGTGCCACAAGGACCCCTCTGCTGCCCGCTCCTGCATGGGGGGGTTCCAACTCCAGGAGCACCCCTGAGTGCTGCTGGAGGGTGGTGGGCACGTCCCCAGGCCATGGGGACATGGGTGCAAAGGGGCCTCTTTAGCTGGCCCTTGTGCCAATGTGCCCTTGCGTGGGCCACCATGGTGGCAGCGAAAGGACCCCAGTCCCCTGCTTTGGTGGCCCACGGTGG
Source organism: Stictonetta naevosa (assembly GCA_011074415.1). Taxonomy (NCBI): domain Eukaryota; kingdom Metazoa; phylum Chordata; class Aves; order Anseriformes; family Anatidae; genus Stictonetta; species Stictonetta naevosa. The sequence continues at coordinate 3,866,168 of CM021724.1, read as the reverse complement.
CTTCCTGGCACAGGCATGGGGATACGGCATGCAGAGCTGTCCCAGGAAGACCCCACCAGGGTGACCTGCACGTGCAGACCCTCTTGGAGCTTCTCAGAGATACCCAACACTCCGAAAGCCCCAAAGTGACCCAAAGTGCACCAAGCCCCCCAAGCTCCCTGTGCCTGAAGACGCCCCACCAGGACCACCCGTGGGCTGGTTCGAGGCGCGGGCGCAGCCGCCCCAGCTGCCCGGATTTGGATTTACCCACCAGGGCCGTGTGTGCGGAGCCGGCCCCGCTAAACCGCCTTAAGGTGTTGGCTCACACGGGCGGGGGAGGCCAGCAGGCTGATTTGACAAATGATTATAATTGCCTTTTAGGAGCAGATAGCAAATTGATTTGCTTCCTCGTCCAAGGCCTGTAATCGCTTCATCACTTTAAAATATTAATGCTATACTTCTTTGCTAGTTTCCCAATTACCCTAATTGAAGGCAAATTGGTTAAGAAGGTGCAATGCAGAGTATCAGGGGGTTTAGTTCACTCAAATGACAGTTTTAAACCTCCCTAATCCTATTAGCGGGCAAAGCTGCTAACGCTTAGAGACGCTGCGTCAGCTTACCGGGGCGGTGGGGCCGGGGCGGGGGTCGGGGCCGGGGGCTGCCGGCCGCACGTGACCAGCTCTGCCGGGGATTTGTCACTTTTTTAGTTCATTAAGAGGCCTGGGGCGGGCGGGTGGGCGGCAGGGGTGACCCAAAAGGGTGCCGAGGCACAGGTGGCGGTGTGGGGACAGCGGGGGGGGGGGGGGGCAGGATGATTAGCCGGGGAGACCTGGCGGAGGGTCCTGACCTGGATCCCAGCCGGCACTGGGAGCCCCGCACAGCCCCGCTGGGAGCACTGGGAGCTGGGCTGGGGACAGGGCCGGGCTGCCTGGGGACCTTGGTGCTGCCGTCCCAGAGGCTGGCACCCGGAGAGAGCAGGGACGTGGGGTGGGAACAGGAGCTGGCCAAGGGGTGCTGGGGAGACATGGCCCCGTCCCGATCAACACGGGTTGATTTTTGCGCCCAAATGGGAGATGCTGCGAGTCCTGCAGAATGGCTGGGTGGTGGGGACACCAGGGACAGGAGGGGTGGTGGGGACAGTGGTGACAACAGGATGGTGGGGACAGCGGGGACGGCAGTGCCACTGGCCATGCCTGGATGCTCCAGCAGCCACCAGCCCCTTGCACCAGGACCCGAGGGGCTGAGCACCACGCACCCGGACACCCCCATGCCACCGGGGCGGCCGAGACCCGCGGCACTCACAGCCAACGGGCTCCGTGCTGCGGCGCCCACCCCACCGGCACCGGATTCGGCCCCACCACTGTGGGCAGTCCTCGGCAGCGCTGTCCCCGCGGGCCTTTCCGGAGCAGATGGCCCCGGCGTGGGGAGGACGGAGGCGGCTCAGCACGTCCCTTCTTTCATGCACACACAGCGTGACTCCCGGGCCGGCTCCGGCGGGGCGGTGGCGTTCGGGGCCAGTGCTGGTGGTACATTTTACAAGGGTTCAGCTAGCTTAGTCCTCGGGGACAGGCGATTCAGGCAGATTAGACCTCACTAAAATAGGCAGGTATTAGTGATCTCAGCAGCCCGCAGCCTTCCGGCGCGGGTGCCCGCGTGGCGGCGTTTAAGCCCGCGCTGCTGCTGAGCCCGGCAGTGGGGAGCCTCTGGGGTGGGCAGGAGGCAGCGGGGACCCGGTCCCCGGGGATGCCCTGGGGGGGACACCGGGTCCTGCTGGTTCCTGCGTGCGGACGGGGGCAGCTGTGCCTGGGGGCTGCCGCAGGAGCTGGGGACGGATCCTGCAGGTGGGGGTTGTGGAGACCAAGGGTAATAATGTGCTGGGCATGGGGCTGTGTCCGGCAGGGGGACACGGGGGGCTGCAGGGATGTCCCTGTCCCTGCCCTGCCCACCCATGGGGCAGCCCTGGGGACGGTGGCACTGTGCAGGTGGGGGTCACGCAGACAGCATTGTATGGCACAAGCACCAGGCTGGTCCTGCAAAATACCACTTTTATTGATCCAAACGGTGGGGGTAACCCCAGGGCTGGTGAAAGATGTGGCAGGAGCGTTGGGGACCACTGCCTGCCCCGGCTGGGGGGTGGCACCTGGGACACTGGGGCTTGGCCAGTGTGGCGGGAGGGGACCCAGGTGTCCCTGCCCAGTAACCCAAAAAGCCCCAGGGTACGATTTGGGGGAGAAAACCCCCCAAAACAGGCAGCACATTGGGGCACATGGCATGCAGCACCGGGCACCCGCAATGCCCACATCCTGCCTGCTCCGTGGGGCTGAGCCTGATTCTGCCAGTGCCGGCGCTACATCAGGGAGCACTTCTCCTTCACCTCGTCCACGGTGCCCAGCGCCCGGCCCCGCAGCGCCGGCAGATCGATTTCCCGCAGCTTGGTCAGGAAGGCAAAGGCTCCCTCCTCTTCCTCCTCCTCCTCCTCCTCCTCGCTGCGCACCATGGCGGCCAGCTCCTGTGGCAGCTCCACCGCGCCGCCCGCCACGTGCAGCTGGGCATCGTCCCGCTCGTCCTGCACATGGGTGGGAGAGGTTGGGGCCGTGGCTGGACCGGGTGCCACCAGCCTCGGGGGGGACAGGGAGGAGCAGGGTCCCTTTGGGATACCCAGGAGTGGAGATGCTGGGGGACACCGGGGGGTGCTGGGGCTGCCCAGTCCCACACTGGGGCTGCCGGGCACACACATGTGCTGGCGGACGGGTGGATGGACGGAGACAGCAGCTGTTTGCTGCCCTCTTCAGGAATCATCTCCCATCCCAGGGGACCAGGGTGGTGGGGGACAGCAGCCACCCAGCCCAGGACTACTGGGGAGGGTGGGGGGACTCAGGGCACCTCGCGGGTGTCCCTTACCTGGGCCAGGTGGTACTTGTCCCGCAGGTGCATGCGCACGGCCGCCCGTTCCGCCTTCTTGTGCGCGAAGGCCTTGTCCCGCTCGATCCTGCACGGCGGGTGCCACGCTGTCACCGCTGCCCCAGCCGAACCCCCCCCCATCACACTGCACCCCGGCCCTGCAGCGTGGCTGCACCCATCCAAAGGTGCAAAGGTCCACGTGAGGCAGTCATCGGGGGCCGCATCCTGCCCCTCTGGCCCAGTGGTGACACTTGTGGCAGGGTCTTGCTACCCCTGGGGCCTCTCGCTTCCCTGATGCTGTCCTGATTGAGGCCCCCAAATCACCCAGATCTGGGGAGGGGGTCCGTGCTGTGCCCATTGTCCCGTGGCTCCATGGGTTCTGGGGTGAGGGTGGCACCAGGCACCTGGCCCTGGTCACCTGCAGTGTGCTGAGCCCCTGTGCCAGCACCCATGGGGATTTCCTGCACCATTGGGACCTCTCGTACTGCTGAGCACCCACTCTGCTCCCGTCCCCTGCCTCCCTCTCCCCATCCCATCCAGGCTGGGGACAACCCCTGGTGGATGACACCCTGGTCCCAGTGCGTGGGGGACCCCACAGCCCCGGCAAAGCCTTACTTCTCCTCCAGCAGCTGCCGCTGGTACTCCTCAAACTCCTCGCGGGACATGCCATTGGGCAGAGTGGCCTCCTTGGTGTCCTTGGGGGGTTCCTTGGGCTCCTCCTCGCCCCCCCGCAGGTTCTTCAGGGCTGCTGTGAAGAAGGCGGCCATGGATGTGTGGCTGCAGTGCCCTGTGCCCTGTGGTGCCCAGCCGGGTCCTGCCCGGGGCCGGTGTCTGCAAGGTCAGCAGGACCCAGGGGCGCTGCGGATCAGGGCTGGATTAAGGCATTAGGAGAGGAAGGCACAGCCACCGGGGTGGGAAGACTTTCTTGTGCCTCTCGCTGCACCCAAGGGTGCTGGGGACCTGTACCTCGCTGAGATACCCCATTGCACAGACCCTGATGGAGGGTTCAGACCCTGCCTGGCACCGTGGGCACCCAGAGCCACCCAGCTCAGCAGGGTGAGAGGTGCAAGAAGTCGGCGCAGAGGACACAGAAGAGGATTAGCTGAAAAACTCAATCAAGGATCGAAGGACGGGAAGGGAAACGAGGAAGCAGGCGGGCGCGCACATACACGCAGCCCCGTGGCCCCATTAATCCCTGCTCCACCAAGACATCGAGATTGCCTGCGAGCCGGCGCGGCTGGGGCCTTCCCACCACTGGAGGACGAGTCCAGCTCCCGTAATCTATATGAAGCAATTCCCATACAGAATCTGATTAAAAGAATAATCCCTGGCTGCGTGCAGAGCCCTGAGCGGAGCGGGGCCGGGCTGTGCGTGGGGGTCTCCGAGGACCGAAGCTCCTGCCCACCCCTCCCCGTGCACTGGTGCACTCAGCCCCATGTAAGAGAGAGCACTAATTTGAGACTGCAGACTTAAAGATGCTGTTGAACTAATTTATTTGGTTTAATCAAAACAAAACAAAACAAGAACAAAAAAAAACAAACAAACAAACAAAAAAAAAAAAACAAAAAAAAACACAAATCCAGGCGGTTGAGCTGGCTGTGTTTGGGGCCTCCATTTTGTGCCAGCACGGGGCTCTGCTGGGGTCGGGGTTTCATTTTCCAGCAGGCTGGGATGTCCCGTCCTGTCCCCTGTCACCTGAGGGGGGGGGGGTCAAAGGGACCCCACAGGGGGCCATGGGCACAGCACCCCTGCGGGGCCGCTCCCTGCAGCCTGGTGGGTCGGAGTCCCTGCCGCCGCTCTAGATGGCCCCAAGTGTGGCTGGGTGAAAGACCCATACGGGGATGGTGGGAGGTTGTTGCATCCTCTTCGGCCACCCCAGGGGAGGAGGGCACCCGGCCAAACCACTGCCTCATCTGGGAGAAAGCAGCACGCAGGTTGCCTGGCCGCTCATTTCCATGCTGCTCCCTACCCTGGCGGGTCTGGGGGGCTTCCAGCCATGGGTTCTGGGATCAGGACGCAGGTTAAACGTCCCTTAGGTGCTTCAGCTCCTTCTGCAGCTTCTCTGAGAGTTTCTTGAAGGACGGCCGCTTGCCCGGCTCCATCTCCCAGCAGCTCTTCATCAGCGTGTAGATGGCAGGCGGGCAGCCCTCGGGGGGGTCCATGCGGTACCCCTCCTCCAGCAGCTCTGTCACCTCCTTCAGGCTCTAGGGATGAAGGAGGGAGCTGGAGGAGGGAGCTGGGACCCCACTGGCCAGGGGGAGCTGGGATATCCCCTTCCCATCCATCCCCTGGGGACATGACCCAGAGCGTCCCCTGGCACTCACCAGCTTGGGGTAGGGTGCTCGGCCGAAGGAGAACACTTCCCACAGGAGGATCCCGTAGCTCCACACGTCTGACTTGGAGGAGAATTTCTGCAAGGGCATGAGGTGGGGAGGCTGCAGCCGGGTGGGGGCTGTGCTGGGCTCCCCCAGGGCTGTGCCCTCACCTCCTCCTGCACCTGGGGCTGTCCTCCCCCTCATGGGGCTGCGACCTCCCGGCCTGGCCCTCCTTCACCACCAGGACTCCAGCTCTAACCCGGCTGTCCCAGCCCACCGCATCCCATAGGAGATGCCCTAAATCCCCCCCACGCCCCAGGATCAAGACAAAGGCCAAATTTTGGGAGACATGGGGCAGGTGGCACCAGGAGCTGCCGTGGGGCTGGGATGAGTTGGTGGGAGGCGGTGGGTGGGTATGGGAAGGGGGACCCAATGGGATGAGCTGCTTTAGGACACCTCACCCCACCCCCGGTTCCCTTCCCTTCCCTCCATCACTCACATTGTGCTTCAGGGCCTCGGGAGCCGTCCACTTCACGGGCAGCACCGTGGCGTCCGTGCCCTTGGGATTGACCCGGGCTAAGCCGAAATCGCTCACTTTGGCCACATGCTCCTCGGAGATGAGGATGTTGCGGGCAGCCAGGTCCCTGTGCACCAGCTTCTTGGACTCCAGGTAGTCCATGCCTTGGGCCACGTCCCTGTGGTGGCGAGGCAGCGTCACCGCGTGCCTCCCAGGGGGATGCAGAGTGCTGGTCCCAGCGGTGTGGAGGGGAGGGGGCACTTACAGAGCAAACTGGAGGAGCTGCTGGGTAGGGACTTGGGCGCGGCCCCGCGTGCGCAAAAAGTTCACCAGGTTGCCCTGACGGAGGAGGAAAAACACCTAAGAGCTGCCCAGTATCCACCCAGTTCAGCCCCAGACCAGGGATTTTGTCCAAAAAACTGAGCAGCAATGGGTCCCACTGGCCAAGGACACGCTCTCACCTTGCTCATGAACTCCATGACGATGTAGAGGCCGTTGTGCAGGATGACGCCGAGCAAACGCACCAGGTTTTTGTGCCGGACCTTCCTGAAAGGAGGCGACCGTGGTCAACGGGGTGCTTGTTTGTGCCTGGGTCGTGGGGCAGGGTCTGGCCATACCCCCTCAGTGTCCCCCCAGTATCCCCTCAGGAACTCACGTCATGGCAGCAGTTTCAGCGAGGAAGGCCTGGGCGGTCACATCACACTTGATGTTCTTCACAGCCACCTTCTGCCCCATGTACTCGCCCTGCAGGACATCTGGGAGGGGACACGGGGCATGTGTCACGGGGCTGAGCCCTTGGCCACATGTCCCACTCCCCACATCCCAGGCCGAGACCCCAAAAGCCCCAGGACAGTGCCCAGGAGGGACATCGGGGGATGTCCTTCAGGGATCTCTGTCTCTATCTTCTCACCTACCTCCGAACTCGCCTTGCCCGATGCGGTCTCCCAGCGTGAGGTGCTGCAGGTTCAGCAACCAGCCGGCTGAGAACAAGTGCATGGGCAGGTCAACAAGGCCACCAGAGGGGCCGTGCCACCTCCTTCCCCAAAACCCAGACCTGATCCTCTCCCATCATCCCCTACCTTTGGCCAACTCCTCCTCGGCTGACTTCATCCCAGTCTTTGGTTTGGGCTTCACCAGCTTGGTGCAGATGGCTCCCTGCTCCTTCGTGTAGTGCTGCAGAGGGAGGGACAGGCGAGGCTGGGGCAGGTCGTGGGTGCAGAGCCAGGAAATGGCTTTGGGATGCTCCACGGGCCCCTGCCGCCAAAGCTACCACCTCCATCTGGCCCAGAGGTGCCCAGAGCCCCTCCTGCTTGGGCTGCGTGAAGTCCTGCTTTTCCCCCAGCACTGCAGTTCCCAGCCTGCATCTCCCATGGGTCAGGGAGACACTATGACCGGGTGAGGATTCGGGACGCTACCGGCGAGCCGGGCAGTAGATGATGGGGCTGAACCCTGCGGGTGCTACAGCCCGGCCCCGGAGGAAGCAACATGTCCGAGTTGGGTTTGCAGAGGTGGAGCGGAAACAGCGGCACGGCCGTAGTGGTTACAGAGCAGGGCTGGGGCAGCTGAGCGGGGAAAGGGCTGGTCTGAAAGCAGAAGTTGTGTCTAAATGAGGAAAATATATGGCAGTACAAAACCCCAGAAGCGAGGCATGGAACAGTTACAAGACAGGGCCGAGACAGATCTTGAGGAAGAGCCTGCTGAAAGCGTGAGAGCTGGTGATAAATTCAGCGACAGCAGGAAGCCTGCGAGTCCCACAGGGCAAGCGGGTGAAGGGAGAGCTCGGGGGAGAGAACTGCAGCAAAATGCCTCTGAGCGTCAGCGCGGCTCAAGCCTCATCCAGGGCACGGGGGCAGAGGCTGTCAGGAGCTTTGTTTTCCAAAATGCCCCAAGCTCTGCTGCTGAACAAAGCACCAGAGGAGCAGGGACAGGGGACACACAACCCTGGGCAGGGCACACTGTGGGCACAGCTGGTTTGTGGCCCCCAGGGCATCCCGGATCCGTCCATTGCACCCCAAACCAAGTGGGGATCTGGGAGAACTTCCCGGGGTGGAGAACTGCACTGAACAAAAACCAGCAAAGAACACAGGCAACAGCAGTGAGCTCCCAGGTGCCACGGGACAAAGTGACCATGCTGACACATGGATGGCAGCGCTGGCACGAGGTGGGTCAGGGATCATCCTACAGGTTCTCCATCACCACGTGCTGGGCTGGACCAGCCCTGGAGCCCCGCCGTGCAGCTCACTGACTGGGGGGGCTCTCACCTCAATCATGTCGATGAGATTGTAGAAGCGGTGCTGGCTGTCGATGCTCAGCATGTTCTCCTCGTGCACCACGCGGTAGTGGATCACCTCCTTGCCAAAGCTCACGCACAGCACGTAGTCTCCAGGGTGCCGGACGGACTCGCGCACCAGGAAGAGCCCATCCTCGGCGGGCTGCAGCTCCTGCACCGCCTCCACGCCTGAGATCTTCCCGTGGAACCAACTGGGGACAGGGGACGTGGGGACAGAGACCATGGGAACAGGGGACGTGGGGACAGGGCACCAGCAGCAAGACAAGAAGAGCAAAGACCCCACCAAGGCTGTGCCAAGCCCATTGCACAACCCCCCTCCCCATCAGGCCCATCCACGCTGGGTGGGTACAACTCTGAAGCCAGGCGTTGCCCCACCAAATCCCCCCACGGCCAGGGCTAAGGGCTTGTCTGCCCCCACGCACATCAGACCCCTCTCTGCCGCCACCGGGACCCCCGCTGTACTCACGGCATGAGGCTGAGCTTGGGGTCAGCGCGGATGGCGCCGCGCTCCCGCAGCACGCTGCCCGCCAGCAGCCCCTCCTGCCCGCTCTCGTTGTGCCTGGCGCGGTACCAGCCCTTGCCCTGGGGATGAGAGGGTCTCAGGGCAGGGGGAGGCAGGGGGCACCCTGGGGAAGGTGGTCCCGGCTCCGGCAGCTCAGCCGATGGCCCTGGGGTCCCCTCCCCTCCGTTGCATGGCCACAGCCGGCCCCCACGTGCCCCTCAGGTTCACCTCCACGGCCCCGATGATGGTGACCACGTCTCCCTTGCGGAAGGCCAGCTCGCCGGCTTTGGGCTTGTTATGATCATGCTTGGTGACGCACTGCGTGCCCAGGGGCCAGTGTTTCTGCAGGGGAGGAAGCAGCATCAGCAAGGGCAGCGAGGGCAGGGGCAGCGAGGCCTGTCCCCCTCCACCTCCCATGGACAGCCCTGTGGACCCCCCTGGTCCCTGGCCAGAATGACTGCACTGGTGATGTAGGACATGGTACCAGGGACGAGGGACACGGGGCACACCCCCCCCCACCCCGCTGTGGGCCTGGTGGGATGGGACACCCCGATGTTGGCACCCCTATGCCAGTGCAGGAGGGGACAGTGCTGCTGCTGCCCCTGGGGGAAGGGGAGGCTGTGCCCAAAGGCCCCCACGGTCAGGAGCCGGCCCCTGCAGCTGGCAGCCCCACTCACCCCGGACATGCTCGGCCGTCAGTGCATCAGGGACTCCCCGTCCTCTCCCGATGTCACCTGTGGAGAGGAAACCAAGCAGGGCTGTGGAGGGATGGGGCCAAGCCAGAGCCCACGGCCTGCACTGTCCCAGGCCACCGCCACTGTCCCCACCTCCACCAAGGGCCTCTATGGCCCAGGGCAGCCCTGCACCACAAGAGTGGGCTGCAAAACCACAGCGTGTGCTCTGGGGACTCTCCTGCCCCAAACCCAGGTGGGAACAGGACGCAGGTGTCCTGCTCCCTGCCCCTTCTCCCTGCCTCGTGAACCAGAGAGGTGCTTCACCACCCACCGGCGCTGCGAGGCCATCACAGCGACAGCAGGAAGATGCGGTTTTACCAGAAACTGGCATTTTCACCTCCTGTTTCTGCAGCTCCCAGTCATCAGGGCCACGAGATCTGGGGCTGGGAGAGGCACAGGGGCCCCACAGACATGGATGTGGCGGCGCTGACGTGGGGGATGCCTGCCCGAGGGGTGACGCCGACGGGCAAGGCTGGGATGAGGTGGGACTGTCACATCTGCTGGCCCCGGGATGATCACATCAGGTCCCTGTGGTCCCCTGCCACAAAGTTGTCCCCCTGGGAGTCCTTAATGCCTTTGGGCACATTGGGCAGAGACCCTTGGTCGTGTCCAGTCCCCAGGGAAAGCCCCAGGCACTAAAAGCAGAGCCCAGAGGCAGCACGGATGGCTGAAGGGGACAGAGCAGTGCCAGAGGACAGCCCATGGCACTGGTTTGTGACACCGAGCCTGCATCCTGGGTGGCATGACCCAGGCTGCCATGCGTCCCCAGATGATAGCACCATCCCTCAATCCACCAGGATCTTCATAATGAAGCATAATAAAGTGCCCTTCCTCCAGACCCATCATGCTGGTAGAAATTTCTCTCCATCGCTGTAAGGCAGATGTTTTCATTCCTTTTCTAAGAGAAGGCGGGATTCCTCAGCACACAAATGACTCACATGCTTCAGGCTCTACCAAGGATGCCATCTGATAAGACCACATCCCACGTAGGCAAAGCTGCTTCGTGCCCACCTTGCTCCTTCCTACCCAAAAGCCAGAAGCCCAGCAGCTCAGCGCTTCTCTGCTTCCAAGACCTCAAAGGAGCCAGAGAAGCGCTGGCTTCCAGAGAAGAGAAATGTCTGAGGAGGGGGAAGAGATTTTTGTGGTGCTCAGTTGACATGGGAGCATGGGCAAGGTGGGTCTGGGACCAGCGGCACCTGCACCTCGTGAGCAAACCCAGAGCTGGCCTCGTGGGAACCTCCAGCCAGGGCAGGATGATGCCTCCCCTGCTCTGCCGGGCTGGGGGGGGCGTGGGGCTTGCTCAGCGCCTTGCAGCAGCGATGTCACCCTCCGCTCTATTCCTCTTCTGGAGAGTGAGTCACGGTCACTCCTCTGTGTCATCAGTGGTAAACCCCAGCCTGATGCTGTGACGACAAGGATCTGAGGACTTGCTGTGCCTGTCCCCATCCCGAACAACTAGAGAAAGGGACAGCTGCAGCTGTGGCAAGCCTAATATTAGCAGGCAGCAGTTTTAGCTGCTCCAGAAGCCAACTTTAGCTACCACAGACCTCCCCTTGTCCTGCCCATCCGTGCCACATGTATTATCCTGCTGGACTAAAGCCTTTGGGCACAGGTGCAAAGGTGGCTGCTCCCTGGCAGGCTCAGCCAAAGCCCGAGGTGCTGGGATGCAGCTGAGCTCAAGTGTAACGTGTCCAGGGTGGGTGAGCACCTCCTGGGCACGGAGCTGAAGGACGGGCTCTGCTCCATACCCCTTGCCACAATGCAACAGGCACAGGGACGCGCCAGCATGGATGACAGCGGCTCTGACAGTTGTCCCTCATTTTCTGCCGCTCCAGGACAGCCACATCTGGTGCAGCCCTGCCCATGCGTGCAGATGGTGCTTGAAGGGTGGGGTGCTCTGCTCAGGGCGCCCGAGGGCTCCACTTCTCCTCTCCCCCACTGGCACTGGGCAGCCCGCGAGGCTTGGGGTGCCTGACCCACCCCAGCCAGCACCTCCACCCAGCCACCTGGGGCACGCTGGTGAGTCACGGTCCTCTGGTGCCGCTCACATGCCTCATACTGGAGCAACTGTTTGTTCGTGGGGATGTCCAGCCCGTCAAGTTCCCACCGGAATGAGCATTTCCACAAGCAGGGTGCATGGGCAGAAAGCTTAGGAGAATACATTTGCCCCCTCTTTTTTTTTTTTTTTTTTTTCTTTTCTTGTTGTTCTACACTTTTTTAACCATTTAACCTAAGCATTTGCAATGATGAGAAACACAAAAGCCCAGTGGGGTTTGGTGGAGCCATCCTGACCCCAAAACAGATTTCAGACTTGTTTCCAGTGCTCAGAGTTACTCTAGCTGGAGGAAGAGCTGCCACAATGTGACAGCACAGAGGCGGAATGGGCGACATACATGCTGGCAGATTGCACCTCTGTGCTGAAATGTGAGCCGGACATATTGCACACACACCTCTGAAACATGGGCTGGAGAGGTTCCATTTTACCAACACCCGGCTGCACTAAGGGTCACCAAGACAAATGGTAGATGTAGATCATTTGTTGAAAAACAGACAACACCTGGGCATTTTCCCCACCGACCACAGTCCTCGTAACATGACATCCATCCCTCCCCGCTGGCAGAGCAGACATGGCAATGTGTCACCTGCTCTCAGCAACTCCAGCAGACCCTTGCACTTACCTCCCAGCCACGTCCATGCAGGGCCTTGGTGGCAGCGATGCCTTGGAGCTGCTCGCAGCTAAGTCTGGACTCAAAATCCCAAAGTCCTGGAGAATAAACTCCCTTTCACATGGAGCAGCAAAGCTTTATTTTCAAGGGCATAGTCCCAGAAAGAGACACTGCGTTATTTCCTGATTTCTCTTCTGGTTAGGGCTGCAGATGTAACGTCCTGAAGGTCCTAGTGCCTGCCGCCTGCACAGTCAAACATTAATCAGAGCTGACTCATTATTTGACAACGCTTGAAACAACTTTTACCCTTTGACGGCACAAATCCACACCCTTGCTAGAAATGATCATCAGAACGTATACCCTGCAGCACTGTGTAGCTCTCACAGAAAATTAATGTTCCACTATGCAAATGAGAGACCTGCTGCTACCGCTGGAAGCCGCCACCAGTGCATCCACCCAAGCTGCAGGTGCTCGTGGTGCCGGCAGCACTCCGGGGAGACTCAGGAGTGGACGTGGTGGGACCAGGGAGCCTGGAGCCTAATCCTGTCTCACTACCAATGTCCGTCAGATTTAGGGGAGGCTGATCCAGGAGAATGACTGTGCCTTGTTGCTCTACTGGGGATAAAAATGTGCATACACACATGGCAGGCTGGGAGGGGCAGTTGTACAACCCAGAAGGAGCTTTAAATGAACACCACTGTCAAAGGGCAGTGGCTTATCTATATCCTCCAGCATCCACAACTAGGGGAGAGGAAGCAATTGCCTCTGTAGCTCATCAGAGAGACCAGTTTCATACTTATGTTCAACATTTCTAATTTTCAGGGCAGAATGGTGAGAAAGAAGAAAATGCAGTTTTAGGCAAACACATTCCATTCAAGTTTTTATTTTAGATTTATTTTTTAATAAAAATTATGCTTAAGCCTTTAAAAATACTGTCAGTTCAAGGAAAAAGGCAGTGTAGAAGTAAGAAAACTGTTTGTTTAAATAATGACCCCAAGGAATTTCATTTCTTTGGGTACAACTCCCAGTACAGCTGAGAAGTCCTTTCAAACGGGCCAACAGTTTCAGCTCTTGGTTATATTTTTCCACCAACAAACTGCTTCCTCAAACCACTGGGACAGATGTGTTCATAGGATTCCTAGGGTGTGTTTCCCAGGAAACACTCCTTGCATTATTCTCTGGAGTTGTATGGATGGATCCTTAGATGCCAGGTCTGTTCAAGCCAGAGAGAGTAAGCACATGTGTGCTCACCGTCCCTGTGCCACACTCCTGGGTCTCAGCATCAGATCTCATGGGGTCTAAGCACTACTCTTGGCAACAAACAGAGATGTTTTGTACTTCTGTTTTTTGTCACATCCAGTCATTGTTACAGATGTGACCACAGACCAAGAACTCAGCATCACACAGAGGGAACAACATGCTCAGACGTAATAAATGGGCCCTCCCTGTCCTGTTGTGTGGGCCACAGAAAGACTCCCACTGCTTCTGCTGGAGCTGGACTCATCTTCCATTTTCTTTCTCAGTTATCTACCAGCCATCAAGTGCCTCAGTCTTTAATACTAACCCCCAAACCCACCTTTCTCCCTCCTCTGATGCAGCAGTTCAGTTATCTGTGCACAGCCCTGTTCAGTCCCATACAGCTGAATCACTGGTGTTCCCAGGTACCTCTAACACAGCCAACAGCAAGCCAAAGCAGAAAGATTATGTTAAAACTTCCAAAGCTGCTGAGTTACCTTGCAACAGTATGGGAAAAATTCTTCTCACATGCTGGGCTGAGGCTTTAACCACTTCTCAGTCTTCCTCCTGGCATCCTTTCTGTGGGTGAGTCCCACACGCGATGTCCTGCACAACAAGCTGCTGAGCAGTGTCATTCCTGGCAGGACTACAGGAGCAGCAATATAAGGGGAAAAGTTATCCAAGGAAGCAGAGGAAGGACATGCAGCAAGATTTGTTAGGAACAGCAACGCATTTTATACAGAAAAAGCAACTGCTTTCCCAGCACAGATTTGGACATTAGCAGACCGCAGCCTGTGGGTTCTTCTTTGCCTGTTCATCTGTCCTCAGTCCATGCTGAAAATACAGTTGCATTCACCAGAAATGTGACGTAGCCTGAGAAATCTGCCCTGCATTTGAAGCCTTTAAGAATGAAGTTGGAAAATGGCAGCACATGCAATAGAAACAGATAACTCTTCCCTACCTGGCCTCTATGACAATTCAGGGGGATTCATTTTACCTCTCCTCGCAGTGTCTAAAGCCAAACATCCCAGTACCCTTTGGGTCCCTCCACAGCCAAAGGAAAAATGGGCACCTTCAGGGTGCAACTCGGCTGACCTGGTTTCCCGTGCTGGCCTTGAGTAAGCCAAGTGTGTTGGGCTTACATGGCAGGGGCCTGGTGAGGGGGGCTGCAGGGTAGCCTCTGTGAGCAGAGCCCAGCACCTGCCCGAGGTCAGATCAGAGCCAGCTCCTGCCAGCTCCAAAAGGGACCCGCTGCTGGACAGAGTCAAGCCATGAGCAATGCTGGTTGTGCCTCTGGGAGAGCAGATTGCAGAAAGGGGAAAAAACTGTTTAACAGCAGCTGGGAGAGAGGTGTGAGAAATGGGAGAGGAATCCGCAGCTACCAAGGTCAGTGGAGGGGGGCAGGAGGTGCTCCAGACACTCAGCAGCAGTTCCCCTGCGGCCTGTGGAGAGGCCCCTGGTGGAGCAGGCTGTCCCCCTGCAGCCCATGGGTCCCACACTGAGCAGATCTCCACGCTGCAGCCCGTGGAGAAGCCCCCGGTGGAGCAGGTGGATGTGGCCTGGAGGAGGCTGCGGCCCATGGAGAGGCCCCGCAGGAGCAGGCCCTGGGCCGGAGCTGCAGCCCGTGGAGAGGAGCCCACGCAGGAGCAGGGGTCTGGGGGGAGCTGCTGCCCGTGGGGGACCTGTGCTGGAGCAGTTTGCTCCTGGGGGATGGACCCCGTGGTACGGAGCCATTTAGGAGCAGTTAAGGAAGAGCTGCTGCCTGTGGGCAGCCCCCGCAGGCTCAGTTTGGGAAGGACGGCAGCCCGTGGGAAGGATCCCGCGTGTAGCAGGGGCAGGGAGTGACTGTGAGGGAGCGACAGAGACAAAACGTTATGGACTGACCGCAGCCCCCGTTCCCCTGTGCCACTTGGGGGGAGGATGGAGAAGCATGTGGATGGGGGAAGTTGTCTTTAGTTTGCTTTTAATTCTTACTGCTCTAGTCAGTTAGCAACAGGCAGTAAGTTACAATGATCTCCCTGATGCTGAGTCTGTTTTGCTCATGACAGTAATAGTTGAGTCCTTACCTCAAACCATGGGATTTTTTTTTCCATCACATTTTCTCCCCATCTTTTTGAGAAGGATTGAGAGTGCAGCATGATGCTGCTGAGCTGCCCCTTGGTGTTAAACCACCACACCAAGACATTGAGGAAGGCTCCTTGCTCATAAGGGCAGCATAGAACACTATCAGGGTCTTTGAGATCCAAACTCCAGCATTTAGAGACAACACCACTGAGATCAAATGCCTCTTTTCATAGCTAAGATTCCTATTCAGCACAATAGTGCTGTTGGTTCAGTTGCATGGAGAATCATTTGGAAGTCTATTCCACCCTGGCCGTCAGCGGGAGCTTTGAGCAATTCCTTACTCCAAGCAGCTGCAGAGAACATGGGATCCAGGTGCTGCAATGCACCTGAGCACCACTCACTGCATCACCAGGAGCCAGAATGACGCTTCCAAGAGGGATGCCCCTTCTTGCCCAGCAGCCCCATGGACAGCAGAGATGTGGCCACTAAACCATTACAGGGCAAAGTCTTTTGCACAAATCTGTGTCCCAGTGAGAAAGTGCAAGTTACGTTGCTACAGCTGCTGCCTCCGTTCGTTAACCCAAACCACGCTGTGGTGGCAGCTGTTTCACACAGCAGGCTTCAGTCCATGCTTATCGTGACTGTTTTGGGACACAACACACAACACTTACAGGGATCTCCCACAGCTGAGTTCTTGGTCTTTCCAGGAATCCACGTCATGCTGGATCGGGACTGTCAAGTCAATTAAACCTTGGCAATTTGGCATCATAGTGTGGCTTTCAACGCTGGCAGCACTTGTGGCAGTGTCTGATGGTTTTACTTTCTAATTTCTAATGGGTGAAGGATTTTGCAGTGGAAGCTTTTTGGACGGGCTGGACTGTGTGGAACTTCAGGTTGGTGATGGCAAAGGTGAGAGCCTCTGGGTAAGGATTAAGGGATGAACAAATAAAGGGGATGTCATTGTGGGAGTCTAATACAGACCACCTGGCCAGGATGACAATGCTGATGACTTATTCTTTGCAGAACTAAGAGATGCCTCGAGATCAGCTCCCCTTGTCCTTATGGGGGACTTCAACTTGCCAGACATCAACTGGGATCACCACATGGCTGACACGAGCAAGTCCAGGAGGTTCCTAAAGCACCTAGATGATAACTTCTTGGTGCAGGTGCTAAGGGAGCCAACTAGGAAAGGTGCCCTCCTAGATCTGTTGCTGGAGAACAGAGAGGGTCTTGTGGGGGACGTGGCAATTGGCGGCCGTCTCGGTCATAGTGACTGTGAAGTGGTTGAATTTAAAATTTTTGGTGACAGAAGGAAAACTGCCACCAAAACTCCAGCCCTGGATATGGGGAAAGCAGACTTCAGGCTGCTCAGGGAACTAGTTAGCAAGGTCCCCTGGAAAACTGCTTTTGAAGGCATTGACGGCCATCAGTGCTGGTCAATCTTTAAGCACTGCCTCCTAAAAGCACAAGATCAGGCAATTCCAAAATATCGGAATTCAAGCAGGCGGTACAAAAGGCCAGCCTGGCTGACCAGGGATCTTCTTCTGGAGCTTAGGCAAAGAAAGAAAATGTACAGCTGCTGGAAGAAGGGTCAGGCAACGTGGAAGGAATACAGGGACACTGATCACATTTGTAGGGAGACTTCCTTTTATGATAAGATCACCCATCTAGTTGATCAAGGGAAACCAGCTGATGTGATCTTTTTGGATTTCAGTAAAGCTTTTGACACAGTTTCCCATAGGATCCTACTGGACAAAATGTCCAGCATACAGCTAAACAGCTCACCCATCATACAGCTCATAGAGCTCACCCATCGTATGATGGGTGAGCAATTGGCTGACGGGCAGGGCTCAAAGGTTGTGGTAAATGGGGCCAGATCAGGCTGGCGGATGGTCACTAGTGGGGTCCCCCAAGGCTTCATTTTAGGGCCAGTCCTCTTCAATGTTTTTAGAAACGATTTGGGTGTAGGACTAGAAGGTGTTTGGAGCAAATTTGCCGATGACACTAAACTTGGAGGAGTTGTGGACTCTGTTGAGGGTGCAAAGGCCCTGCAGAGAGGGCTGGACAGGCTGGAGAGCTGGGCGATCACCAACCACATGAAGGTTAACAAAAACAGGTGCCGGGTCCTGCACCTGGGACGGGGCAACCCTGGCTATACGTACAGACTGGGCGATGAGACGCTGGAGAGCAGCCCCATAGAAAGGGATCTGGGGGTTGTGGTTGACAGCAAGCTGAATATGACCCAGCAGGGTGCCCTGGCAGCCAGGAGGGCCAACGGTACCGTGGGGTGCATCCAGCACGGCATCACTAGTTGGTCGAGGGCGGTGATTGTCCTGCTCTACTCTGCGCTGGTGCGGCCTCACCTCAAGTTCTGTGTGCAGTTCTGGGCACCACAGTACAAAAAGGACGTGAAACTGCTGGAAAGTGTCCAGAGGAGGGCTACTGGGTTGTTGAAGGGCCTAGAGGGGAAGACGTATGAGGAGTGGCTGAGGTCACTTGGCCTGTTCAGCCTGGAGAAGAGGATGCTGAGGGGAGACCTCATCATGGCCTACAGCTTCCTCACAAGGGGGAGTGGAGGGGCAGGCGCTGACCTGTTCTCTTTAGTCACCAGCGACAGGATCCGCGACAATGGCCTCAAGCTGCGGCAGGGGTGGTTTAGGCTAGACATCAGGAAGAGGTGCTTCACCGAGAGGGGGTGGTCACACACTGGAACAGGCCCCCCAGGGAAGGAGTCACTGCACCAAACCTGTTCAGTTTAAGAAGCATTTGGACTGTGCTCTCAGTCATATGGTCTGATTTTTTGCGTAGATCTGTGTGGTGCCAGGAGTTGGACTCGATGATCCTTGTGGGTCCCTTCCAACTCGGGATATTCTATGATTCTATGTACCGTTTCATCCTCTTTTGATCAGACTCATATCTGACTAAGGTCAGATTGCTCTAGATAAAAGGCTAGAAATCACTCACATTTCAACACTTGAAAATCTTTCCAGCTACCATAAGCAGACAAGATAACCATACAGCAAAAGGAAGATCAGAGCAAGGCTTCAGCATGAGGTCACAGCAACACTAACCGCACGGCAGGATGGCAACAGCTGCAGCACAGCCAGGTAGCTGCGAGCAGTTTTCAGTTCAGAACACACTGCCCTGTACTAGCGGAATACAACAACGCCTCTAGTTTAAACATCTGCAGAAGTACTGAAAATGCATCCCTCTTCAAACATATGTTTTTAAAGTGCTTATAACTGTTACCCCAGGATATTTAAATGGCGCCTGATTTACACCCAAAACAAAGATACCTAAGAAACAGATTTATTTGACAATAAACAATCCAGATTTTTTTTTCCAAGAAGTCCTAAAAAACAGAGGTCCAAAATACTCTAAAAAATCTGAAAGAATGTGAAAATCAATTTGAAAGTAAAGTTTAATTGATGAATGTGTATGAAGCTGAAATCTGTGACAATCCAGTGGCTAACTGGCAACATCACATCAAACAACAAAAGCGTGTAGCTCTGTTTTTCACCATTGTACCCTGTTTCCAGTTAACATTATGACAACACCAAAGCCGTGTTACAGGCTGTCATCTGCACATTTGCTTGGCTAGCTTTGCCAAAACCACCAAAAAGGCCCTAAGCAAGCAGTTACATATCACTGTGCGATCCCACGCCCACGCCGCTGCTCCCATATAGTAGCCCCCACAGTGTAAGATCCCCTCTTCAAAAGGGGTGGGGGGACATGCAGTTAAAAATGGGACAGTTTCAGACACTTCCGACCAGGCTAGAAACTGCCTCCAGTTTGAGGCTTGAAATCTACAGTAATAAAGTAAATGTATGAAGAACCCACAACCACCTTGTACTTCCTTTTGCATGCCACACTGTGTACTGGGTCTGGCTGTTAACGTTCCCTGCAGCAGCCCATACAGCGCTGTGCTCTGCACTTGGAGCTAGAACAGCAGTGTTGGGTCTGCTGCTGAGCAGTGCTGGCACAGCATCAGGACTCTCTAACCCTCCCAGAGTCAACAGGCTGGGGCTAGGCAAAAAGTGAGACAGGAATATCACCAGGGCAGCTGCCCTAAACCAACCAAAGGGATATTCCATACCATATGATGTCACACTCAGCAATAAAAGGTGAAAAAAGGAAGAAGAGGGGAGGGGTGGGCTCTCATTGTGAAAAAGTCTGTCCTCCCGAACACCGGCTACGTGGGCCGAGGCCCTGCTTCAAGGACATGGTCAAGCATCGCTCATTAAAGTTATCAAAAATGATATCAAAATATCATAATCAATATGATACTAAAACAGGACCTCTTTATATATAAAAATTGGAACCATATGAACACTTTTATACATGCAGTAGCATTACTAGGCAGCTTCTTCCTCTTTTTTGTCCTTCTTTGCACTTCCATCACCCTCTATTGCTTTTGATGTCTGTTCTTTTATTGCATGCATTAAATGTATTTTGGGGAGATAGCAAGAAGTTCATTCCAAGTACTTTTCACTGCCCTACCTCCCGCTCCCCCTTTTTTTCTGCAAGGCAGCATTTTTAAAACATTAGGAGAAGGAAGAGATAAAATTGTAACAACCCAAATGGAATAAAGGCAGTTGTATGAAGGAAATACATGAAAATATGCAGTTCTCCACACACACACAGGAAGCTAGAATTTTAAGTTATTTAGAAGATCATCATCACCATCCATGGCAGTTAGGCTTATATTGTAAAAAGCTACTCACCACTCACCTGAAGCTAAGGAAGCCAGCTACTTTGAAAACAATAAATTAAAAATTTGGTGTCTGAGCTGAAGTCACTGAAGTCTTTCTATTGAGAATATAATGAGCTTTTGTCAAAAATATTATCGCCAGAAATT
The DNA here is from genome assembly GCA_011074415.1 of Stictonetta naevosa. Taxonomy (NCBI): domain Eukaryota; kingdom Metazoa; phylum Chordata; class Aves; order Anseriformes; family Anatidae; genus Stictonetta; species Stictonetta naevosa. The sequence goes on along the minus strand of CM021724.1, from coordinate 3,846,106 downwards.
GATGTGGAGCTTGAGGTTTCCTTTTGTTTGCTTTAGGGGGTGGGGGTAGGTTAAAACAATGAGTTTAATTGTAAGCTGTAGTTTTCTACAGAAACAATTTCCTTTATGCCATGAGGAGAAAAGTAAGTTAAATTGCCTCCATCCTCCTGAGTTTCTTCATTTTGTAGAAGTAGTTAGGAATGAAGTAGGAAATGCTGTAACAGACCACAGCAAACAAGTAACAGAGCTAGGGAATAGGTAGGACAGAGAGATGCAAGTTCGGAGTGACTGTACTGGTAAAATAGTTCCACATGCTATCCCGTAATGTAAATTTCTTATTCAAACTTCTGTAACAAGCCATGGAAGTTTCAGGCAAGGCTCACTACAGAAACTAAATTAGTCTAGTACTCAAATCTCTTCCACTACATTTAACATGAATAACTGTAGGATCTTAATGTTTGCTTATTCTGTGTTGGTCAAGAAAATAAATGCTTTCACTGCAAAGAAACTGTGTGATCAGGCAAATTTTAAACGTTAATGAAAAAAGTAATTATACGTAAATGATCCATCTACCTACCAAACCGAGAATAACTGAGCAGACAGAAAGGAAGAGGGCTTGAGTTACACACTGCACAATTCCACATGCTACATTAAGTTCTACGGCTTTCTACACATGGTACACAAATTGTGACAAAGGACAGTATGGCAGATAGGAACACTTAAAACAAGTAACATATTTAAAGACAACTGGACCCTCATGTGAAGTATTCATTCACTTTGATGAATATCTTTATTAAGAAATGAGCAGTATCAGCATGATTTCTGGTGTTTAAAGTGATAGAAATATATTCATAAATAAAATGCAGATCACATCTCTCAGTACTTTGAAAAAGTTATTTGCAGTTGTGATCTCCAGTATACCACTGCCAGGAACATTTGCTAAAGTGTCCTCCTCAACTGTTATTAACGGCTCTTCTTTTCTACCAGTGCACAGGCCGTAATATCATCTTACTACCAACTGGTCATAGTCTCCAAAGCATCCAACTTATCTTTCTAATAGACATGTGGCAGCCTTGGTTCATCTGACAATGCAAGATATGAGAAAAAAGACATCACAAAAGTAAACATATTGCACTCAGGTTTGTAACAGCAAAACTGAAGGAACAAAGAATTAAGAAGTTTTAAAACAGTTTAATTACTTCTGGCATTTTGCTTTACCCTTAACTAAGAAAATGTGACAAACTGCTAAAGCTTTAGCTTCTCCAGAACGAGCGTGGAGTTACAGCATTGAAGACTTCCTTTAAAAGCTTTTCTATAAATAACGATGCAAGTATTCAGAAAATCGGTATGAGCTTTGTAAAAGCCAAGTGCAAACGCCTGGGGGCCTGAAATACATCTCTGACAAATTCAGGTGTTTGTCTTTCCTTACGAATCAGAAAGTGAAGACAGGTCTCTCCTTCCTGGAGAAAGTGTTGCTATCAATATTATTTTAAC
>CM021724.1:3724377-3844623 GCA_011074415.1 Stictonetta naevosa | reverse complement strand
AGGTCTCTCCTTCCTGGAGAAAGTGTTGCTATCAATATTATTTTAACAGAGCAACTCAGCAGTGCAGTGGAGACAAACCGTGGCACTTAGCAACACTTCTGTAAGAAAACAAACAAGAGGCGGCAGAACTGAGGAACAACATTCACAGCAAAAGCTGCTTTGCCAAAGGTTCCCGTGAGTCTCTTGGGTACTGATGTGATGACACCATGTGATTACACGGATTAGTGGTAGACTTGGCAGTGCTCGGTTAACAGTTGGACTTGGTGATCTTAGAGTCATGGAGTACAGATGCTGTGAGCACTGTGATCACAGACAGTATCTCTCACTAAGTCAGCAACACAGCTTTCCAAAAGTCATCGACTCTTGAGCTACAGCATCAGAATCCCTGTTTAGCAGATTACTTTTAATTATTATGATTGCTTTAAAAGCTGTTAGGGTGAGAGTATTAGGCCGCGAATTTTAGGAGTATTTTAGGTTTGAGATACAGTCACGGTGACAAGTATTTTGACATAAGGATCCAGATAACATCCATTTCTATCAACACAGCAACTTTATTGGTATACATTGTTTTGTCACACTAATGCTTTTTGTCTACTTTGAACAGTAATTTCCTTACTTCTGTTAGGAGTCAGGAGTAGTAGTTTCTTGCACAGGAGAAGAGGTCATTGAAATGCTGACCTGCATTGTTGGCTCATTGCAAGAAGAGGTAACTATACCTGCTCCTTCACCATCAGATGAAATTTCATATTTGTCCTCTGTTAGTATCTGGAAAGTAACCATGAAAAAAAATCAACTTGTTTCTCTCATGCTTATGCATCAAAACCCATCTTCAAAAAAACTACCTACAACATGCTCTTGCTCTCCAGCATGTCATTCCTTCAATTGGCAAATTTTCTGTTCAAGAAGAGATTGCTTAATTCACATGAATGCAGTGGCACTTTCTACTTCTGATGTATTGGCCTGTATGAGCCATGTCAAAAGGGCAGAGACCTTACTTTTCATTATATTTCTGTACACAGCCTGGCAAAACTTTATCTTAAAGAGGAAAGCATAACTCGTTCTATGCTCTAGGTGACCATTTTCCTATTTTACGATAATGAAAAACTGAACCTGAACAAAAACTGCTCCATAGGCAGCCTGAGATATCCTGTTAAGAGGAAAGTTCACATTTCTGGGCAGATAGCAGGATAATAGGAACATCCATGTGTCCTCAGAGGGGAAAAAAAAAAAAAAAAAAGATACTCTTGCAATTTACAACTTTCAGAATTCAAGGCTCAGTTTCTACATTTCTTTGAAGATAAGCCACGGTAGAAGTCCGTCCCAGCAGCCCTGAATCTATTTGGTATCAAATCACAAGCAACTCCAAGCCATCTGAAAAATAAAACAAAATTTATCTATTATTAATGTGCTTAAGTGAGACTGGGCTGTATTTCTGATGACAGGAGGACAATTAAATCTCCATATGGTGTCCTGGGTCTGCATTATTCATTTGAAGAATGTAATGACAATTGCCATCTAGGTAACATGCTATGAAGACAACTATGACGCTTACACTTTGTTTGTCCTTTTAAATGTTTCTACTCAATATAAAAGCATAGTTTTCAGTCACAGCTAATGCTGTTCTATGAACTATTTTCATAGGAATTGAAGAGACATGTTTAATACTTCCCTGTGGAAATGGACAGATGTTGCAGCATTTTTTTTACAAATCAGACATTTTAAGTCTGTACACCTAGCATCAGCAGTACAGCAAAGTGTTTAAGAACTATGAATATAAATAGTTTTTAATATAAATAGTTTTTCCTGAGGTTGTACACAAAAAGACACCAGGAAAAATAAAAGAGCTTAGCTACTTAACATGTTGTTTTTCCCCCTTCTTTTAGTGGTGTAGCACCACTCCTCATTCCCTTGGGTGTTCTACGTATAGCCTGACACTGCAGCTTTTCCACCAATCTCACATTGCCATTATCTCAGGGTAACTTTATAAACAAGTTAACTAAAATGCATTACCTTTCATCTTCATTTTCTTCCTCTTTCTCCAAATCTTGCCCTGTCAGTAAATCTAAGGCAAAAGTACACATTCCAAATGAGGAACATATCTGGATTGACTACAGTTCTTCTGTAGAGCGAATGCTACAGTGGTTTGTCATATGACACGAGTCATCAGATGAGTAGATTTATCTTGTAGACTGAGGGAAAAAAAGAAATTCAGTGGTTATTTGGGTGTCAAAGGTATCCTAGCAGAACTATCAGAGATACCACACCTACGCCATAAGGTTTGCATGAAAGCAACTGTGGTAAAGCAATTTCAGCAAGGAAGTTTGAGCAAGCAATGGAGATTTTTTTTTTGCATGTCTCGTTACAGATTACCTAGGCTGCATGAAGAGGGAAGAGGAAGTTGAGTTCAGCCGCTACATAATCACTAATTTCTACACAACTTCTTATCCTATATGTCTTAAAAATTGTTTGAAGGTAGTCTTGAGTCATAGCACTACCATCAACATATAGATGGACCAACTTGCACAGACTAGAAGCAAGGTTTAGCAATCAGTTTAAATTAGCAGTGTGCCATACATTCTGTAATCCAGCTTTCAAAGGCCTATGAAAGTTGGTGCCAGCAGCAAGTAGACAGACAAGCAACACTGCTTCATTCAGCAGTACCTTATGCCAGTTCAAGTTGCTTATGAAAATACAGCAAAAAAGTTCATAAAAAAATCGACAAATAAGACTTTTTGATATTATGATAGAGTAGTGCACTGCAACAAAAGCAGCCTTCAAATATAAACTTGGTCTATCTTATTGACTGCTTGTTGAGTATTCTCTTTTACAAAAAGCACTGATCTCCAAGGAAAGACCAAGCATAGACACACGCAGCAAGAGCTTCATTTCTCTAAATGCCTTTCTCAAGAAATGAAGGAAAAAAACTTCCCAGGCAGACTGAAACAAACTGAAAAACTACTCAAGTTCCCTGGGAAAACCATACTGCTGTATATTGTATGCCAGCTGTCTGAGTGGATTGTAATGCCCAGCTGTAGAATTGATCATGCCAAAGAAATCACGCTTGGAGAAAGGGGTTTAAAACTGCTCTTTGATGATACTCTATCCTGGGAGTGTTTGGCAGCAAGTTTCATGTATGCTGCAGTGCCAAGAGATGAAGGAGCAGGTGAACGCCTCAGGCAAGCCTGCTGATTAGAAGTCAGGGACTGCTTGGCTCCAATGCAGCCAAAGCCACCACTTCCCAAACCAGTTCCAGCAGAGAGCCAGAACGTGCAACTTTGCAGTGTTTTCGATGCAGTCAGAGTTGGTGGCATTAGCAAGGATATTCTCAATGCTACAAGACCTGTCTTGCCACATAACATCATATGCTGATTATAAAGGCCTAGGGCTTCCCTATCGGTATGACATGACCTACAGAAGGTAAAAGAGAAGATAATTACTTTCTACAGGCTGTCCTGGTTTTGCTGGGGATAGAGTTAATTTTCTTCCTAGTAGCTGGTATGGTGCTGTGTCTTTGATTTAAGATGAGGATAATGCTGGTAATACGGAAAGACCTCCAAAATCATCTAGTCCAGCTGTCCACCTACCACCAATATCACCCACTAAACCAGGTCCCTAAGCACCACATCCAACCTTTCTTTAAAGCGGTTGCATTTCAGTGCTTACACAGAAGCAAAGACTTCTCAGCTTCTTGTGCTGCCTTGCCAGTGAGAAGTCTAGAGGAGCACAAGAGTCTGGGAAGGGACACAGCCAGGACAGCTGACCCCAACTGGCCAAAAGGGATATTCCATACCATGTGGCATTATGCTCAGCAATAAAATCAGGGGGAGTTTGCAGGGAGGCTGCCATTGCTCAGGAACTGGCTAGGCATCGCTCAGCTGGTGGTGAGCAACTGCTGTTTACATCACTTGTTTGTTAGGAAAACAAAACCAAAACTTTCTTCAGTGTAATCACTGTACTTATCTCAACCCATGAGTTCTTGCACTTTTACCTTTTTCAATTCCCTCCCTCATACCACTATGGGGGGGGGGTGAACAAGTGTCTGTGTGGTACTTAATTGATAGGTTAAATGATAACACAGGCCTTCAAGTAACTCCAGAGTATGAAGAACTATTTATTCTGTCCAAAACTTGAAAAAACATCAGTGGTGCCAGTATTGTGCTCGAATACCTCTTTAAGAGGCTACTACATCTGAAATCCATTTGGGAAGACGGAACATCAATCTCGTGGGTTGTACAGGGTCAAAAAGAAGCATCACAACCCAGAAGGAAGTAAAACATGGGTATGTAGAAAGCCATTAGCTCATCTAGCACTAAGAACTAGGCTGTTGCAATTAACTGAAACTGCAGAGGACACAATATGTACCTTCTAAAATGCCACACAAGATGGAGGACATCCTTTGCCCACACTGTAAAGATAAAAGCCTTTTGTCTTGTGTCACATCAAAGTGTCAGAATGCATATGAAGACTCATACTCCAGAGGGCTAGATGAAATAAGGATCTCATTAGTACAGGGAATATTTATTACTCATACCCTACCAAGCAGTCCAGAACTTCAAAATACATATAAGGTGAAAAAACTAACTAGTATTTCATAAACTCAAGACAGAATAGAGCTCTGTACTTTTTTCACTCTAAAGTCCTGGTGACAATTCTGTATAGATGAAGAAATTCAAAGTTAAACCTTTCAGTAGCTGGGAAAACTGGTATATGCTGTTCTTGAAAACTCAAGAAGTAGTACTAGTACAGATTCATTTTTAAGAAAGACAGTTAATGGTCACCCACCAGGAAAGGTAACAGCATGTCAAGTCTGCCCATGGGAAGCCACTGCCCTTACCATTGTAACTCTTTTCTCCACCTCTATCTGCAGTACAGGTCTTCTTCAAATAACCTAATAGACATACAAAAAAAAAAAAAGTAAAAGTTACACAGTTGCATTAAATACAGTTTAAACAATATTAAGTTAGTCCCAGTCTCAAAGGAGCTGTCCTCTGGTCAGCTAAATACCAAACTGTTTGCAAACAACATCTAATCGCTATTCATGCTCTGGTCAATGAGAAAGCAGCGGAAGATGTAGGAACACACCTAAACTACGCATGCTGATTTCCAGCCTGAAGTAGCTGTGTATTATTCAGTCAAGTACCAAGCGTGGTAACAGAAGTGTCTATTGATCAGAGTACAGCAATGTGATTCATAAGTCAAACTTGTAGAGGGCGGAAAGTAAACACAAACTTTCCTCTTTTGCTTGCTGTACACAAAATGACTCACATTTAAACTGGTGCTCTTAGTGATTTCTCAGGATAATTGTTTGCCGTGCTGCCACTAGAACAGTATTTGGACTCATCTGCCATCATCTTGCTGGTACTTTTGGAAAATGTATGGAAAGCGTTCATTCCTTTGCTGTATTACAGCTCGTTATGATTTAACCCAGCAGGTAGCTAAGCACCACACAGACATTCACTGACCTCCCATCCCTTGTGGGATGGGGGAGAGAATTGAAAAGAAAAATGCAAGAATTCATGGGTTGAGGTAAAGACAGTTTAATGAGAAAAAAGGAAAGGAAGACAAACAAACAAAAAGAATACACAAAACAAGCAATGCAAAATGCAACTGCTCACCATCACTGACGCCCCGCCAGACCCCGAGCAGCCACCCCATTCACCCCATCCAGCCATCCCATATTGTTCAGCATGACACCACCTGGTATGGGATATCCCTTTGGCCAGCTGGGGTCAGCTGTTCTGGCTTTGCCACCTCCTCTTGTGCCCTGTCGGTGAGGAGGCTGGGGGAGCAGCACCAGAAGCTGAGAAGTCTTACCTCTGTGTAAGCTCTGCAATGCAACAAATGAAACGGTGTGTTACCAGCAGTATCTTCATCTTAAATCCAAAACACAGCACCATACCAGCTACTAAATTAACTCCATCCCAGCCAAAACCACAACACAGCTATAGATTCCCCTCTTTGTTTAAGACCAGGTGATAACAACTGGACAATACATTTAGTTATGCTGTCTGTTCCCTCCACTATGTAAGAACAGCTCTCTCAGACAGAAAGACACAAAGTAGCATGCGTTGAAGCATTGTGTGTTCAATTCCAAAGAACTGAACAACAGCCACTATGGTCAAGCCAACGCATCAGCTTCTTCATTTAGAAGGAATAGTCCTAGGGCAATAAAACTTGAAACAACAATAACAAATATATATATACTTCTCTCAAGGGATATGGCTTTGCAGCAGGCCTACGAAGGAGCCATTCGCCTCCTCTTTTTCAGAAATGACCAAAGCATTTTGTGCATTAATTCTAGTCTCTGGAAGAAGAGGGTAGAATATTTTCTTAAATTACTTTTAAAAATATAATAATTATAATTAATTTTTTAAAGTGGAAATGTGCAACCATTTGACAAATCTGAATTCAGGGACACTGAAAAGAAATTTGTAACCAACTTAAAATCCACCCAGGTCAAGAATACCTACATTAGAAAAAAAGAGCTAAGTAAATGAAAGATAATTTCAACTTCAAACTAAAAATAAAAAAGAACAAAAGTGATTCCAACAGAACCCCAGGAAAACTCATTTTGTATGGGTGACTTGTGTGATTCCTATGTGTCTATGCTGCTTTTCCTCACTCTATCAGAATCTTTTGGTTTTGCTTTTTCATCATCTCCTCATATACTAGATCTGGAACCTTTTTTCCTATAAGTAAATCATGAAGCATTTTAGAAAAGCTTCCAGAGCTATCATATAAATGGACTAACAATATGAAAAAAGAAGCTTCCTACTGCAATAAAGAATAAAACTGATGTTCAAGCTTGAACTTTCGGATAAAAGAAAAAGGAAGTTCAAGATGTGCTCTTAGTCCCTTAAATACAGCATCTGCATATTCTTCATTGGGTGTGTAGGGTAAGCATGTCCAAAAGAGGTGTCAGACAGACCCCTGCCTATCACAGGGCCCAGGCCCTGGTGGCACATAAGCTCTGTAAAGTGTTTAACTAGATTGTTGCCTTCATTCAAGCTGAAGGAGACAAAAACTCTTTCTAAGCAGTGGTTGGACAAAAGATGGCGTGTTCCCCAGCTGCGCTCCATGCAAGAAACCTTTGACAGCAAGGGAAAAGGAGAGGTAGGAAGCTAATTCTACCAAAAAACTATTGGCCAGTTTTATCATGAGACAGCTGGAATATAGCATACTTCAATGAGCACACTAACTGATTGAGTCTATCTATATTCTTGGGGTGTAAAAGGAATTCATCCTGGTGAAATAAAAAGAGCTCAGAGTTGTTTTGAAGATCTCTAAGACATTTCATCTCAGTTTTGAAACAAGACAATGTTTACCAGTTAAGCATTGACAAAATGCAGAAAATCCACTTGAGTCACCCACTAAATATTCATAGAATACTAAAATCCTCTCATTCTCCTCATCAAATTAAATCAGAAAGATAAGAGACTTGATAATGTGATCTATCAATTGCACAAAACACAGGAATCTTTTTCTTTTTTGACAACAAAGGAAGGAATTGCTATCCAATACTTTAACTTACTCCACTCTTTACTACATTTGATAAAATACTACATTTTACATTCAAAAAGTAATGCATTGGCTAGTGGTCTCCTTTGGTATCCCGGGAACTGCTAACCAGAATCACTTTGGCTCAGCATAACAAGACGACGTCTCCATTCATACCTGGTATTGCAGTCTGTTCCTCTCCACTGCTTGACGTGCATATCCTCAGAACTGAAGCAATGAAAACTGCACTTGGAGCTCACAATGAAGTCAAATATTTTTCCTTCATTATTTCCTGTCTGAGAGGTAAAACATGTTGTTCAGGGTATCTACCCATGACAGCAAAAACTATTTTGCATTTAGGAGTTTTTCAGCAGAATGTACTTTTAAAAGACACACATACTTAATTTCGCATTAAAATTGTGCTAACCCACTGAGTAATTTACAACAGCTACTTTAATAGCACTGTAATATTGCTACTTAAGACAGGAAAGGAACGCAACATCCCTTTAAGCTGCAAAGGGCTCTAGAAGGACTGAAAACCTCACATGGAAAATTAACTAGAACATGATCTGTTCATATGCAGTGACAAGACAGTACCTGTCACCCTAATGAAATTAAATAGTATGGAATAAGTTTAACAAGCATTGGTCATGTGTTGCTGAGAAAGCAATGTTGAAAATACATTAAAATAGTATGCCTGAAATTGAAAACTTCACATAGCAATTTACCTCGAGAGGAAAGATGTTAACATCTTCTACATGGTCATGTAAAACAGGTTGTGAATCCAGCAGTCCTCCAGGTACATTTTCAGAGACAACTGTAGCCCTACTTCTGTTTTCATCATCTTCTGTTGCTTGTTCCCTGTATTTTAGCAGTGCATGAAGAAAATGGATTAGTAGCCCAGTTCTTTACTATTTAGGAAGACAATCTTAGCAGCATGTAAGTTAAAAATTCATCATGCTATTATCAGTTATTTGTCCCCAACATAATTTTCCCCAATTTGTCACTATAGCAATTATTACAGTATCTGACTACAGGGGATTAAATTTATCACTGAGCTTTACACTCCTAATGCAACACAAAACCAACATTTATGCTAAAAGATTTGCATCCTTACTTAAATACAGACAACTCTGAATGACCACACAAGCCACTCATAAGTACACAATCTTCTCCCCAGGCCAAGTGAAAAACTTGAAAATACTCAGATATTTTCATAGTCATAGCTTAGATGAGACAAAGACCTAAGCCCAAAGATGGCTGAACACTTGAAGGAGAAAGTTTTTTAGAGATGTTGGCTTGAACAGTCAAATAAGTTTTGATTCTGCTATGCTTAGTTCAATTTTTTGTGTGTTTTTGTTTTTAAGAGATAGAGTTATTTCCCTGTTAAGTGCAAAATCACTTTAACATGAGTTTAGAGAAAAAATGATACAGAAACATTTTTTTACAACAGTTAAGCTTTCTCAGTGTACCTTGCAGTTTTAGAGGAGGGAGGTTTGGCAAAGCTGAGCAACACACATGCTCAAATCACATTTGGTTATCCCAAGAGTTCATTCAGTGCAGCAAACTGACTTAAAGCACATCTGTATCACATTTTCTCTTTCAGAAATATTTCTTAAATATCTTTTACTTGCCATACGCATGCTCTGTTGTGTTCTTAACATTAAAACCTAACTCGCCTTCTGAAGGTTCCCCGGATATGTGCAACACACGCACCTGCTCCTGTGCAGGGGACATCACAGAGCTCACATTGAAGCTGTTTTTGAACCCTGCAGGGGCTCCTGTTTCCTTGGTTTCCTGTCTTCTGAACAGCTTCTTTCTTTCTGTGCTTTTGTCATTCTAAGCGCTCCTGGTAAGTCTGCAATCAAACAGGGCAACACATTCATTTTGCTTTCAATGGCAGTACTGTTTTTTCCTACAGAAACACTAAATGTCTTCTGAAAAATAAATGGAAATTTTCCAGAAAGTCAAATTAAAAAAAAAAAAAAGAATAAAAAACCCTCCCTTCAGAGTCCCATCCAAACCTGCAATATATAAAATGCTCACAAGTGCTAACAGCTTGATGAATCGCCCTTTACTGACTCACACTGCAATAGGAACTCACATGCGACCTAATCATTACAGGCTCCTTAAACAATCAGTCAGCTTGGGTTTAAGACTTAAATACAACTAAACATTTCTGTCTGGCACAACTAAAATGATTAGCTTTTTTTGACTGTGGAGCACACCTAACATGGCTGATTTAGATTCAAGTTACTATATTGTAGGCATATGCGCTTGGTTAGATGCATGTCACCTCACAAAACACAGAGCTAAGGACCATTTTGGAAGGCACTGACTAAGAATCATAACTGCTGTGGACAAAAGTTCAAAGAAATCAGGCAGTTACAGGCATATCACATGTTTGCTTCTGAAAGTCTGTAGGAGTTTTAAATGTGGTAACTTCTTGGTTGGTACGTATGCTCTTTTTGTAATACATTACAGTACTCTGCAAGAATTTGTTTCACTTCACTAAACAGAAGTAAAGTAAAAGACTACAGCTGTGCTCAGAATTCCAGGGGTGTCATCACCTTAAATAACCTTGGACATCGTGCCACTGACTAATAAGCTAATGAGTTAATAACAACATGATCTTGACCACCAGATTAGATCTTAAAAAAAAAATCCACACTACTACTTAGCAAATTTTCTCACTTACTCAAACTTCAACCCATCTGAATTTAGAAAAAAAACAGCTGGGCTTAACTTGATAAACCTTAACCTTGGAAAAACATCAACATTCTCCACATTAGCAAACAGTGAGATGGGACTGGCACTTCATCCTGCTAAGGGTAGGGAAGGAGGTGGTTTCCCAGATTTTATTAAGGTTAAAATTTAGTGCTAACCACTGATCCACCATAAGATTCACACATTCTTCAGTGGGAACAGCTAGCTCTGATTTCAGGCATTCAATAGACATATCGGTAACCATTTGCAGGACAAAAGGCACCGTAGATCTGTACACAAATTTTCATATAAATTAGTCAAGAAAAAGATGTTTAGCATATCAATAAAACACACTTCCTAAAACAGTAAAGGGTTGTCTAAGAAACGTCTTAAGAATACAAGTTGTTAGATATGTTAGACAGGACTATTGGAAGTTGACTGTGCCAAAGTTCTGGGCTACCGGATCTGTCTCATTAAATAACTGTACAAGTTGTTTGATTTCACAGATAAATGCTTCAACAAAAACAAAAAACAACTAACCATAAAAACCGCAACGATCCCATAGATTTCATCTTGAACTTCATGCCGTGCCTACTTTCCTGCAGGCCTTTTCATGTTATCAACATGATAATCTCATGTCCTGAATAATGTAAACTGTGAGATTTGTGAAAACCAGGGGCAGCACTTTGTATTCAGCATCTGAATTCAGAGTTTAATTCCAGGCTTTACTTTCCCATCTCAGAGAATGAAACGACCAAACAAAATCCAAACTGGTACCACAAATCTGGAAGAATTTTTAAGAGAGGCTCAAACTAACCTCTCTAGCTCTTCTGAGGATAAACGATGGCATACATCATGATTCTGATTGGTAAAGGGTAAAGGTGAAAGCTTCTGGAATACATCCTACATCCTTCTTTACCTTCACAAGCTCAAGATAGTGTCTTCAGCTAATCATCTGCCAAACCACCAAAACATCAGATGCATTGAATTAATGAGAGCTATAGACTTTGGCACAGATTAAATCATATTTCAAGTGTTAGATGGCAGTCATATCACAAAAAGCCAGGAAGGATTCCAGAATTAGTCTTCTCTGAGCCACAGTGTAGTCAATTGCCAGGGCTGAACACAACAGAAACCTGGTTATTAAAACCAAGATTGCTTTCAGCACCAGGAAAACTGACTTCACATTTCTTGTCATTATAAGGAAATTAACCATGGAGGTGTTGTAGAGCTGAACAGTCACACAGCTATTTGCAAGGTTTGGCAAAGAGTATAAAGGTTAAGAAACTTCTAAATTAAGCTCAGGTGTATTAAACATTGAATGTATCACATAAGAATTCTGTGGTTATAGAAGTTGGTCCGTTATAACTATACCCTTATAACACTAATTCCAAATTTGACTTGAATATCTATCAGTTTTTGAAGTACTACAGATTCTTCCCAGTTATACTAAGTTTCTTAAACCTGCAGCTGAATTTGCAGAAGAACAGGATTTATATGAAAACTGTAGAATTGACTACTTTTATAAGTTCACTTTTATAAGTTCAGCATTTTTCAGAAAATAAGTACACATAAATATCAAATCCATCCTTGTCAAGTCACATGAAGTCCAAGTTTACATTCAAATGTCTTTAATTTTAAAATTACAGGGCTGTTCTCAATGAGTTCTTCTCCCACTCTGTATGCATGTCCAGGACTACCCCAGCCCAGGTGCAGCACCTTGCACTTGGATTTGTTGAACCTCATTAGGTTCACACGGGCCCACTTCTCCAGCTTGTCCAGGTCCCTTCGGATGGCATCCCTTCCTTCTGTTGAATTGACTGCACCACTCAGATTGGTATCACCTGCAAACTTGCTGAGGGTGCACTCAATCCCACTGTCTATGTCATTGATAAAGATAATAAATAGTACCAGTCCCAGGACAGACCCCTGAGGGCCACCACTCATCACCGGCCTCCACCTGGACACAGACCCATTGACCACCACTCTCTGGGTGAGACCTTCAAGCCAATTCCTTATTCACTGGATGGTTCACCCATCAAATCTATCTCTCTCCAATTTGGAGACCAGGACATCATGTGGGACTATGTCAAAGGCCTTACAGAAGTCCAGGGAGATGACATTGGTCGGTCTTCCCTTGTCAACTGATGCAGTCACTCCATCATAGCAGGCCACCAGAATAGTCAGGCACAATTTACCCTTGGTGAAGTCATGCTGGCTGTCTCAGATCACCTCTTTGTCTTGCATGTGCCTTAACATCGCCTCCAGGAGGATCTGTTCCATGATCTTCCCAGGAAAAGAGATGAGACTCACTGGCCCATGTTCCCCAGGTCCTCCTTTTTTCCCTTTTTCCAGTCACAAGGGACTTTGCCTGATTGCCAGGACTTTTCAGATATGATGGAGAGAGGCTTGGCAAGTACATCAGCTAATTCCTTCAGGACCCTGGGATGCATCTCATCAGGCCCCATAGACTTGTTTAGTTTCATCAGGTGGTCTCAGACCTGCTTTTCATTTACAGCGGGTGGGACTTTGCTCCCCCAGCCTCCATCTGCAGGTTCGGGGAAACAAAAGACTTGGGAAGCCTGACTGGCAGTGAAGACTGGCAAAGAAGTTGTTGAGTATCTCAGACTTCTCCATGACTGTCATTACCAGTTCACCCTTCTTATCCAGCAGAGGGGGTACGTTCTCCTTGGCCTTTCTTTTCTGAGCAATGTATCTAAAGAATCCCTTCCTGATAATCTTTGCATCCCTTGCAAAGTGAGTTTCATCCATGCGTTGAGTTTCCTTATCCCACCCCTGCACATCCAGACTGCATCCCTGTACTCTTCCCAGACCACATGTCCCTGCTTCCACTGCCTGTGCCTAATCGAGTCCAACTCCTGGCTCCACACATGACCACCTAAAAATCAGACCATGTGTCTGAGAGAATAGTCCAAACACTTCCTGAGCTCCAGCAGGCTCAGTGCTGTGACCACTGCCCTGGGCAGCCTGTCCCAGTGCCCGACCACCGTCTCGGTGAAGAACCTTTTCCTAACACCCAGCCTGACCCTCCCCTGTCCCAGCTCCATGCCGTTCCCCCGGGTCCTGTCGCTGTCCCCAGAGAGCAGAGCTCAGCGCCTGCCCCTCTGCTCCCCTCATGAAGGAGCTGCAGGCCGCCATGAGGCCTCCCCTCAGCCTGCTCTGCTCTGGGCTGAACAAACCAAGGGACCTCAGCCATTCCTCATACGTCTTGCCCCACACATCTTGCCCTCCAGACCCTTCACGTTCTTTGTAGCCTTCCTTTGGGCACTCTCTAGTAGTTTTATGTCCTTATATTGTGGCACACAAACCTGCCACAAAAGTACTCAAGATGAGTTTGCACCAGTGCAGAGCAGAGCTTTTTCCTCCTAAACTGATTTTGATCATTATCATTTTGCAAACTCTCCAGGTTATGATTTCATTTTGTTCAATTTCATAATTAAGTAAATAGAGTAAGGAAAAGTTGTTTTGCTTTTTCTGCTTCCACTTTCCTAGTACTAAGCAGAACAGGAACAGCCACTGCAGAGTACAGTACTGTGGCCACAGCTCCTTTGGTGCTGAACCAGTTGCAAGCACATCCACTGAGGCATCATTTCAATGCACCAGGTGTTCCTTCCATGGCATAAAATCAGGCTGCAGATTAGAGTAAAAAGGCTTGAGAACTGAACAAAGTTAATCAGCACCAGGAACAAACCTGGACAAGCTGAGAAAAGAGCACTGCTTCAGAAAAAGGGGAGTTGAGTACAAGATCTGGATAGCTGAGTACAAGATCTGGATAGAGAGGCTGCTCTACTGCATTTTGTATTGGAACTTCATCCTCTTATTAAAATTCAAGGAAGCAGCTTCTGTAGATGAGAGAGACCTACTTAGCAATAAGTCTTCTGAAGTCCAGAAGTGAGAAGTGCTTCTTCAAGCAGCATGCAGTTAACCTGCAAAATTTGCTGCCAGAGGAGGTCAGAAAGCTAAGTGTGGAATCAGATAATTCAGCCAATAGTAACTTCGTATTTCAGCAAATACAACTAAATGTAATTACTTTCAACTGTCAAATACCACCGCTGAAGCCAAGACTAAACCCTCCCCTCACACCATGACCACCAAATGATTAAGCTAAAGTCTGTGTGACTTCAAGCTTGTCCTAAAGCTGCCAGTATCATTGCTGGAAGCAAGGCACCTGATGTGATGCCTCATTAAGGCTGAATGACTTATATTTTAAAATGCTTGATGTAAGAATCCCTGCCGTATTCTTTCCTAGGGGCTAAATTTTAAACATTACTTCCTGTAAAGTCATTATAATTTATTTTATTATTTCATTTCATCAATATTAAGGGAAAATGTTTGTTGGAAAAGAAGGCTTCAGAACACACTCTCTCTTCACCTCCAATTTCCTGCATCATCTGCTTTCAAGTTTACTTTACAGATTTCTAGCAATCTTGACTTAAATCTGAAAAGCTGAGTGAAACTTCATTAAAAAAATAGTTATTTTTATCCATTTGTTCTCTGCAGAATTCGGTAGATTTGTAAAATATGGAAAGATTGAATCAAAGATAAGCAACTAAAAAAAACAGATGCTTTTCTCTCAGACAAATTTGACACATACCATACTTTGAGAAAACTGCATTTATCATCAAAATATTTACATTTTATCTGGAGAAGAAAGCTTTTATCAGCAGTAAAATATGAGGAGAAAAATATAAGGATTAACAAAATGTAAGCCAGTTTTTAGCACTTATTGCCTCCTCAACAAGATAATGTTACCCAACAATTTCAGATATAAATGTACTGCTCCCTATTTTAAGTTTCTAAATATATAAATATTTCCAGGAGCTCGAGGAATATGTTTTACAGGCTCACAAACCTATTCCACCCCCACAAAACAAAAAAGAAATTAATGATGGAGTCACCCATTGAAAAGGTGAAATACTGATTCTTGATAGTTTCATTTTGATTTCTCACATGCAATGCTGTAAAAAATATCACTTTATCTAGCACAGTTTCAAGGAATTCATGAAGAGTGTTTATAATCTACAGTTCATATCATCATACTTTCTCAACAGATAAACAAATAAATACTACTTATGCATTCAAGCTACTTCGAATTTTGTCTGGAGACATAATTGCAAAGTAGCATGTTATGGTTTCTGCTTATAAAGCCATAAAAGAGGGAAGTGAAAATAATTTTTCCAGTTTCTTATTTTCATTGTTTCAGAACATGCATTAAAAATAACCTGTTTAGGAGAACTGAGCACCTGGTATGAAACAGGTATTTGAGCTAAAAGAGGCAATTCAGAGTAACCACTTCAGACTGAAGAAACTATTCTATTTCTCTCAATTGAGAGAGAGACTTCTCCAAAAAGAGCAGGAGGCTCATCTCCTCCTGCAGCTACAAGTAGTGGCCTCAGTTGTTTTTTGTTTGTTTGTTTTAACTGTTGTATTTGAGAACCAATTCTAAATCTACCTATACTACAAGAACATTAAAATAAAACATACATACAGAAGACACGACTGCTGGATTCCAGAAGCACTCACTTGGTGGGGAGTATGAATCGCTGGCATGATGTTGCAGCTGAACAGGCAGGTGCTGGCTGGTAGTACTGCTTGCTCTCACAGTTGCTTGCAGATGTTTGTTGTTCATAACTGTAATTATAATGCATATGGAACTCCAACAGAGCAAAAAGATTAAGAAAACACTGTGGTAAAAAATCATTTATAAATGACTGACTTGACAGACAGCAGACAATTCGCATATTTGATTTCTTAGTAGTAGATAATGAGGTTATTTATAGAAAAAAAACATTTAAGGGCATTTTGGTGGTATTGGCAGGGAATGATGTGGGAGCAGGAAGCAGGCTAATTGTGCTTTCTCTAGGAGAGCTCAGCTGGAGGTGCAGGGGAAACAGCAGGAATCACTGACAGTAACTCACAACAAGAAGGCAGTTTTAATTCACTCCTTTGAGAGGTTTCATTCCAATTACACAGTGCTTACTTTGAGTCACCCCACGATTACGGTATGCTGCAAATTTCTAAAGCAAGATACAAGACCTCATTAATAAAATACAAAATCCCATGCTCTTGCGAGCATGACAGATACACATTCAAGATGTATATTCATGCAATGGGGAAGAAAATAGTAAGATTTAATTACTTTGACACTCTAGAAATACCTAGAAAATTGATAAATAAGAAACATCTCTTACCATTCAAAAGGAGCAGATGACATGCTAAAGTCTAGAAGCATTTATCTGAAATTCACCTGAAAGTCAAAGCTGATTCATTAATAGTAATATCCGGAAATACTTGTTAAGGACTGGGACACATTGTGTAGGGGAAAAAATCACGTCCCTCAAGAAAAAAGTCTTAGGTCAGTACAACATGCAATAATTTATTTAGTCATCCATTTACCCTGACAGATGCCTGTGATCTGCAGGCTTCCCACCAGTGGCAGGTCAAAACAAAATCCCTGGTACTGTGACTGTCTGTTGGCCACCATCCAGAGAACACGCAAGCTATCAAGCCTGTCTGTTCTCACTGGTCAGAGAGAAACAGGCACCTTCAAAAGATAACTCGTCATAGCTATTGCTTTCTGTTGCCTACAGAGGGAGTCTAGACCAGCTTACACAGAAGGCAGAGATAGCTTCTGCAAAATGAAGCCCATACAGAAAAGAAAATCATGCAAGTGATAAAGCAACTGTGTTAAATCTATCAGAAAGGTACTATCTGGCAATAAGAACATTCAGGATTATATAGTGCATTATCCTGTCTCCAGTGGTGCCTACAAATGCCAAGGGAGAGGTTGTACAGAATACTCCTTTGCAACTCTTTCTGCTTCAATTATCATCTCCATGAATATCCCAAGGCTGACATAACTTGTCCATTGGTTACTCTCAAAACACCTTTCAAATATTTGCTCAGTCTCCTTTTTTCCCCCCTTTATCTTTTTGCAGACCCAACATCTTTGAGCAAGAACTTCCCCTGACCTAATATCCACTGCAAGAACCATCACCTCCTTTTGTTTGCTTTGAAGCTAACTCCTAACAGCTTCAACTGTAAACCTGAGGTTGCATAGTACTGGAAGAGACAGTGAACAGTCAGTTCCTATCCAGCTGCTTCTTGCCACCGCAGATCCAGTAAACATCTAGTATCCGCTTTAAATCATCTCTCCCAGGCTGAGGAGTCCCAGCTCGCTCAGTCATTCTTGCTATGGAAGCTATGCTTTAGATCACCTCTGTCACTAGCCTCAGACCCTTTCCAAGTCCTGCCATATCCTTTCCAAGACAATAGGAACAGAGAATTGCATACAATCAGTATCCAAGAAAAAGGCAAAGCCACTGCCATTATTCAAAACAGGAGTATAAAGTTGTCTTCTGTTTGCTATTTTTGTTCTTACTCTTTAATATTTAATAAACTTCTGCTGAACACTATAAAACTCCAAATTTTTGCTCCTGAGTAGCCGTCACAGTCTACTACATTGTAGAAAAACTAGAACAACTTACAAAAGTAAAAACGGGGGGAAAACTAGCTATTTAGTCATGTACTGGGGCTTCCTATAATTCCTCATTGTTCTGCCCTACCTAACTTAAATCCTACCCAGCCTTTCGGGGTGCCTCAGGCCCGGCACTGCCAGCTGGGTGAAGGAAGGGATTGTCCTACACTGCTCTGCCTGCTGCGGCCTCGTCTCGAGCACCACGTGCAGGTTTGGCCACCACAGTATAAGAAGGATATAAAGCTATCAGAGAGCCTCTGAAGGAGGGCTATGAAGATGGTGAAGGGTCTGGAAGACAAGATGTGTGGGGCAAGACATATGAGGAGTGGCTAAGGTCCCTTGGTTTGTTCAGCCCAGAGCAGAGCAGGCTGAGGGGAGGCCTCATGGTGGCCTGCAGCTCCTTCATGAGGGGAGCAGAGGGGCAGGCGCTGAGCTCTGCTCTCTGGGGACAGCGACAGGACCCGAGGGAACGGCATGGAGCTGGGAGAGGGGAGGGTCAGGCTGGGTGTTAGGAAAAAGTTCTGCACCCAGAGGTGGTCGGGCACTGGGACAGGCTGCCCAGGGCAGTGGTCACAGCACTGAGCCTGCTGGAGCTCAGGAAGTGTTTGGACTATTCTCTCAGACACATGGTCTGACTTTTACATGGTCACATGTAAAGCCAGGAGATGGTCTCAAGGATCCTTGTGGATTCCTTCCAACTCTGGATATTCAATGCTTCTTCTTTCAGGCAACTAATGACTATACTGACCCATGCTTCACTCTGCAAAGATTAAAATAACAGTGTGATTATCACTGCACTATATGGCTAGTATCAAAGAATCACAGAATAATATAGTAGTATAGTAGCACCAGATCCCAGCACTTTCTATAGCAGGCCTATAGACTTACTATTGCTGCTATTAAACATTGACCAGCAAAAGAGTTGCCACTGTAGGTAAAGAAGGCTTGTAACTTAGAAATTGTTCAATAGTGGAGGTACACAGATGCCCTGTTCTATGGCTGGCTCTTCTTTTACCTTGCAGCAAGCATCTAGCAAGAATTATCAGTATTTTCCACCCAAGTACAAGTGTGTCTACACACAGAGCTACTCTGCAGTTCACAGTCCTTTCACCTGTTATTTGCAGATTCTGCTCCTCCTTCAAACTTCATATCCAATACTTGGCAGTAGTTTGATACTTGCTGCTACAAATACATTCTTTGGGTTAGGAGAGATGCCTAAACTTAGTTTTCCTTTTATTCTACTTGTTATAATTCTGCTTTGCCTTCCTCACAGTAAAAGTTGAACCAGGTAATAAACAAGTATATCAAATGCTAACAATAGAATGGGTTGGAGACGCTCAGCCTAGGAAGTTTGCTATACTCTCAAAGCTTCAGAAGTTGACCTTTTTTCTTCAAGATGCCCAGTCTGCTACTCCATCAGAGAAACCAACCTGCATCCAGTGCAGGTAACTCTTTTTCAGGAGGAAAATAGAACCACTGACATATCTATGTAGATTAAAAAGTGCTGACGAATCTATTTTTCCTAGATGCCAAAGCAGTGTATCTATAAAAATAAGTCACCAAGAATCTCCTGTGAGCTCCATTGTCTGCTGAAGTGTTCTCAGTATATAGATTAAAAAAATAAATCAAAGCAACTCCCTAGTTAAGCAAACTCTCAACCAGCCTACTAGTTCAAAGCCACCAGTCTGAACAAAAGATCTGTTTTTTTTTCTCAGAAAGCATTAGAGATATATGTCTATAATAAATCACATGAGATGTAAAGACAATGACTCACTTCATTATCTTTAAAGCATGAGAACAGAATACTCTAGTGAGACAAAAGTCCCTAGGAAACGCTGATATCAGCTGCACTTTGCTCTCTGGTAGCAGTCTCAGAAAGGTAGGAACAATAAAAAGATTCTGACAAACTACTGCAGAAACAGTACTGCAGAGATCATACGATTTTAGACTGAATTTTTATACTATACATGCTCACTTTATAGTTACAAAAAAAGCTCCCTTTAAGAAGCAGGTCTGCAAATTCAGCCTAAGTCTCAAAATCAAAGGTGGTACAGAGTCAAGGAACAAATATGCCAGCAAAACAAGTTCTGAGCGCCAAAAAGACAAAAGTAACCTCTTGGAATGTAGTAATAATTTCTGCTGATAAATCATAGTGGTTAGAGTTCAACACATTCCAAAACTGACACTTTACTATGAGTAAGAAAAAAAGTTGTAAGATCCTAATATGGTGATATTGTGCCAAACAGAAAATTCCTATTTTAATTCACCTGGAGCACTCACTGCCTACAGGCCACCTCAGAGATATGAGGGCACATCCCTTTTTTCCTGATGCAGCCTGAATCTTTACTGCGAATGGGTACGTTTTATCTGCTCTATCTGGCCGACTAATAGCCACTGATGACTGCAACCAACTCCTCCCAAAAGGATCAAAAATCCTGACTTGAATCCAGGAAATAAACGTAGGTGATGAAAGCTCAGAAACACTTCCATAATTTGGTATGCACACACACTGTGCAGTCACTGCCCAAGATCCAGTGCTGCTGGCAAGAATTATTTGTATGAGCATAGACCTGAAGCTCAAGCTTTATTAGTCCTGATACACTGCCTAGTACTACTTCCAGTTACCTGAGGAGGAATATTCAGAGGTAAAATTAAAGTTCCATTAAATTGCTGTGTGGCAGAGGATGCTCAAGAACTGGGTTTTCTTTTCATTACCCTGTTACCTGAAATCATTATTTAAGTGCTGAAACAAAGTGCGTGGGCATGAAGAAAACTGAAGGTAGTGACGACCAAGTCTTTTCAATTAGAGACTAGACACATGGAGGACAAAGAATCTTAAACATTTCTGTCTCAATTGTGCAATTTCAATAGACAAATACTGTAAATACAGGTTGCCAACTAAAAACTCCCAGGTATTAAACCATGGCCCCTTCCTGAAAGTTTGCGTTTTGACATGGTTGGGAAAAGCACATCCTCAACCATAGTCCTGCCCTGACTGTGTCTGATAGAGTCCAGAGGCAAAGGCTGTAAGTGGCCTGACAGTCTGTGCTGTGGGAGATGCCAATACAGGACTTCGCTGCATGCTATAGCTCACTCCACTGGTTGCATGTGATTAAAGTGTGGCTGGCTGAGCACTGTAAAACAACAAAACCCCCAAAGTTTTATTTAGCAGACCCAGCTTCCATGCACAGAATCGACTGATACCACATTTTAAATACCACCCTGCAGGCCAGTCAGCTTATGAAGACTGAGTAATGCTGCACTTCAGGTCTGTGTTATAAAATTAAGGCCATGACTGATTAGAAGCAGAGCGAAGATACATGAAAAACGTGAATATGCCAATCAGTAAACAAGTAGCTGTTGACTTCATAGTAACTAAGGATTAATGTCACTCAAAACTGCCAAAGGGCTTCTGCTCAGTAAGACAAGCCCAACACTATTTTATTAGTTAACAAGTCAATGGGGAATTTCTGTAGGTATTCTTTCAATCACAATAAAGCTGCTCCTTGCCTTTGTCTATGTGGACAAAGCAGCAGTAGCTCAGGCCCCATGAGTTACCACAGCGGATGCTGCTCTCTCATGAAAAATATAACTCTTCAACATCTACCTTGCAAGTTTTATTTTAAACTTGATTTCAAAAGTAATTAAGTTATCTTTTTGTATGTCCTTAAGTTGGTTACCCTGTTTCTGTATTCATAAGTTTTAGTTTGCTACAAGATGTAAATTGAAGCATGAGTCACAGAATGCAGTATTCTGCATACAATTCTGTACATTAGTTTATTGCAGTGGGGAAGCTTAGGCCATAGAGATATAAAACTGAAGAGAGGAAAAAGTTCATTTGGTTCATTTGTTGTAATAGCTAACAGAACAAGTTACTTGAAGGGACACTATTCAATTGCATGAGGAAAATGGACACAAGAACTTGCTGTTAAAGCCTTTTCAGTACATACACTTTATCTCCTTACCAAGGAAGGCAGAAAACTTAAAGCTCATCCCTTCTCTTGCTGTATCTCAATTACATTGCAAGTGCACGTAATATTCTGAAGCCATAGTTCACTTCAATATCCAAATAGAGATTTTATTTTTAAGAAGTCAAAAAATGCAAAGGTTATAATTTATCATGCCAGTTTTTTACATGCTTAGGTATTTAACTTCACAGGTGAAGTTACGGTAACAAATTTATTTACTTTTTCTAACTCCATAAACTATTAAAATGGAAAGTCATAGGTAAGAGTTTCCATTTAAATTGCAGACATTTTAAACTTGGATACTAGTTATTACTAGAATAATTACAAGCATTTGTCTCCATTCAGCAAAAAGAGCTTTGAAGACAGAAACTAGAATCATCAGCCTTTGTAAAGAGACTTCAAAAGATACTAAAGAACAAGGGAGGGAAAGAGAAAAACAAAAGAATTCATGTACTTAATTCTGTAAACTCAAAAGCATCATGCCTAAGTCTTAAAAGCCTAACAGCTTCTCATCCTCACCAGAATTAGTATTTGTCATTAAAAAAAAAAAAAAAAAAAAAGCTGGATCTACATCATGGCCTTTTTTTCCAGATTATTATCAGATTGAGCTCTTGAAACAAGCTAAAACATTGAAGTGGAGGCATCTTCTAGGCTACAGGTGAACACTTAAAAGTTTAAAAAAATGAAGTAATGCATAGGTGAGCATATGGTAACTTTTATCAAACAAATTATTTAGTCACAAAGACTTTGCTATTCAGTACTGTTCACAGGAGATATTTTATAACATTATCTTAGAGGTAGTTAGCTAGCAAATCTAAAAAGCACTGAATACACAATCTTAACCTGTAAAGTAGGGAAAACATTGGTTATTTCTATCAGATCCTAAAACATTATTTTCACAGAAGAGAGACCTTTCTTCAGGAGCTTACTGCTCACTCAGTTTAAACTGTAGTGTGGGAAAAGATTCAGTATCATACAGACAGTAGACGTGACACCTACATCTATTGCTGAACTTTGATTAAGGCACGAGGGGTTGTGCTACAACAGAGCAGACTGTAGCACGGGGGAACTAACTTCCAACTCACGCAAGACAGCTTAAACGTCTGCATGCTGCAGTGAACAGTGAACTCAGCAGGGTTGGCTAAGGAGGACAGGGCAGACATTTCAGCCTCCATTCTGGGCTGTAACGATGCTGTCTGAAGGCCACGCTTGATATGCCTGGGGCCGTTTTGAATGGTTTTCGGTCATACCTGAGTGCTCGCACATGCCTGAACCAAAACCGTATATGAATTTTCCACAGGTCAGTTTTGACTCCAGTACTTTTCATCATCTTTAAGATGTTCTTGGGAGAACTTTTTGAAAGACAGGGCTTGGGATGTTACTATGCTAACGATACATGTCATACCAGAAAACAAATAACTGTCAGACACACAACTGGATAGCCACACATCTGCTGGCACTTTGATCAGTTAACTGATGGACAATCTCCACAGACAGACCTTTCACGTCACTGTATCATGGATTAAGTGAAAGGATTATCTAAAGCACTTATCTCCTTTTGCATTTTCAAGATATGTTTGGGGATAAAAGCCGATCAAGACTACAGGTTGCTTTGCCAAGTATTTGTCACAAACTGGTATGCTTAGCTCAACAATTACATTGTTCTTCTTAGCTAGGATTCTGATCTAACTTGTTGCTTAAGCTTCCTCCAAACTTGGTCCCTGTAGCAACTCATGTTACTACCACACCAGATCCAACCAGGCTTTTACGTTTCAAACTCTCACTTACAAGAACAGGTACAATCACGCCTTCCTCCATAAAACCCTGTCTCTTTACAGTCTCTCTGAGAATTCTGAAATATATCCTTGAAGTACAAAAACACTCAAAGTCTGATAACACAGTAATTCTGTAGCGCTTTATTGCTTCCATGGTGGTGATAAGAGACAGTGCCATAAATGTTCAAGCCAACCAATTACTTCAGAAAACCTGGGAGATGCCTTAGCCATTATGGTGTTCATATCACCACATTTTCCATATTAAGACCATCAGGAATACATGCTCTGGAAATTATAAACTTCTGTCAGTGAAGGGAAACATTCACGTCAAACATTAAAAGCACAGCACGCTATGTTATTATTGTTGGTGCTAGTCCAAATAGTTTTAGTTTGGCAGCAGTATCAATGGGCTTTCCATTGCTGATGCATGCAAACTAAACTTAAGGTTTCAGTAAGGCAGTTATATCACTGTACACATCTGAACGATGTAAGAACAGGTCAGTACATCTATTCCTATGTATTTGTCTCTGTGGCAACAAATACTTGATCTTAGGAATAAGAAGCTATTCTCAAATAACCATTCTTAAAGCACCTATTGAGCTCTTCATAACTCCCTACTGCAAGTTCACACATAGCCACTTGAGCAGTATGTTTTGCCAAACGCTCCAAAATACACAAAAAATGGGTGTTTTCCCCCAAGTCTTTGGGGAAACAAAACCAATATAAACAGAACATTTGCTGTGCATTTTATTATTGCTTAACGTCACCATGAAGTTTCAAGGACTGGAAGATAAGAAACGTAGTTAATATTGTCTTAGTGACAAATTTAAAGTCTTCACACCAGCTGAGACTACAGAATGTGGTTGGTAAGCTCAGCCTAACTTTCTAGGCTAAGCAAGATTACAGGATGCAATGAGGTCAGGCACGGGCCATGGCTAATAAGCAATATGCAATAGTGATTCTACTGCAAAAACCACTTAATTCTTTACTCCTATACACCAGAGACTGAGCACATGAAAGCATGCTACCAGCTCGCTATCAGCAAGTTATTGTGATTTACAAAGGGATCTGAAGTGCCAGAATTTAAACACATAAACAGATTTGTCAAAAACTATTCCATGTACTTCCCAGACACAAGCTTCTCTGTTTAGTCTGATATATGCAGCATGATTAACAATAAAAACTGTTATACTTTTAGATTTGAATTGCAATAGACAATTAACAGATCATTACACAAACAGAACTATGCTACAAATAAGCACTGCATCAGCTTAAATAATTTCAATAGATACTATTCACAACCAGTATGAAGCTATACGCAACCACAAGCTTCATAAATAATGAGCACAGAATAAAGATGATTACTGGCAACCAGAAAACTTCCATTTAGCTTCCCTCCACTTTATTTCACTGTGGAAGGATCTTATTGTCTACTAAACTTTATAGGACAAGACTTCAAAAGCTAGGCTAATAAATAGTGTGACTACTGCTCAACAAATGGGGGGGGCTTACAAAGGCTATTCATGCATACATGAAAACTAAAGTGGCAGAGAAAAATTAGCTTCATTAAGAGCTAATAACTGCATTTATTTTAAGTTATATTGTAACTTATCTAAATCTGTCCACAAGTGATTAAGCGTGGTTTAATTGGAGAAGCCCAGCACACGGAAACGTGAACTAACAAGTGCACCAGCCATCACACCCATGGCGTGCTGTTTGAAGCTCAGTGCAGTGTATTCTGTGCAGTTCACTGAAAGCTTACAAGGGAGCAATCTTACAGCAGTGCAAGGCAGAGCCAAACATACCCCAGGTGACAAAATTCACAAGGCAACACAGGCAGAACAAAATGAGACATCACAGTTAACCACAATGAAGGTAACTGCTATGGGCACAAAACACCAAATAAACTCCATCCTTCTGCAAGCGACCAGCAGAAGGAGCTTCTGAAGAGGATGAAGCAGTATGAACAACTGATGTAATTAGGCCAGATCCCTGGGGAGGAAATTCAAGAGCAAAGTTGAAAGCACAGAGTTCATCAGAGTCACAGCATACCACAAACAGTGAGCACAGAGAAACTCCACTAACAAAAAACAGCAAGTATTCCTGGGAGGGATGCTGACAGCAGAGCAAAACAGGAGCCCTCAAGTGTGCCTAATGAGATCACCGTGCTGGACCACAAACCAAAAGGAGAGTAAAGCAGAGTATTAGGTAAGCAACACCTTGGGGCAACGCCGGGACATTTGTTGGAAGGGGCACTGGGGAGCCAGAGATAACACAAGGCTGGTAGCTGAGACCTGAGGAGAGAAAGCAACAGGAAAGAGCAAAGAAGGCAGTGTGAACAGCAAGCGGAAATCAGAAAGCAACGCGACACCCTACAGGAAGGAAAGAAACACGAAAAATGCAGACACCAGGAAGGAGCGCACCAGGACACTTTTCATCTCGACACCACTTCACAAGGGAAGGGCAGAACCCCAGGGCAGCAGGAGCACCCCGGGCGGCCGGGCGGGCAGAGCTCCAAGGCTGCGGCGCCGAGGCCAGAGCAGCAGCAGGCGCTCAGCCCCCTGCCAGCCACCCAGCCCCGGGCCGCGCCGCCGCCATTTTACCCACCCCGAGGGCCGGGCTGGGGGCGCCGCGGCCGGGCGGGGCCGGCCCCGGAGGCGGAGAGGGGCGGGAGGGCGGCAGCAGCGGCGC
This sequence comes from Stictonetta naevosa, assembly GCA_011074415.1. NCBI lineage: Eukaryota > Metazoa > Chordata > Aves > Anseriformes > Anatidae > Stictonetta > Stictonetta naevosa. The sequence goes on along the minus strand of CM021724.1, from coordinate 3,818,488 downwards.
GGCGGGGCCCGGGCTCTGCCCGCAGCCCGTTACCTGGCGGCCGTGCCGAGGCCCGCCAGGCCGCCGGCGCTGCCGGCCGCCATTTTAGGCGAGGAGCCGGGGCTGTGGCGCTGGTGGCTCCTCGGAGCGAGCCCCGAGCGGGGCGGGCAGTCGGGGGTCACACGCTGCGGATCCAGCCTGTGGCAGGGGCTGTAGCGTGCAGGAAGGGAACCCTCTTGCAGTCAGGGAAAAGATAAGACAGTTTTGTGAAAATCGTGTTTTTTCATGACACTGAAAACAAGATCAAAAAGGGGAGTTAAAGAGCTGCCTAAAAAGAATCTATAGAGGCTCATGGAGAAACCTGTCAGAGCCTTTCACTGATAACGCGTGGTCTGGAGCTACTCGCCAGGTCATAGAATCATAGAATGGTTTGGGGCCTCTTGTCCCCCAGTCTGTACAAATCCCAGGATACAGAATCCGTAACTTGCTCTTTTTAAATTTTATATTGTTGGTGATTGCCCAGCCCTTTGGTTTATCAAGATCTTTCTGCAAGGCCTCCCTACCGTTGCAGTCAACAGTGCCTCCTAATTTAGTATCGCGGTACCGTGGAGTGGTTTGAGTTGGAAGGGACCTTGAAGACCATCCCGTCCCACCCCTGCCATGGGCACAACCCCCCCAGCAGCCCAGGCTGCCCCCAGCCCCATCCAGCCTGGCCTTGGGCACTGCCAGGGATGGGGCACCCACAGCTCCTGGGGGCAGCCTCAGCCGGGGCCTCACTGCCCTCAGGGGGAAGAATTTCTTCCTAACAGCTCATCTAAACCTACCCTCTTTTAGTTTATAATCCTTTGCCCCTTGTCCTGTCACTACACCCCCGACAAAGAGCTTTCCTGCAGCCCCTTTAGGTGCTGGCAGGCCGCTGTAAGTTCTCCCCGAAGCCTTCTCTTCTCCAGGCTGAACAACCCGAATTCCCTCAGCCTGTCCTCATAGCAGAGCTGCTCCAGCCCCTGAGCATCCCTGTGGCCTCCTCTGGACTTACTCTAATATGTCCACATCCTTCTTGTGCTGGGGCCCCAAAGCTGGACACAGTGCTCCAAATGGGCTCTCATGAGCACAAGGTCACAATGTCATGAAGTCCTTACAATGCTGGCAGCTGCTGCTTCTCAGACATCTCCCATGCATGGCTGCTAATCACTGGTTTTAAATTAGGAGAGCATACTTGAGTTTGGTTGGCCTGCTGCTCCCACCTGTTAAGCATTCTTACCTTCCATAATACATTCACATTGTCAGATGGCTCTGTAACAATCTTTCTCCTTCCATAACCTGAAGTTTCTATCGGGTTTTAATATGGCCAGTTATAATAATCATTTGTCCTTTTGGCAGCCTATTCAGTAACTCACTTTGCACTGATCATTTTCCTGCCATAGGTAAGAAATGTATTGACAAATGACTTCCAGTATTACTGTTTGCATTGAACTTTTTTCAAGTTTCATACATCAACAAGCAGCATGACTCAACATACCTGTGAAGAGCCTGCTGTCACTTATGTTGCATCATCATAATAAGATTTTCACCAGGACACCTAGCTTCACATTTCTAAAATTCTAAATTAACATGAAACCTTCTGTTTCTGACTGATGTGTTTTCACAAGCTGAAACACTGCGATGGAAATTAATATATTTCAGTAAAATGAAATAATTCCTTTAAAAATTGGTTACAGTTTAGTGGGATAACACCTAATTGTCATCACAATTTTAATAACAAAGTGTTTATACTGATAAATTAAATGATGAGATTGAAATGTGCTGTTGTGAAATAGAGGCATCAAAGCTCTGTGCAGCAACGTCTTGTGCCCATGGCCTGTATTTTTTAGAGATCTGAGACACATCTTAGGCCCAAGAATGGGTTTAAAACCTGAGTGATAGAAGAAAAAATACAAAATTTGCAGTAACTGAAAGCTGCCGTTGATGTGAATGACAAAATTGTGATATTGTGGCTGGCATACATAGCAGCATGAGCAAATAACAGATGTACAAACATCTTTAATGTTTTATGGGGCCTTGAAGGATATTTCCAGACCTGTCAGGCTTGGAGTTTACATGTGAGGATTCCCCATCTGGCACTGAAAGCTACGAAAAAGAAAAAAAAAAAGAAAATGGCAATGTCTCTAACATCTTTCTTAGTCGTTAACCTCCTTGATGGACTCTTGATGCTGAATGTTACCTCCTTGATGGACTCTCGGTGCTGTTTGATGCTGTGCTGTTCAGACTGTGGCAGAGGCTGGACCATTCCTGGTCATACTGTATGGGACATTAGGAGCCTATATATGGTGGCCAATATAACAAGACCGCTTGAAAGTGAAATCCAATCTGAAATGCATTTTGGGGCAGATAAAACAGATACCATCAGTGGAACAACACTGGGACTTCACTATAAGGGGCCTTGCAGAGGCCAAATCAAGGTAGGTAGAGGAAAGATGTTTGCATTTTAATTACGTGAATTTCCATGTGTCCCAGTGTTAATCATTACCAGCTGTAGAGTATTTCCATGCATATGCGTGCAATAAATGGCAAAGCACAGATCTTCTGTATATGGCTTTGCTGCTACATTGCAAGTTTCTGTCCTCCAGGTGAGATCTCGTTGCTCTTGCACTGTAGGAAAAGGTTTGTTAACGTGATTTTTAGAGTTACACTACTCAACTAAGTAAAACTCAAATTATGAGTTGTCTATGAATGGCAAATAACATCACATATTTTAATGTAGCAATGTTCTGATGTTACTTTTTGAAATTTTTGGCCAAAGCCAAGTATCTTGACATGTATACAGGATTTACTAAGTCTTGCAAGCTTACAAGTGTGTCACACACAACATATACTGCTTTGTACTATGGATATTACTGCACAATACTGCGTTACTGACAAAAGACATTTGTTTCCTGCAGAATGATCAAATTTTACATTTACAGACTCCTGTGCAGTAGAAAAGGGTAGATATAAAGGGATGCCCTTTCTTATGAAAAATATGCTGGCAGTGGATGGATGGAAAATTTTTGACAAGTGGGGCCCCTAAGGCCATTACAGGACTTAGAGCATAGGAAAGAGCTGACCATCAGAGCTCCTGCTGCAGATCATCACTAGCATTTCACTTGCACAGGAACAACTCGCATCTTAACTGCTCACAAACACCCCTTTGTGCTACTGCTCAGCAAAGCTCTCCTATGTGTCTGCGCTACAGCTGGCTCTCCACATTCGTGTGGCAGAAGCCTTCAGCTGACCACAAGCACCACAGAGCCTAGGGCTGTCCTGCTGGAGCTTCTACTCAAGCCCAAGAACTTGTGCTTTTCCTTGGACAAGAGCAGTGTGCAAGCACTCGTCCCCAGCCCGCATCAGGGACAAGACTCCCTTGCTGCCCCTAGGCCCCTTGCTGCCCCTAGGCCCCTTGCTGCCCCTAGGCCCCTTTTCTGACCCTAACTCTCCTCTCTGCCTGCCGAAGGCCCCAGCCAAGCAGGCCGCGGCCCAGCTCCGCTCCCGGCCCTTTCTGGAGCCATCCCCACGGGGCCCCGCCGCATTCCCGCGGCCCCACCGACCGGCCGCTCCCCTCAGGCGCCTGGCGGAGCGGGCCTAGCCCCCTGCCCACCACCTAAGGAAGCTGCCTGGAGCCCCCCAGCCTCGGAACCGAGACGAGGCGGAGCCCCCGGGTGCCCGCCAGGCCCCATCCGCCCGCCGCAGCCGGCCGGGCCTCAGGCCCGCTCCCAGCCGCAGGCCGCCGGCGCCTCACGCGTAGCGCCCCCCCCCCAATTGCCCGCCGCGAGCGGCCGCCCCCGGCCGAGCTCTTGACGGACAGCCCAGCGAGCCAATGAGGAGCAGGGCACGTGCGCGAGGCAGCCAACGGGGCTCGGCGGGCGGGACTTGGCGGCTCGGGGGGGGGGCGTGGCCGGCGGCGCTGCGAGCGGCTCTCGTTGTGCGCGCTGCGGAGCCGTTACCCCGCCGCTGCACGGCCCTGCCGAGCCCCGCAGGTGAGGCCGGGCCGGCCGCGGGGCAGCGGCCACGGGGTTCCCGGGGGAGGTCGCCGCCGGCGGAGCGGGCCAGGCCGGGCGGAGGACGCGGGGCGGCGGGGAGGAGAGGGCCGCGGCGGCGAGGCCCGGGCCTGGGCCTGCAGGGGGAGAGCTGGGGCCTGCGGGAGGCAGGGAGGGGCCCGGCCGCGGGGGGGCGCGGGGCTGCGGCCGGCGAGGGAGGAGCGGGAGGGCCCCGGGGCCGCCGCGGGGGGCGCGGAGGGAGCCGGCTCGGGGTCGCGGCTCGGCTGAGTCCCCCTCGGCGCCCCCCCCCCAACCCCCGAGGGGGTTTCGTCTCCCATCTCGGCCGCGAGCGGCGCGTCCCCGCCGAGCGGCGGCGGTTTGGGGGGGGGGTGGGCTCCCGAGGGGCCTCCCCGCAGTGCCGCTGGTTTAAGACCGCGGGGAGCGAGGCTCAGGAGCGCCGTGCGGGGAGCTCGGGACCGGAAGAAGTCGGGGCTGGAGCAGCGGCCCGCTATTGTTAGCGCCGGGGGAGGCTGCCCCTCGCTGCGGTGCTGGGAAGAGGCAGGAGCGCGGCGGGGGAGGACGCGGGTGGGAGGAACGCGCGGCGGGGCGGCCCGGGGGAAGGGGCGGCCCGGGGAAGGGGCGCGGGGCTCCGGGGGAGCGGCTCGTGGGGGAGCGTGTGCTGGCGGGCGCGTTACGTACTGCGGGGGGGCACCGCCGGGTGCCAGGCAGGGGCCTTCGTCCGAGACGTGCTGAGAAAGGAAGCGCGTTTGATCGCATAGAGTGCTGCCACTTGGCTCCCGTGGCCTGCATGATGGGGCATCTGTGGGAAAACAAAGGTGGGAAGAAGTGGGAAAGATAGAGATTCGGCGCTGTTATGAATTCTGGTTGTTTCTGTTGGCATAACTGGTTACTTCTTGGGCTCTCTGTATTTTTGTTCCTTTTTCCTTGTTTGCCGTGAATGTGGATGTTGACTGCTCGTATCGCTCTGCTCTTACCTTTTCAAGTTCAAGGACTGTTTCCACGTACTCACATTTTTAACCACTTGTCTTTCCAGGTCTGTGCGAACAGTTCACAGGCTCATGTGTCTCTCTTTAAAACTGGGGCCCTGCATCTGTTCCAAAGGCTTTATTGAGCTCCTGTGATCAATATGCTTTCTTAAATTTCCAGTGACTCCAGGGGTACATCTGTATTGCGTGTAAAGTGTAGGTTCCTGAGCTCATGAGTCTGCAGCGTGATCCATTGCTCTGTGACCAGCCTAGTTTTTGTTCTGAAGCAGTGTAACTGTATTTATTTGTACGATGATGTGGATGAGTCTGTGGTTTCATGATTCAAAGTGTTCGATGCTCCTGACGTACAGAACTATGACCTGCCCCTGCAGCAGGCTCACCATTTGGTTGGAATAAGAGCAGGAAATCTTCAGCTGATACTAGTGTTAAATACATTGCGTAGTGAATTTACAGCCTTAACTTATTCAGCCCTGGTGTGAGTGGTTCTGCAGCAGCAGATAAAGGTGGTTCTGTGTGGCTTTCCGATGTAAGTTGTCTTAGGCAGTGCCACGTTTGTGGGAGCAGCACTAGTACGAAGCAGTCTAAAGGGAAGTGCGAATGTTGTGCAGAGCATCTTCCTGAACTTTAATCACTTCTGTTGAATGCAGCCAGTGTTCAGTGCTGACATTAGCTTACTGTGAAAGGGGATCTAAGCCCTTAATTCAAGTACTTCTTGTGTTTGCTGGTTCATGCACGTTCTGACACTTTTTCCCCCTGGAAAAACTCCTTGTCTTGACCCATCAGGGGCCTATTATGTTTTCCGAATCCATTTGTTTAAGCTGTTATGCCTGCCTGTTTTCTTTCCTGAAGCACTGGTCTCTGTCATGTTTCTTAGTTGTTACAAGCACTCTGTGAACAGTAAAACGTTGAATTGTAAAAAAACAAAACAAAACAAAACAAAAAAACAAAAAACAACAACAACAAAAAAAACAGTAAAACATTATTAGAGGTTGCACTGAGTCTTGTGGATAAGCCACCTGTAAGGATGGCAGACTTAGGTGCAGAGAACTCAAGCCTGCTGTATTTGCAGACTTGAAAAAGAGATGTTCAGAAGAGCCGCTCTTTTTGCGCTTCCAAGTACTTTCTCTAGAGCGTGGAAGGCAGCTGTGGGAGATTCCCATCAATGTAAACCGTTTAGGAAGAGTGATGTAGTCCCAGCATAGGAGAGGTGTTAAATTCTGCCTTCTGTTTAGAATGGGTAAGGGCACTTCTACTTTGTGATGCGCGGCTCTGTGATCTAGGCACCTGCAAGCTTCAAACTGCTGGCCTAAATGATCCATGTGATTATACAACGTTGTTTTATGTAGGTGATGTGTGCAAAAATAGATTTTAAGCTTCTTTTGGTTGTTTTTTTTGGGGCGTAGGGTGGAAATAAACTATGCTTAGAAGGCAGACATTCTTTGTGTATGTGATTTTTGCTTTTTTGTTTGTTTTTCAGTGTTAGTAGCGGTGGCATAGTAAGTATAAATTACAATGTTCCTCTCGCCCACTGCTTCCATTGCTGCCTTGTAGGAGTGCAGCAGCGAGTTCTGGTGTCTCATCAAGCCTTCAGAGATGGATTTCCAGCTGCTTGTGTTGTGCTGGTGAGCCAGCAGGATGCCATCTCCTCCTCTTGGTACTTCACTTGCCATCCTATCCCATCAGAGTGAAAGTACCAGCTGCTAATCCAAGGATGGATCAATGTGGGAGACAGCTGTTCTCAAAATGTGTCTGGAATCTGTAGTTCTTATGTCCTCCCCTCACCTATTGCAAATGTCCCGTGCATAGGGAAGTTGTTGTTTGTGTTTTCTCTCCAGCACAGTTCTTGCCTTTAGATTGTTTTTGGACAGTCAAACAGCCTGGCAACATCTGTAACAAGGAAGATGGTAGCGTATTTTTATTTTTTCATATTTTTGTAGTAAACCTGTCCTTTTGAAAGTACCCGTGCAGCAGCTAAGATCATCTCAGCTAGAAAAAGCTGTCCAGCTGAGTCTTCCTTGCTGAAGAACTCCGTTACGTTGACTGTCAGCATCTCTGTCCCGGTGACACAACAGCTGTGGAAGGTGTTGACGTGAAGCTCTGAGCAGAGCTCTGAGCCTGCTCTCTCTGGCAAGGCTTACCGTTAACCTTGAAAGACCGGGAAATCTCAGATCTAGCTGCAGTTGGTTCATAGCTGAGCTGCATAATTTCCACTTGGCCCTTGTTCATACGTATCTAGCAGAGGTGATGTTGGGAGGCCCCAGTCCTCCCTTTCATGTTAAAGCAGCAGAGAGTGGTAATTATGGCCAGTCTTTATCTGAGTTCTGACAGCCTCCTAACTATGATTAATTTTACTCCTGTGAATTGAGTTAGTTCATCAGATTGGTGGCAAAATGAGGTCACTCCTCAGAAGAATGCAGCTTATTTTTTGTCCTCAAATGCGTACGTCTCTGGATGTCACTCTAAGCACGGTAAAAACATTTACCAATCAGTGTATGGACATGAATAAAAAAAACTTACAAGCTTTTTTAGGCAAATCTGATCGTCAACGAATATGCAGAACTATTTTCTTAAAATATTAAATTATGATAGTTAGGATTTGTTAGCTAGTAATACGCTTAAAAATAAGCTTATGTCCAAAGTTGCAAAAAAGAGCTGAAAATCTATTGTACTAGAAACCATTGATAGAGCAAATGGAAATAAAGGCTGTTGAAATGCAGTAATAGATTTTGGTAATAGCCACTTCGGCTTGTGTAGAGAGAATATTTTGTCAGAACTGAGAAAAATGTTGGAATTTTAAATACAGTCAAGCTAACGGGGGGAAAGGGAGAGGAAGTGTCTTCATTCCAAGATCGTGAAGGGGGTGAGAAATCAGTAAAAGAGATCTATTAACACTGAGAAATTTGAAGGACTGGCAAGCAGACGCAGTTCAGTTGCCAGATTAACAGAAAGAGCTCACATGTTAGTGTGAAAGGAACAAAAGGAAGATACCCCTGGAAGTTCAGCAATTTACATGACTTAACACTTGGAGTTCCAGTGTAAAAGAATCTTCCTGGATAGGTTAAAAGGCAAACTCTGTTTAAAAAAAATGAGCTGCATGAGCATGTCTCAGTAGGCTGTGTGGTTTTTCTTCTTCTGGGGAGAAGAAAAATAAAGTACAAATGCCAAGTAATTCAAACGGAAAACAAAATTTAAATTTGTCCTGTTTGCCAATTTGAAGTACTAGCTGTGGGGGAGAGGAATTCAGAGGAGACAGCTACACCGGGGAGTACTGACCAGTGAGCACTGTGGACAGGAAAGAGAAACAGGGTAACAGTATGGTTTGTGGGAAGGACGGACACCTCGCTTTCTGCTTTTGAGTTGTTGTGTTCTCAAACGCTGTGCCTTGAAGTTCAGGAAAGTGGCAGTTCCAAGGAAGCGTAGGACTCGTGCTCAGGAAATGTGGTAGCTGCCAATCGGCCGGAGCACTGCAAGCAAGAAAGTGTGACATCCGCGTTCCTCCTTACTGGTCGTGGACCTGGGTTTTGGTAACGGCATCGGGCATCTCTCAAACGTGGGTGTGCTACTCCATATCTAAATTAATTTTATTTATAAGAAAACTCATCACCTGTCTTTGCAAGTATACATGAAAATAATCTGATAAAAGACTTGAGAGAGATTTTGGAGCATGAGCTGTATTGTACATGCACATACTAGGGTAATCTTTTGTGTTTAGTTATCAGCTTAAATTAAAGCTTTTCCCCCCATTTTCTTCTTGAATTGAAGAGAGAAGCTTGGGCCTTGGCTGTTGGTGTTGAGTCAAGGCTGAAGTCCTCAGCTATTTGGAATAATAGTGTGTGAACACCGGGCAGGTGGAATGGCGCTGGCCTGGTGTTGCGCTGCCCCTGACGCGCTTGGATGTCCATGCGGGGTGCGGCGTGGAGAGCTGTTGGGGATAGGAGAGGAATTTGTGTAAAGAGTAGAAAGGGGTTTCCTGGAGATTGTGTAAAGACTCTTTGGTATTCATAAAATCAAGGGATCTAGATCAAGAAATGGGGAGAGGTATTCTGGCTATGGAGCACTGGAAAACTTTTTTTTTTTTCTGGAAGCATGTAGGCCTGGTGGAGTTTTTCTACTGGATTTGTTTGGCACTTTCCTTGACACAGTAGTGTCCTTTTTGTTCTATTTCAGGTGCGATCTCCAAGGAAGACTGCTCAGTAGCTTCAAAATTGGTAGAGCAGTGTCTAGCCAGATAGATGAGTTTGTTGTCTGCCTCTGAGTCACCCATGGCTTACGGGGGGAGGCAAGTCAACAAATACCATCCACGAGCTGAAGAAACAAGGGGAAGTCTCTTTGTATAGCCCTAAAGTTCTCCTTGAAGCACCGCATCCTTGAAATCAACCAGTATATTGAAGAAGAAACCCTTGAGACTGAAGTCTGAGTTCTTAAGACAGCCGACCATCAGACCTCTGCCAGCACCTTTTGTCTCGGTGCAGGGTCCCTGTTCAGGCACCAGTGTCAACCCCAGCAAGGGGACTGACTTCTCTGCTGCACTGTACCTGCTGGGCTGAGGTGTTGGGTCAGTGACCTGTGTCAGCACCCTCGAATCTGGGTGCCTTTCAGGTGTGTTTCGAGAACTGCTGTGCCTAACAGGGTCCGTTCCCAGTTACCCAGGGAAGGTGCCAAGAACCCTGTGCCCTGCTACTGTACCGCATTCGCCTGGCTCTCTTTGGCCAAGTGTCAGATATTGGTGTAGCCTTCGTGCTTCTGATATCAGAGACAAGAAGTATGTTCAAATAGCCCTGACCTTTTTGGGTTCAGCACCGCTAGTGTTAGCTCTCACCTGTGCACCTGCAGTGCTGCACAGCCTTCGCTTTCTGGAGAGCTGTATTGTGGGAGTGAGAATAGCTCGGTTGTTGGAGTGATAAGGCTTGCTGCCTGGATTTAATGAAAGTGCCAGCTGCTGGTGTGAAGGAGCACAGAACTCGTTGCTCATGGGAGAATTTTCCTTCCTCCTAGGTTCTGCAGTAGCTAATTCATTCACATTATCATCTGTGATCTATTTAGGTGTCTGCGTTCAAGTTTGTGAGCATGGTGGTGGTCTAATGCCTTTGCAGACCCATAGACAAGGAGAAGGTACAGTGAGCCTCTCAACCGTGCATCTTCAGGATCAGGCATCTTGAGAATATTCCTGTGTAGGCCTTCCTTATAGGACTGCCTCCTTAGCAAACATCCTGCAGGGAAAGACTTAATAGCTCTGAATCACAGGATTTTTGATGCAGACACCGAGTTTCATTTGGAAAAAGCTGCTGTTGGTCTGTTGCCAGAGCTATTTGTGTCACTTTTCTTTTAAACCTTCTGGGATCTTCTGCACCTTTGAGAAGGTGATCTTCAGGGTCATTGCAATGTTTCTAGGAAAAAAAAAAAAGAATATGCTGGAGAGCTTTTCAGTTTGATCATGAGAAGGCAGACCTGGCTGTGGATGAATGAGCAATCTTTGAAGCAGATAATAAAGTGCTGGGCTATGTGAATTTGAGCACATCCAAAATTAAAGGAAGATTAAGGCATGGTGCATATGGTTCCTGTTGCAACCTTGACCTCCTAAATTTGAGGGAAAACAAGCATTTATAAGGCTTGGTTATTCTAAACAGATTTTAATTTTAGGAACTCCATTACGGTGGAACTTAGTCTTACAATTTCCTTTTGGGGGGGGGGGGGGGGGAAACACTTGGAATTGAAGGTGCTTTTTGGGAAGGCTGCTGGGTGCCTCGGCAGTCTCGCTGCAGGTAGCCTTCCCGAGGGGAACTGGTAAGTCTAAGGATCCTTCCTTAGGTAAGCCTTCTTTCCTTCTTCCCTTCCCCGTCCCACAACTGAGAATGTAAGCGTGTTCACACTTCTGGCTTGTGTCAACAGGGACTGACAACCATCAGTTAATGGTTGCAGGCCGAGGTTGGGTTCTGGGCCTGGTTCTAATCTTGCATCTCTGTTGACATTACTTGATTGATCTTGCTTTGAATAAGAAAGATTGGGAGGTTGCCTGTGTTTCTTCTCTCAATGTATTTCAGTGGGAGTGGAATTAAAAACTTGATTTCTGATGTAGCATTTCTCATTTCCTCCATGCCGACCATTTTATATGGCTGTTTGGGAATTCTTTTCAGTATGCAAAGGTAAATAATTCTTTAGTGGCTGTTTGTATTCGCACTGACGTGAGATCTGTTCACCACCAGCACAGGGAGCAATCTCTCACTGCCTTCCAGGATGGCCAGGAGTTATTTGGTGAGAGGTTAGGAAGAAAGGAGCATCTTATCAGCACTCTGCTCCTTTTCCTCCTCTCTACTATGCCGTTATCACTTCTGCGTGTTTTGTTCCTGGTATCCCACAAAAACATTTGCCAGGTCTTTATGCAAGGGCTTTTTTTTTTTTTTTTTTTTTTCCCTGATGTCTGAGGAGGAGCAGATGGAAGGCTTCCTTCACAGGTCTTACTGCTTCCGAATCGACAATGCCTGGGTACTCCGTGCTTGTCACAGGGCATATAGCTGGTAAGGATTGCAGGCAGTGAGATTAGAGGCTGTGGTAAAATGATTCAAAGTTGATAGCTAGTTGCCAAACTCCTGTGAGTTTTGTTTGGTGCCAGATGTGAGCCTGGTAGCTTGCCACCGTGGCGTGCTGGGGAGTTCTCTGTGCTTGGTAGCTGACCGGGGCGCCTCCTGTTGTAGGCAGCAGGTGTACCTGGGAGGATAAGGAAGGTAGATTTAAGTTTCTGCTTTTGGAAATCATAAAAATACATAACAACTTCATAAACTTGTCGGGAGGAGAATCTTGGCAGCAGGAAGGATTTGTTTTATCTTGGGCAAATTTGGTGGGGTGTGAAGGAAACCTGAACCTTCGTATTCAAAGCTGGAAAAATCTCATCTATGCTTCTTCCTTTACTTATTAAATACTCCTAACTGTAGCGTTTTGCTTCCATATTCAGCCTGCTGGTGTGTTGTGTGCAGGACGAAGGCAAACAAAGTTGCCTCCCATTACAGCGATTTTGAAAACACTTAAGTCATGTGGTTTCATAGCTCCTGTTTTGAGCAAAGAAGGTTCAGGGGTTTGAGTGTCATTTAGAAGAATAGGAAACTGGTTTTGGGGCTTGTGCTCAGGCAGTTCTGGCAGAGCTGGAAGGGAACCTGTATTTAATGATATAATTTCACAGTACAGCTGAGACAACCTGACAGCTAGAAATCATCGTAAGGGGGGAATCTCTTCCCCTGCTTCTAGCTTTACAGCTCTGCTCTTGCTCTCCCATCCTCTGGCATTAGCTCTGGTGCTTATCTTGTGAGGAAAGCAGATTAAAATTGCTGACACAGCAAAACTGCTTCCCTCCTGGTGCAATTTTCCACCGTTTTTGTGATACGGATTGGTTGTCCTGTGGGCAGAGGGGCTGCCCTTGTTGACACAGACCTGGGGGCGGAAGGCTGATCAGCGGGGTGGGCGGCAAGTTTCAGGTTTCTTCAAACTGTACTGCAAAAAATAAAGGACTCAATTTCAGTGTATACTGTGCTAAATCTCACATTAACATAACTTTGATAGTGTTTTATTCTAAAAATGGTGCACTCTGTTTTTTTCCCATTAAAAAGCCCGACTTTCATAAGAAGAAAGCATGAAATAAATGCCAGACATGACTTAACAGCTATTGGAGAAGGGACTGGAAGTCCCTGCCTAAAGGCAGTATTCCCGATCTAGAGTTGGGATTTTTTGCCTCTTTCTGATTCTCCATGATTCTCCATCTAGCTGACAGCAGCAGTGCAGACGCTGGACGTGCTCGAACTTTAGCAGGCCACGATCCATGAAACAAAGCAGCGCACCGTGGCCGCTCAGGCCCTTAGCAAGCAGGGGCTGGAGCTTCACTGGAATCTGCGAGCCGGTAATAAATACTCCTCTGTCTGGCAGCGTTAAGTCACCTTACCTGAGAAGCCTGTGTGGTCATACGAGCGCTTCTAGCCTAGCTTAATACCTAACTAAGTTGGCAAATACGACCGGCACTGACGTGTGGTGCTGTGAGGTTTGCTGACTCACTGCGCTGGGACGGGCCGGGAGCTTTTGCATCCGCTGAGCCGGTGCTTCACCGGTCGTGGGGAAGCAGCCATGTCATAAAATGTGCCTTTCAGGTGGGGTTGGCTGTTCCCTTGGTTGAGATGAGCACTGTGGAGGGGATACCTGCCTCAGACGGCCTCGTCAGCTGGCTTCTCAAGGAAGTAGTTGCTTTTGTACAGCATCTTGTGTTGTTCTTCTGGCCAAATGAGTGCATTGCAGCTCTATTAAAGTCAATACAAAGCTCATCTTCGAGCCTGTGGTGATGTATTTTTCTGCGGTAGCACTGTGAGTTTTGGTGAGCGGCAGATTTTGTGTTGAACTTGGAAAGAAGATTTGTGCTAATGCTTCAGGAGGGAGCTACAGTCGTGAGGCTGCAGCCGAGCTCCCGGTGCTTAGATTTGTCATCGGGCTGACTGTGCTCGCTATTTCTTTTGGACATTAATGAACTGCTATGCTTAACGTTTGGACCTCTTGGTGTAGCATTCATTTACTTATATTCTGGAAATGCTGTGGTATAAATCTGAATTTACAGAGACGGAAAAGAGTACAGCGAGCAGAGGCTATTAGCTAAGCAATTGCTGCTAATTCGGTGTTGGTATTTTGCTAATGGTGTTCCTGTAGTGAGCACTTAGACTAAACGCCTTTATTGTAAAATCCATATCGCCCTTATTAGCAGAGTCTGGACTGGAAACATGTTCATACTTCAGCATTATGACAACTCTGTGGTGTGGGTTGACATCTGTATGCTGCTGGTGGGTCTAGGTGTTTGGATTCTGTGGCAAAACACACAAATGGGGCTGACGTGAAAGAGGAGCGCTGATCCGAGCATCAGGAGGCCCTGAATTCACCACAGGTTTCGAGCAGTGCTAGAATTCCATGCACTTCACAGCTGTCTGTTCTTAAGAGCTGTTAACCAAAACTACGTTGTTTTGGAGCAAGAGATGTGCAGTGCTCTCTAGCAGAGGGGTTGAACAAATGGCTTCAGCCAACTTGAGAACCCGAGTCTAGAACCGTACGGCGACTGAGCTTTCTGGTGCCAATGGCTTCCAGCATGAATGTGCGTGTCCGGGCTTCCCGAATCTGCCAGGCCTCACCTTTCTCCTGTTGCAGGTATAGGGCTTAAGTATCCTGATTTTGAATATTTCAAAGCAGCTGCAAAAGCACTTTTAAATGTTTAGTATTTTGGCAGGCCATGAAGAAAGAGCAGCTGGGCTCTGCTGGGAGTTGGAGCTGTAGATGGTCCGTGGATCCGAAACTTCAGCCTTCAGCCCCTGCTGATGGCTGAGTAAGGCAAGGGCTGTCTTCATGGGATGGAATGTCAGGGTATTTTTCAAGGCTTTCTTTAAAAAGATGCAAAAATAGAAACTCTATGAAATATGCAGCATGCACTGAAGTTAATGTTCCGGTACAGATTAGTCTGTTTCATGTGTGCAATTAAGTGCTCACCAAAAGACAACCATTTAATAATAACAGTGTCTTAAAATGCGCGTAAAGGAGAAAACATCTAGAAGACAAATGGCCACTGGCTGAAATGCTGAACTGCGTCTAGTGGGTCTGGCTACTGCTCATCTCCATGTAAGAGTTTTGGGCAGAAGGCTGGAATTCAGGTTGGCGGTTTTAATTCTGTCAAGTCAAGTGCTCTGAAATGGGGAACCTGAACTTTAACCGTTGTGAGTGCTTTGCTGTTTACAGGAATGCGTACAAAATCTGTCACAGTGCTTTCTATCTACATTAGAAAAAGACTTGAGCTCTTTAATGGTACGTGATTTTCTAAAATGCCATGCTTGCTAGCTTGAAAGAAAGAATTGTTCTGGGATTTTCAACAGAAAATGTTTTGTTCTACAAGTGGAAAAAAATCTGTACAGTTGAAACAGTTGCTTGTCAGTTTTCTAAAACATTCAAGTTTATTTCAGGTGGAGAAAGTTTGGCTCATTCAAACAAAGTTCTGGAACTTACTTGGGATTTTTCTCTTTGCAGATATATTATAAAATGTCTAATGGTTATGAAGATCACATGGCTGAAGATTGCAGGGATGATATTGGTAGAACAAATTTAATTGTGAACTACCTCCCTCAGAACATGACGCAAGATGAGTTGCGAAGTCTATTTAGCAGTATTGGCGAAGTCGAATCTGCAAAACTTATTCGGGATAAAGTTGCAGGTATAGTATAAAAATAATGTTTTTTTACTTTGTGGTAAAGTGCTCAACCAAACGCTTGCCTGAAAGCAATTTAATGTACAGTGTCTAATTTTTGTGAGTGTAACCACTGATGTGAAGATATATAACTAGTGAGTGCTATGCATAACATTACTCTGTCTAGTCTTACAGGATACTTCAGGCTAAATCCATAGGTTTTTTGTAAAAGGTTACAAGTTACAATAAAATTCCTAAATTTCAGCATCAGTATGCATATCTGAAGTCTGAATTTGGTCCCTAACTTACTTACTTTTCCTACAGTCTGAGCTTTTTTGGCACTAACTTACTTCCTTGCATATCAGGAAAAAAGCTCTGAATATGCAAGTAAATCAATTCTATTTTGATCAGTAAAAAGATGTGTGGTATGTGTCTGAAACTGTTGTCGGCCTTATCATTCTTCAGGAATTCAACTCCTAAGTTCTTTAAATAGGATTGTTAGTAGTAGCTTTAGAAAAAATGAGGAATGAAATATTTAGTTTGTGAAATATAATGTTTACTTGGAAACAGGCAAGTGTTGTCGGAGCAGCTGGTTTCATAAGCTGGATCTATTTACTTGCAGGAGCTTTTTATCTGCTCTGTCAGGATGTTTTAATCCTTGTCCTTTTCAAATATTCATTTACAAATTCTGGTTATTCTTGCTCAGAATTCACGGAATCTTTGATTTAGTGGGAGATAACAACCATTATTGCTGTAAATAAAATATTTGTGCTGCTCACTAGTTGTGCATGCTTGTTTGTTCTTGGCACGCAGGTGACTGCCTTATGGAATTTTCTGCTGCACGTGCTCAATCTTGTATTTCAGATTTTAGCGATACTGATTTAAATCATTATTTAATCCATGCCAAACAAGCCTGAAACTACTTCACCGTAAAAACTGCAAGAAAGCTGATAAAATGTGTGAAAATTGTGTGTTACTCTAACTGACGTTATTTTATATGCTTCATAGTAGAAATGAGAACTGAATAATGAAAACTTCAAAATGTACTTTCAGCATGGCTTCTCCAATGTCTGTCTTCTCATCTGAAAGAAATCTCAAGACCTAGCTTCACGTGATAGTGCCCTACCAAAATCTGGACTTAGGACTGTATGAGTAAATTTGTCATGAAATAGTTTCACAAAATACTGATTTCTCTGAATACTGAGCTATCCAAGTACTTAGCCTGAATGTTACCGTACAGTTTGCGATGCTTAGATGTAGAGGCTTGCTTTGGAGACTACTTTTGCAAGGAAATAAGACCATTTGTTTTAATGATAGCAAGTCATTCACTAAATGACATAGGTAATCCACACCATAGGCTTTTGAATAAGTGCAAAATCTTCTGTATGGGTAGTGAGGATGTTTTACATGGGAAGCAAATCATGTTAACTGAAGTCTCAGAGTTTATTTAAGACTGTTCCCTGTAGTATCATATACTCTGGTAAAGTCTTGTTAACTTAAAGCCCAAAATAGGTGCTTGTGTGCTTCAGGTTTTTCTTAACAACCCTCAAAGAATCAGAAGTAAAAGTCCTGTTTGCATGCAGCCCTTGAGTGCCTGCACACGAAACTTTCAATCACTTTAAAGAGTGAAGGTGTTTAAGTCTGCATGGCTTGTGTTAGTTAGGCCACTTCTTTTGTTACCTCACTAATTTTTCATTCACGTGCAACGCTGTTAGGCACAATTCCAAGTCATCTTCATGCTCGTTGTTTTAGAATATCAGTGACTAAGAATCAGCTTCTTCAGGAACCTTCTAAAGATACCACTTCACTTTTTTTTTTTTCCCCTTCATGTTTCCCTTACAATTTGTATATATCTGTGTTGTAAAACTCTACCAATCAGCCCCTGAAAAGAGCAGTCTTGCAGCAGAGTTTGGCTTTCCTCGTGCCAGCAATTGCATTTGTGTGGACCCCGCTGAGACCCATGGTAGACAAGCAGGAAATCAGAACTACAGAAAAATCTGTTTAGCTCCATGGCTCTGTTTTCTCTGAGGTCAGATAAATTGTAAGATTGGCACGTAAGAGGCAGTGGAGCTGTCCGGGACAGGAGGGAAGTAACCTCTCTTCATGGCAATCAAACTTTTAAATCGGTTTAGTTGCTTTATTGACTGTATTTGTAGAATTAAAATCAATGTTTGATAACGCTTATTTTTTCATGTATGAGGTTGTCTATAAAATTAAGAGTAACTCTTTGAAATTGCTACAATTTTTATCCTTTCCCTTGCTGTTGATAAACACCAAAGGAATTGAAAGTAGCAGGAAACTGTAGTGTCAATTTACATTCCTTGCTATGTATTTCCTGCGCTGTGTACATATGGCTTATAGGAGTTGGCAAAAGTATGACTATACGCTTGCTTTGTTGTTCAAGCCATAACTTCTTATTTAATTTCTGCAGTGGTGGTAAAGAGATATTTGTGCACAGTAGATGAACATTAGACAGGGTGCAAGGCTCCCATTGCAGTTTCAGCTCTTCTTGATCATGCTGGTGAGATAAGGTGCTGGTGTCTATGTCCTGTAGTTTGTGTATTGAATTCCTAAGCATTTCCAGACTCGGCTTTGCTTAAGTTGTGAAGAGCCAGTCAGTAATCAGCATCTCTACTCTCAGGTACTCTCAGCAAATCTTGGACTGTAGCTCTGTTGCTCACTATACTTGTATTTATTGTGATCGTCCAGGATTTTCATAAGAAGAAGTCTGTAGAACTCGTGTTGGATATTGTCCTTTGTCAGGTTTCAAGACTAGCACCAGCTCAGAGCCCCAGGGAAACATGAGAAGGTCACTTCTCAATATAGTATTGCACACTGTCAAGTCTGAGGTTTTACTTTTCATCTTTGTTGTGTCTCCCGGCCTTTTTTTATTTATTGCTGAGGTTTGTGAGTAGCCATTGGCTCCATTCAGCTGAAGGCCATCCTGTGTATGGTTCTGGCTCATGAGGCCATGAGCAAGGAAAAGTGCTGGGGTTTGTCTGATCTTTCTGCACTGACGACACTGGAGCCCTCCAGCCCTGACTTCAGACATCCTGGTCCCAAACTTGTGCTCTTCCTGATCTCCTACCCAGCACTGTGCAGATCCCTGTGGGATCTGTTTAGTGCTTGTGGCACTTGTAACCCTTCTCTGAGTATCTGGTGATGATTTTGCTGCGTGCACCTCTCTGTCAGAGTTCTGTCTGATGGCAGTTGATCTGGTTAGGAGAGGGAAGCATCCAGGTTCTTGAGGCTTCTTATTCCATCCCTCACATCTCTTAAACTGCTTGAGGAGGAAATAAGATATCCCTGTGATACTCTTCACAAAATACTTGAATTCCTACAGGAGGAAATACACGACATGATCCTTAAGACTGTGCCAGAAGCTGTCTATACCGATCAGCTACCAAAATATGGCAATCCGTTTGCCTCTGCAAGTTTGAGGTCTGATGGAGCTCACTGATGCTGACCTCGATCAGCAGCAATAAGAGGTGAAGGTAGCACTCCATCACTGCTGAAAAATGTGGAGGAGACGGGACATTTTGTGATGACTTGTCATGATTGTGTACAGAAATCTGGAGTCCATCTCAAAGAATACTGTCGTCATAGCTCACTTGTACTGCAAATGTACGTGACCTGTTGCTTATAGGATCAAAACAATCACTTCCTGATAGCTGGAATTATAGGAACTGATGTGCACTCATCTTTTCACTGCCTTTTCCCTTTCGTAAGATCTTATCTGGAAGACTCTTTCATAGAAATTACGCAACCTAAACCAGAAATAAATGGTGCCTCTAAGCTTTTAAAGCATAAAGGGGAGGAGGGCTTTATTCAACAGCCTTCAGATGCTGAAAGGCGGTAAGTAGCTCTAGCTCACATGATTGCTCATTTTGCTAGTGCGGTCGCTTCCAGTCTACTAACAGAACTCTTAATTATTCTTGTCTTGTGGAAAGTGTTCAAGTATTCTCTTTGGCTGAAATTGTTCTCTTTTGCATGGAAAACAACTACGGTATTGTGTAGCTCTTGCTGTTACTGTGGAGTTGAAATGCATCATTATCCTGGATTTTTTTTCTAGCTTTTTAATGACATTTAGTGGTATGCAATTTCTTTAAATGCACATTCCAGAACACCTAGCAACAATGGTAAACTTAATGAAAAGTGCAAACAGTTTGCAGATAAATTGGCCAAATACTTAAGAAGTTAACACCCTTTTAGTTTTGCCAGCTTCACTTGATTTCCTTTATCGTCAAGTTGGCCATATAAACTACCTCAGAGGTAATAACTGAGTTCTAGCAAGGGTATGGGAATATCCCTAATAGGAACACTGCCTGACTTCAAGTGTGTGCAGAGCACAGCAGAAGCAGCAGCGGGTGCAGCAGTTTCTGGGCTCTGCTTTCTGAATGTTCGGGGAACTTGTGGGTTGTAAAAGGACTGGTGGGAACCCTTTGAGGAACTTCAATGTGTGCAGCTGCCAGGGAAGGACAGCTGGAGGAGACCTCGGCTTCCCGCAGCTCTGAGCTCTGTCAGCTTGATCAGAGGTAGGGTTGGAGCTGTTGTTCCAGCTGACCCCTGGTTGGGTCCAGCCCAGAGCACAGCTCCCAGAGCACTGCAGGCAGACAAAGCAGCGTGGATTAGGGTAAGACTGGTAACCTCTCTGAGGTTGGTGATCTTCAGCACAAAGTCCAGCTGAAGGCCAGTCACTAGCGAAGTACTTAAACATAGTGATGGCACCAATCCTGTTAAAAATTTGACAGAGCCCACCCACAGCATGTCTGCGGGTGGTACAACGCTGGGAGGAGCGGCTGATACCGCAGGTGGTCGTGCTGCCATTCAGGGGGACCTTGGTGATGTTTTCTGTAAGCATTATGTCTGGGCGGGCATAATGGAGGATGACTTCTACTGCCTTAGCGTTATGGGTATCTGTGCTCTCTGGAGAAATTCAGGGGTGTAAATACATTCGTGCTCAGTATCCCTCCTTGCCTTACGAAGGCACGTAATACCACCAAGGCCAGCACAGTTAGTTGTACTCCCCCTTGTATGAAATACTCCGCTTCACAAAAGCAGACATCTTCAATTCTTTTGCCTTTCTTCTTTTCCCCCCACCAAACCATAAAACATAAGCCATATTGCAAAATCTTTAATTGTACTCTAATGTTTCTTAATATGTTTTGATGTGGAGTTATTGTTCCACATCATATTACAGCACTTTAATTCTCTTCCAGCGGAGAAGCAGTATGTTTCTGCAGCATAATGATTTAGTTCATCTTAACCTACGATCATATTGAGTCTGAACACTTGCTGGGGTTTTGCACTATAACGTTTACAGGAAAAAAATGTCATTACTGAAAAGTTTATCCTTAAATGGATAAGGGGGACTTTTTTCAGGCCATGGCTTATCGAATCGTCAGGTTTTCATTCTGATGAACAAAATCTGGCCTAAAGTTTTAAAGAAATCAGATTTTATGGTAAGTGGGCAAGGCATTTTTTTTCCCCAAAGACTTCCTCAGGAAATCAGCCTGTGGTGTTCATGTGCAATTCTGGGCCTGGTATTTTCTGTGTTCACTTTACAAATCCTTTTCACTTCACAGCATCTTGGATGTGACTGCAGTTCATCTGGAAAAAGAGCCCTGGAGCAACTTAAATTAAATCTCAATATCTCAATAGAAAAATGTTTTGGAAATGAGAGAAAGGAAAAAATATAAAGAGAATATATAGAAGAGACAAATGTGTGGAAGGGCTTCATTAAATTAAAGTAACTTCTAATATTAAGTCTTCTGTTTTCAGGATTTAAAGCTGGCACTACTACTGCAAATGGTCAAATTTTTAAATATTGTGGTGCTAGCGACATCCCCGGATGCTGTCTCTTTATCTCTCTGATCCAGGTTAAGACCAGACTTATGTCAAGTTTGCTTTGTAGTTTTTGACTTTTTTGTTTGAAGCGTCTGTTTGTATTGCTTGTAGTCATCTTTGTTTCAAGGCAAATTCCATTTATTTTGCAAATGGAGGAGAGGCCACGTTGCTGTAATTCCAAACGTTATCCTGAGCCGTTTGCAGGTCAGGCTTTCTGAACCTGCTAAATACTGGTTTGCCCCTGGACTTCCATAAATGCGACTGTTCGTCTTTCAGCCACAGAATAGGCAGTAGTTTCGTGTCCTGCTTTGTGAATCCAAGTGCAGCAGTGGGGGCGCATTTTGTATTTGAAAATTGTTACCAATAAAACTAGACATTATTTTGTTTCATTCCTAGCTCCTTTCTGTTGCAATCAAAAGCCTTTTCAGTAAGATGCACTGGTTTTAAGTCTTAAGTAGAAGCAGGAATTGGCTCTGATAGAAACTATAATGAAGCTGAGGTCGGTCACTGTGGAAGAGAAGTACTGAGCTGTTGCATTGATGCTGGCCATAGGGGCTTTTAAAGGGTAAATATCTTGGAAATACTTGCATAGAACCTGAGCTTTTGTCTTTGTGCTCTAAGGGGTATGCTTACAGGTAGCGTCGATCCAACTACTTTAGTCCTACAACAGGGGCAGTGCTTTGCAGATGGCTCAAGTTGGGCACAACACCAGACTGTCCAGCTGGCTGGAGCTTTGCCCTCAGCCTGGCAACAACCTGATGACGTGGGATTTCTGCAGTGCTCTTGGTGTTTGTGTGAGTAACGACAGTTTTGGACAGTGTTTATGATGAAACTGGAGATGAAGCAGAAGAGGAAAAAGTAATTCAGAATAATTAATTGTAGCTTCAAGAAGTTACTCAGGTTAATAAAATACTTCCTTTTTCAAAACTCTGAGTACAAGACTGTAGAATGTTTTGTTGGGCAATGTGAACGTGACCTTTAGGAATAAGGTGCTGTTCTAGTACCTGTGCTAAGACTGCTATACCTCTTAGTTCTGACACGAGCAACATGTTTTCCAGTTTTCTGGGACTTAACCTGGTCACTGTGGTATAAATGGGACAGAACAGGTGCATTTCAAGCAACTTAGGAGAATCACTGGTGAAGCCAGTTGTAAGGACCTTGCTGAAGAAAGGAAGATGAGTCCTGGGGGACTGGATCAGGCGAAGTTTGGGATCAGGCTGTGGGCTTTTAGCTTCAGATTGATTTTGGAGCAGCTCAGATGCATCATCTGTATCTTTGCTGAAGGTCTGGGGTGTTTGCTGTGTTCTCACGAGTGCGCAGTGAGCTTGGTGGTGTGAGGAGGTTTGGTCAGCATGGATTTGCAATGGAGAACAATCGCTTCTGCTGTTACTTTTGAAAGCTGGTGATTGAATACTTGAATAAAACGTTTGCTTGCTTCCAAAAAACGGGTTTTGACAGAAGTCCTTCAAGAAGCTGCTTCCCACTCCTCCGGTCTTTGTAAGGATGCCTCATGGTATGGAAACAAAACCTGGCGAGGGGGCAGCCAGTGATGACCGCTTGACTCCAAAGCCAAGCCAGGCAGTGTCTGCAAGGCTGGCACGTTCCCTACTGAGGCTGGTATCTTGAATGTTAAAATGAGGAAGGGGTTAAAAGCCGGTACAGTGTGGTGCAGAGGTAACTAGGGCTGAAGGACATCAGGAGGAGTTGGAAAGCATCATTATCTCCTGAGGCCAGGGGACAAAAAAATGGCAAAAAAAAAAAAACAGTGGGAACCTTCAGAAATGACCTGGGTATGAAGTGGGTGCTTCCAGAAATGTGTGATGAAATAACTAGTCTGCTGAAAATTGACAGGGTCAGAGTTGCTAGCCATGTAGTGGTCTTGGTAAGTCCAGGCTTTGGTTTCAGGACTGCACTAGAAATAAACTCAGAACTTGGAAGTGATTCTGTGAATGGGAGATGGTCTTGTGAGGGACAATAAAGGTGGGATTCCTTACCTTCTCTAGACCTTTCATAAATCCGTAGGTCTGTTACATCCCTACTTAGGTGAAGTATTTGGGCGCAGGAATAAATGCAAGCAGTATTATAGATGTTGTCTAGCGAGTGTTGAGTGAGGGGGGATGATCCTTTCCCCCTTCCTTCATGCTGTCCTTCTGCTTAGCACAATGCAGGGTGCCCTTCTGTGTCCTAGTGCACTGCTGCCTCATGCTCACCTTGCTCTGCACCGTGACTCCAGGTCCCTTTCCACTGAGCTGCTCTGCTCTGCTTAGTGCCTGGTCTGTGGTGGTGTAAGGGGCTCTTCCTTCCCAGAGCAGGACTCTGCATTTGTCCTTGCTGGATTTCAAAAGGCCCCTGTTGGCCCATCCCTCTGGGTGGCAGCCTTGCCCTCCAGCATACCCCAGGTTCCTCCCAGCCCAGTGTTGTCTCTGGTCTTGGAAAGAGTGCTCCCCCATCGCCTCCAGGCTGTGGGTAACCGCAGCAACCAGTGCAGGTGTGAGGACGGACCCCTGCAGTGCCCTACGTCTTGCGGGATACAGGTAGTGTGACCTGCCGCCCTCTGATCCACCTCTTCTCTGATCTGGTTGACGTTGATCCTGATTGTAACATCTTAACTTAGATGCATGAATATTCATGAGCACAGTATCGAAAGCTTGCTGAAGGTGAAGGGAATGGCAGCCACTGCTCTTCCCTTGTCCACAAATCCAGTCCTTCTGTCCCAAGCCAGTTAGGCTGGGCAGGCATGGTTTGTCCCTGGGAAGTTTGTGCTGACCCAACCATGCTGTCTTCATCTTCTCAGAAACATGTCCCAGGAGGACTTACTCCATGATTTTCCTGGAACCATACTGAGGCCAACCAGCCTGCGGTGACCTGGGTTGTTCTTTGGGCTCTCTTGAAGGTGGACTTAGCTCTTGTCCATCTGCAGTTGCTGGAGACCTCGTCCAGTTCCCATGACCTTTCAAAGTTACTGTTCCCTCTGATTTTGTTTTTTTTGTTTGCTTTCCTTGTAAGTCTCAACTTCATTTCAGTTTCGGCTTCCCTGAAACCAAGTGGACTGTTTCTAAATTTCTTTTCTTGCAGGCTGTCTCTTCTTCATCTCGTGCATGCTGCTTGTTTGCCTTGGAGCTCTGCCACGAGTTCCCTGCTTAGCCAGGCTGCTCTGCTGACACATCTAATTGTTTTCCTGAGTTCTAGGTTGGTCTATTCTGGTGGGCTTGAACCCAACAGCATTCCCAGTCCTTAGTATCCAATATCATCTTCCAGACCCAGTGAGATTAATGAGATTTTGGTATGTCTTCAAACACTGGTTTCTGACTAAGCCTTTTCTAGTGCTTGGGCTTTGGCACCTTCCGTGGCAGCCAGGCAGCATTCCTGCTGGGTGTTTGCCAGCCATGAGGGAGAAATAGTGTTGGGTGATCAAAGGGGTGTAGATGGACTGATGAGGGCAAGTCCTGCAACCTCAGCTATTTGTGTCTCCCATGTTTGCTTCAAGATATTATTTGCACTTCAGCCTCGTGTCCAAGCTGAGGAGTTTAAGAAATGTCTCTGTTGGGTTCCTCAAGGGAGTTCTTAGAAGTGCTGCAGAGCTACCAAATATCGCTTACAGGTAAGTGGGTGGCATCAAATTTGAGTAACGGGAAGACGTAGTGGTGAAAAAGATGCAGTAGTTTGGCTGTGCTCGTATATGGAAACGCGGTGACCTTGCTCTGAAGTAATAGTCAGCATATCCACTGCCTATGGGCAGCTTTGCACTTCTGGTATGTGTTGAAGCTTCCGAGGTGTCAGGGATTCCTCCAACAAAAACCAGTAACCCTTATTGGCAGCATCCCTGGCTAGTGAACGCTGAAGTTGGAAGAAAACATTTCGCCCTTAGGGATCAGTATTTCTAAAGCAAACACACTGGTTTTATTCACTGGCAGGTTATTTCAGGTCTTTTTGGCAGTCCTTTGCTTTGTTCACTCTATAGATCACAGCTTTTAGAATGAGTTGGATCAGGATGAAGCTGTGTAGTGTATGTAGTGCTGAGGCATGGTTCCATGGAGTAGGCAAATGGTGCGTGGTCAACTCGCGCTGCTTGCTTAGGTTTGAATTCCTCTTTTAATTATGAGCTTTTTCATTCTTTAATTAACCAATTTAGTAAGCAGTTACCACAAACACTTGAAATAAAGAAACTCCGTAATTACAGCACTAATTCCTCCATGTAAAAATCTATGTGTGATTGGGAGGGAGGCTGGAAATGAGAACGAGCAAGGGAGCTTTGCTATAAGGTGAACTTCCGTGTGCCTTTGTTGCACGTTCTGATGTGGTTTCTCTTCCACTCAAACCATTTCATCAGTGGTGTTGCCAGAACTGCTGTTCATTTAAGCCCCTAATTTTCTAGGCTGGAGAGTAACACGAAGGCCATGGCTGTTGTTACTCGCCAGGGTTGACTGGTATGGACACTACAGGAGTTTAAATAAAACTTTGTTGCATGAGGTCAGGTCTGGAAGCTGATGCTTTAACCCTGCCTCAATTGGACATGCGGTTGCTGCTGAAATTACAGTAGCTTTTGACAGAAGGTTATTGAGAGACTGGAAGCTGGTCTGGATCTTTCTCATTAAATCAGTAGCTTGCTCCATTGGCACCTAAAATGTTTCTTTGCTTTTAATAAGATTTTTTTCTAGGTATGCTGTAACAGACTGCGTTTGAAATACTATGCATCTTCTAGACAAAAGTCCAAAACCACAGTTACTTCAAATTATCAGTGCTATACTCTGGATTCAGTCTTCCTTCCTCTATTTCAACACCTGACAGGATACTCTCATCTCTATTAATAGAAAGGATAAGAGACGGTAGTCCACCAAAATTTTAATTATCTTCATTTTGCTGTGGATCAGCTTATTAGCACCTTCCATTCTTGAGCTTTGCTCCTGGTGAGCTTTGTTCTTGGCTTTCCAATGGAAGTGAGGTTTCTTCCGTAATGAAAGGGTTGGAAATTCCCAAAGCCTGTTTTATTTTCTTGTTAGCACAGGTGTACATAAAAGTGTCAAAACTTTGACGGCAGTCTGTTGTAACTTAACTGCAGAAATGGTGGCCTGACTCCAGATTTAAATAGTTCACCTCAACCCAGAGTAGGCTCTGGGAGTTGGCAGTCCCAAGTCCCATGGCTTCAGGCAGTTCCTTGTCTCTAGCGCCTTTCCAGAAAGGAGGAGGTAAGGTGCTCGGGTGCAAAGCCTGCAAACGGTAGCGATACCCTGTGATGCGTACCTCTTAGCGTCTGTCTTTTAAGTGAATCTTAATGGCAGAAGTCGGCCAAGTGAAAACAAGCACTGCCACGTGAGGTTGTAGCATTTAAGAGCCACTTCAGAGCCCATTGTGTTGCGCCGGTGTCCAGCAGGTACCTTTTGAGTGCGAAGGACATAAAACTTGGGGAAGAAGCAGACAGAAGACACGTATCATATCTGATCCATTTTATATTGAAACCCCTTCTAGTTTCTGTAGTGTTCAGAGAGAATCTGTTAGCTTTGTTTTGAAGTGGCTTATTTTTAATTTTAGAAATGGAATTTCTAGAACTGAACACATTTTTAGGTTGACCTAACAAAGCAGAGGAACGCACTGCTGCAGAGGAAAGCCCAGCTGCTATTTTCTGTCACGGGATTTATTGTTGCTAGCACATGCTTTTTACAGCAGGAGCTGGCACGTGTGCCTAGTGCAGAGAGGTGCTATGTGCACAGCATTGCTTGTCCTGGGGGCTAGGATAACCTTGTGGTCACTTGCTCTGCCAATCCTACCTTGCTATGCTTCTGCATTGGCAGGACTTCTTTCCTGCAGCTTGATGCAGCTGTGCTCACGTTTTTCTCTAGTTGACACGTGTGTAGCTGCCGTTACACAGCGGTGTAACTGCACTGAAGCAAGCTTGTGCAGCGCGCTTTTACCTGTCCTCATCCTCTGAAGCTGCAGAGCCACCGCTTACAGTTGTGCATTTCAGCCCACCGATGGCTGTATTCAGCCGAGGTAGTACTTGATGCCTTCGTGCAAGTTTCAGCTTACCATTCACAGCATGTTTTGCAGCAGCAAACAAAAAACCTGACTATTCCCAAGACACCCCATTCTCCTCAGTGACATCTTGGGAGCATCTCTTGCATCCTCCTGCATTGTTTACTTGGCTTTTTATTTATTTATATGATCTCACAAGACTGCATAGGTTTCTCAGTTCAGAAGACAAATTCTGAACTGAAATGCCTTCGTGCCAAGGCGCTCCGGCATCGGGGGGCCAGGTTAACATCTCGGCTTCCTCGAGGAGGGCAGGATGGGGAGAATCCGGGGCCGCCGCTTTCAGGGACAGCCGCTCTGTAGTGGGGAGGAAGACAAGCACCAGCTCTGTTCTCGCGCTGGGCTCCAGTGAGACCGGAGTTGTCAGCCCATAGCAGGAGGGGAATGAGAAACGATCTAGGGACTGAAGGCGTGTGTCTGAGGCAGCAGGGAAAGGAAGCAAGGACATGGACAGAAAACCAAGTGACATGCAGGAAGAAAATGAGTGCCCTCTTTCATGAAAGGGCTTCTTATCTTGGGGACAAAACTAGATTCTTTATGCTGAAGGAGTATGGCAGTTTCACTTTAATTTATTCATCCAGATAAGG
Organism: Stictonetta naevosa; assembly: GCA_011074415.1. Classification (NCBI taxonomy): domain Eukaryota; kingdom Metazoa; phylum Chordata; class Aves; order Anseriformes; family Anatidae; genus Stictonetta; species Stictonetta naevosa. The sequence continues at coordinate 3,790,839 of CM021724.1, read as the reverse complement.
GCCTACTTGTTTTTTTTTTATTTTGGTCTCTTGAGTAGATTTACATTTTACGTATAAGCAAAGGGTTCATTTATTTATTTTTTTAATTACTATCCACTAAAAATAGATTGAAAAATGTTATGGAATTGCTTTCTTTTGCACAATAGGTTTTTGGCAGGCTATTAATGTTGTGGTAAAGCGAATAATGTCTCCTTGCCTGAGACAAACACTTGACATAAATCATTACGTTGTGTAAATGCCAGTCCCTTATTTTTTCTGGCGTACCCTGAAGGAAGCTAGTTTGTGCTCTTCGGAGGTGGGAATGCATTGCACAATGACGAAGCAGACGGTGTTCCTGAGGAGCGATGTGTTGAGATCTGGAACGTGCCTCTCGGTGACGGGACTGTCATGGGTGAGATCCAGCCTGGTTAGAGATCAAAAGCCAGACCTGAATGGCAGGAGATGACTGAGGCTGATCAGTTGGTATCTGGTGTCAGTTTTGTGTAGGGTAGCTTTTTTAACACTTAAGGACTGTAAAGTCATGTTCCACTGATGTCATTTAAAGGTGGTAAGTATAGGGGGAGAGGGGAGGGTCAGTATCCTAGTCCTTATAGGCGAAGATAAATAAGAAAGCATCCAATTACCTAGAGACTAAGAAGTTAGTGAGACTGTAACCACTGGGGATATGAGAAACTCTTACTGTTGTAATCCTGCCATCTGCCAGATGCCTTCTCAGACCCTGCTGTTTTATCTACGTTTGTTTCTGTTAACCCCATTCCATCCCTGCCCTCTTTTCCCAGGGCATGCAAACTCTGATACAAATAGCCACTGTATAAACTAGTCACCTGTATAAAATGAGAAGTGGAAAAGAACAAGTTTGGCTCAGGTGAAACCAAGACAGAAGGTCGAGGGGGTTATGGTCCCTGCGTGTGTATTTTGGGAACCAGACACTTGGAAGGGTGAGCATGTGTAAATGAAAGGACGGTACTTATACAAGAACAAGTGGATCTAAGTGAGATGGGGATAAACTCAGGCCCACTTCTAGAACAGGAGGACGTTGGAGGAGGGATTTCTAGATCGTGCTTTCAATCAGAGTCCTTGACAAAAACCTAACTGCTTCTCACTTGAAGCTCCCTTTTTATGGAAGGGGAATATGTACAGCGTGTGATTGCAAGGGCTTGACCCAGATCCTGTGGTCCCTTTCAGTTCTGCATATCTACGAACACTTAAATACAGGATAAAAACAAAAGTAAGTAGCTTAATCTTCCTTGTCACTGATCTCAAATGGTACATAAACATACAAGCTGTCTGAGGCCCTGCAAGAGAGGGCCTGCCTGCTCTGTTCTCTGGGGACCTACCCAGGAAAATGGGGAATGACATTCACGTGTGCTGGCCAGAGCACCGAGCCCCTGGTCTCTGTGACCCAGAGCACTAAGGACAGCTTAACAAATCCACGCTGAACAAGCTTCTGCCTTTGTCCTGCCAGGAGAGGATGTCTGGGTCTGCTGTTTCCCTGATCTTTAAGGGCCTGTCTCCAAAACCATTACTATTCTGTGCAGTAGCGTGATGTTGATGTGGCTTTTGGGACGAACTGAAAACACCTGCAGAGAAGGTGGTGCTCAAAGTAGTGGTGGTCTGTGGAGAAGCTGCTAGTTTGCTGTGTCTGTAAGGGGTGTTGGACCCTTCCCACCCCCTTAAGTGGGAAAAATTAATCGCCTGCCATCTGCATGGCGTGTATTCCCTCTAAGACTTATATTCATTTTCTTAGATTAAGCCAGGTGATGAACATTTTTCTAATTGATAAATAATGCATCTTCTTGATTAGGGGGGAAAAAAAGTCTCACCAGTCAGGCTAACCACACTTTATCTAAATGATTGACCATCTCTGGGGTTTCACAGCTGTCTCTCTCTTTTCTACGTGCTTTTTTGTTGATTTCTTAATAATGTGCATTTTCTGTTCTATTAGCCACTGTCATCTGTAGCTTTTTAAAAGGTAAAGGTACAGAAGATGTTGTCTAAAATCTTTTATTCTATTTGTTTCCTATGCAGAATTAAATAGTACTGGGCTATCAAAGATGAATTTGCTATTGCGATTGTACAGAAGTGCCTGGTATTACAAAAGCTTGGTCTGTGCTAGTGGAGATGTTTTGATGCTTTGTCAAAGAACAGGATGTCGTTCCTCTATGAGGCATGAATGTGAAGTGGATCTGGCTTCTTTTAAGAGCTTTAGCAGCCTGTAAAAAATAACTGGGATTGTTTATACAACGAGTGTATTAAGAAACAGGCTGTGACGTTATTTGGGTTTAGATGAGTTAGTGGTGTATTACATTTCACAACAAAGCAGGTGAACACGGGACGTGCCAGGCAGTTGTGCTGTTACAGCTGCGGTCCATCTGCCCCGTGTGCTGTTGGTAACAGCATGCAGAAGGTTATTTGCAGCTTCCTTCCGTCCCGTGCTGCTTATAGGCTGGTAGGTCTCAATACCTACCAGGTATTGATAGGCTACCAGGATGTTACCAGGATTTACCAGGATGTCGCCACGACTCATCTTTGTATATCTGGTGTTCTGAAATGTCTGGAGGGCATAAGAAAACTGCCTTGGCAGCTGTGACTGTTGCGGAGCCGCGCCATGTAATCAAAAAGAGCTGTATTTCAGAAGAGAATGCTTTACTCTAATGTTTAGCCACGTCTTCTAGTGTTCTCAAGCCTAACAGCGGAGCTTAATAATAAGATAGCAGTAATATATTATTACAGTAAAGTAGCATGTTCTCCTATGCACACTTACAGTTTTCTCTCGTGCATTCTGTAGGTCTGACTAGGAGGAGTCTGAAAGACAGACAAGGAGGAGTCTGAAAAAGGAACATCTCTTGAAAGGGAGGTGCCAAGACAGTCTGAAAGGATTTTAGTTATTTTTAGGCCTGCAGTGATAAGATAGCCTCTAACTGTTGGGAAAGTGCAACCTGAAGTGACTTTATGTACTGTTATAACTGATAGGAGCATTTGTGGAGGTTGAATATACAGAAACAGAACTAACAAATATCCAACTAAGTGTCCTTTGCCTTAAATGTTTAAGTAGTACTATTATTTTTTTTGTAAGACTTAACGTAAACTTAAAGTACATGAAGTATCTGCATTGAAGATAATTTTTCACTTTTCAGCTTTATCCTGTGTTTGGGATACTTACTGCTTATTAGCTATATGAATGTATGAAGAAATAAAAACCTTCTTCCTGTGGTCTCCAGGAGCGGAAGTTGAAATAGCTACACAAAAATGTGTAGCATGATGATTTCATACCCAGGGATTCATCAATTCACATTTTTGCTTTGTGTACAAGAGTTTGTATTTATGAACTTGGCTTAAATTCATGTCTTGTTATATCCCCATTAAGTTCATGAGACAAGAAATCAGCACAAGAGTTCAGATTTAATTTTTCTACTGTTGATGGACGGTCTGTAGCCATCTGACATAAAGTTTTTGAGGATGTTTGAAGTAGCCTTGAGTTGTTTCTCAAGGTTGGCGTGTATCATCTGAAAGTTCTGTGGCATATTAAGTATTTATTGGATGGATTACGTTGAGTTCATTTTTCTTGCTTTCACTTCCTTTAATTTTGGTAGCAATAACCTTTTTGTGTAAGGCTTAATTTAAAAACTGTTCTTCTGTGTAGGACACAGCTTAGGCTATGGCTTTGTGAACTACGTTACTGCAAAAGATGCTGAACGAGCAATAAACACGCTGAACGGCCTCAGACTTCAGTCAAAAACTATCAAGGTAGGATGTACAGATTTTTCAGTTTTCTATGAAAATGACATTACAATAAACCTATCTGTTTAGAGTGCTTGTTCATTCTGGTGGTGAGTTCCGTGTGCTGTCCAGCTGCAAAACAGACTGACTGTGGGAGCAGAGTAGTGAAATGAGCTGTTAAGTCACTTGGGTTTTGTAACGGCTTGGTATTTAAAGATTGCTTATGTTGGTTTTTGGTTGTTTTTTTTTTGTTCCCACCATTATTATAGAAGTAGCTAAGATCAAAAGCCTAACAGTGACTTGGAATGAATTCTTATGTCTCAAAGCTGATCTGTTTTAAATTGTTAATGCACATGCACTCCTTGGATATAACAGTACTTTATGTCCAGGAAATCACACCTGCTTAAATCATTTTTGTAACTTTCTCTATTAGCAGAAATTAAGATAGAAAGCTGCACTGCAGCTGATAAATTTTCTGACTCAAAAAAGATACTGACTGCACAAGTTCTTGGTGTGAGCTGTGGTAACTGATAGGTCCACTATTGAATTCCGAGCTTTGGACAGGGATTCTTCAACATAGCGGGTATGTTGGAAACACCGGTCTATTGCTGGCTTTTTATAGCAGTGCTGTTTTTTTGTTTATCTGTTGGATGAACCTAAGAGCCATAGAGTTGTACAGGAGCATGATTTTTCTTTCCCTTCTGGTAATTTTCCTCTACCCGTTTACCTCTTCTGAACTACAATAAATGCCTGCACTGTTTAGTGAGGAATAAATACAAGCGACTTATGACAAAATAAGCTACTCTTTCAATTTAAACCCTGAACATATCCTCTTTTAATTATTAACCTTTTTTAAGGTTTCCTATGCTCGTCCAAGTTCTGAAGTTATCAAGGATGCTAATTTATATATTAGTGGACTACCGAGGTCAATGACACAAAAAGATGTAGAAGATATGTTTTCACGTTTTGGACGCATCATCAACTCACGTGTGCTTGTGGATCAAACCACAGGTGAGTTCTATTGCATTAGCTAGACAAAACTGTACTGTATGGCATGTTTTGTCTCTCTTCAGGGACTAGCAGCTCCTAAACTAATTTAACTATCACAAACTAACCATGGCACCACTGAAATAATTTTAATGGGCTGTCCTTTTCTAATGTGGGGTTGGTTTGTTTGTTTTTTTTTTCACACAGAATGACTCACATTGCTTCATTTGCTAGGTTGCAGTCTAAACCTCATAATGTATTCTATGCTTTTATTGTCTGTTCTATGAGGCTAAACTGTTGATTTGCCAAATTTCCTCTTGCTCTGACACTTTATGTGAGTATAGTGTAGTGTGCGCCTGGGCAATCTGCTTGTAATTTGAAGGTATAAAGTTTGCACAAATGCAGCTGCTACTCACAGGTGAATTCCAGGCCATAGTCAAATATTTAAGAAGAAAAATACCAGTGTGTTTTGTCTTTCATACCAACTTGGAATTCACTGATACAATTTCTTGATATTTTAAAAACATTTGAGGTGTCTTATCCTCTGGTTACTGCTAACCAGAAGAATAAGCTTCATACACAAATTACTACCTTCTTGAATTCTCTGAATGCATTATGCTTTCAGAGCATAAGAAAAAACAAACTCTGAAGTAAAAAGAAGTTGCTTAGTTAAGTACTCACCTCAGGAGAAAACCAATGTTTTTTTCTTTGTTTTTCTTTTCTTTTGTTTTTTTTACAAAGGATTTCCTTTATAATGTTAATTCTGACTTGGTGTTACAATGTATTTTGACAGTTTTAATTTCTTACGTAATTATTTGAAACAGCTGTACTGTGTAGTATGACTTATCCTGCAACCTTAGGTGTTCTGTTTTTTTTCCAGCAGCTCATTTTTCATGTATGAATTTTGAATTATGAATTATGTATGAATTATGCATATGCTATATTAGTACAATGATAAATGTGGAATTACTAGAATTAGATTAACATTTATACACAGTAGTATGTACTTTCATGTACATTAGTTGAGCAGCAGCTTTCAAGCTGTGTGAGGAGCAGCAGCTTTGATACTCTGAAGGATCCACTGTAATTTAGAGTAGGTCATCAACTTTTGGTGAGATTCATCTGACTAAATGTAAAAGTCTACAATGTAAGTATCTCCATTGGAACTAGTTTCCTGTGTAGGCACCTGCTTAGTGTTTTGATTTGATCAGGTGGATTGCACTGTAAATGTGATTGCATGTAAAAGTGTGAGCTGACTAAAGGAGATCTGGGTATCAACACTGCAGGCACTTCAACGCTGGATGAGGGAATCCGATCCTTCCTATTCTAAGCTGAGAAGAACTCATTTTGGGTAACTGGCATCCATAGGGCTCTGTCGCTCTGAGCTAGTTACCTGGATCACAACTATAGGTAGAAGCAAGAAAAGGGTTTTAGGAGCGCAGAAAACTTATTCAGAAAAGTGTCCAAAAGAGTCACCATTCTGTGGTTGCCAGTGGAGTCGAGATAGCTAGCGTCTCTCTGACAGGGCTATAAAATGAGATGACAGAAGTCATACAATCAGAATCTTTCCAGGAATAATACAGCTTTTACTGAGTGTGCTGGGGCATGATGCTGTCTAATTCCCTCAGCTCAGAGGATATACAGCTTGCTTACAGAACCTTAATTATGTATTGTTTGAAGAATGTATTCTGTTTACACTGTGAAGCTCAATTATGCATGCATAGCCTAGGTTTCCTTTCCCTTCAAGAACGAAGCCATTCCTTTTGGCTTTAAAAACCTGCGTTTCATATCTGGATCTGGGCCCAACTGGGTCAAAGTTTCCTCTGTGCTTTCAGACATTCCTTCAGCAGAGGTTGTTCTCCAGCTTTTGAGACTTAATACTATATTTTAAATGAAAACTGATAAATCAGGTGAGAAGTGCTAAGATGAACAGCATGGAAGTGGAGAAGCAACCATATGCTGGGATTTGGGGTAGCCCTTGCTGCCATCCTGCGCCTCTGCAGCACGGGGCGCAGAAAGACCTGCACTGGAGCATGTCATCTGACCGGCTCTGATTTGAGCTGGTCTGGTCCAGTCTCCTGTTTTGAAAGTAATCACCAGGAAATCCAGATCTGATATAACTTACTCACAGGTAGACTGCGTTCCAGGTGACGTTAGGAATACCACTTGCATAGGTGGTGCTAGCCACAGGGTGGCTTCTGCATGCAAATGCATCTTCCACCATTGTTCTGCAGGTGTTCTCTTCAGAAAGTGCAGTGACTTAGGAAGCAGGCTTTTTCTGTGTGACTGCATACCTGACAACGTTCAGTAAACGAGACGAGTTGTTTATGGAAGTTCTCCCAGTGCCCCAAAAGAAAACACGCCCTTCCTATAGGTCCTTCTAGGGGCATTGTAGAGGATGGGTTCCCTTCAGCTTGCTTGCCATATGATCAGGATTTTGTCCTGCTGTATTTCCTTCTCTAAAATTGCAGGAAGTAATGCTCAATTGCCTTGGAAACAACCTTGTATTTTATGATAAGTTGAAATAACTTTTGAAGCTTTCTTAGAAGATAGCGCTGTGTGAGTGTCTAGTAGAGGCAATATGAAAATATTTGATACAGCCCTTTCTGAAGCAGAGTTGGCAAAGTCCTGGGATTATTCTATCCATAATATCATCTGCAAACAGAATGTACCCTTTTCACTTCACTGTGGTAGGCAGTATTTCCAGATCAGTCACAGACGAGAAGGGGAAGTAGATCTGGTAAGGTGTAACTTTTACCTTGATCAAAAAGCTAACAAAATCCAATGGCTAGTGTTGGGAAATAGAAACAGGATGCAAGTGTAATTGCTTCAATATAATTACAGAGGGAATAGGTAATTCTTACTCAGTATTTAATGAATTAAAAATAAGGTATGTGCTAGCTAGAAGTAGTAAGTATAATGTAAACGAAACTGTGATCTTTGTTACAGAAGGTTAAACTACTTTATTAGTTACGCCTTCATGCCCTAGTCTGTGAACTGGAGTGTGTGTTAGCCTTGGAAAGCTGAAAACATTTGGAAAATGTTGTGTTTGCAAGTGCTTTTTAGTGATATGGTGATCAAAGCTAAAGGGTTTTGTGATTCATATTCTTTCAGTGGGATTCTTCTTGAGGGGGTATTAATTTAAAATGTTGGGGGGATAATGGAAATGGCATTTGATACTGGTTTTCTTGGAATATTACCATAATGGATTTTTTGTTTTAGTACATTATAAGTGTTAGTCACTCTAGTAGTTATAGTTGAAATGAATGTTTTCATTTGTCTTTTGTTTCTTAATTTTGTGCTTTATTCTCTAGCTACTGAAGAACCATTAGTAAATGTAGAGAACTTGAAAGCTGTGACCGTAGAAACTTTTAACCTTTTTGTTTTTACATTCAAAATTATTTTGAGTTTATCCTGAACTTCATTTTTTTTTTATTGGTTTGGTTAAAAGGTTTGTCCAGAGGGGTCGCATTTATCCGGTTTGACAAAAGGTCAGAAGCAGAAGAGGCAATTACAAATTTCAATGGTCACAAACCCCCAGGTTCCTCCGAACCCATTACAGTGAAGTTTGCAGCCAATCCTAACCAGAACAAAAATGTGGCACTGTTATCGCAGCTGTGTCATTCACCAGCTAGACGGTTTGGAGGGCCAGTTCATCACCAGGCGCAAAGATTCAGGTAGGTTAGGAAGAATAATGCATTTAAGGCTGTACTGCTATTCCCGTGTCCATCTGGGAAACTGTACTCTTGCAGCTGTGCAGTAATCTCTTCGTTGCAGCATGTGTGAATGAATACATAGTGCACTATGTGTCCTGCAGTGTTATGTAAATAAATCGTTGAATTAAAAGATGTTTAAAGTAAAATCTTACTTGTAAAACTTGCATTAAAGCTAATTATGTAAAGGTACATACACTAAGATGTGCATTTCTACAATTGAGTGTATAGTGAGATAATAAAGTAGCACGTTCCAGATGGGTGTTCATAGATACCTGTCTCAACAGATCCCCATTCTGTAGTCCATCTATCTGAATGTAGATACGATTTGGCAACTTAATTAAAGCTCTGAACCATTGGTTCCAGCAGGAGGGTGTCATACTAAGTTAAGAAAACTATCTGATTAAGATTCTGTGGGTTTTCTACCTCCATCTTGAGCTGTGTGGTGTTGTTTCCTGAAGTCCTCGTAAGTTCAGGAAGATTATTGGGTAATTGCAACATACTGTCTGCTTCCAGAGCTGTGGAAGATATTGTGCATTTTGCCTTTGAGATTTGCCTTAGTTGCTTTGAATTTGACTTGCCTTAGTTGCCTAAAGGAGGATGCTGATAGCTGGACTGTGCTCTGGAATATGCATTATATTTACTATCTTGCAAACAAGTAATTGTCTTTCTTTAATGAGGTGTGTTCATGGAGAGTTTCTGGGAGTAGTCTTGCCCTGTTGAGGATTTACTTTTTTTTTCCTCCTCAGAGATACCTGGTTAGTTCAGCAAAATCTGGACTAAAATGCTCAAGAAATCCTCTGCAGTACTTCTGTTCCAGTATTGCTGTGACCACAGCAGAGCTGTGCATTCTAAGAACAGTTAGGCATAATGTGTCTCCAGTGAGAATAAGTACTTCACAGTCAGCTGTTGTCTTGTAGGAAAAATAAGAAAAAAAACAACAACAACAAAAAACCTTTACTGTAAGGGTGATTGAACCCTGGAACAGGTTGCCTGGAGTACTATCCTTGGAGATGCTCAAAACCTGTCCAGCACAACCTGCTGTGGGTTCCCCTTGCCTCAAGCAGGGGGGTTACCAGGGGACCTCCAGAGGTCCAGGCCCTCTTCAAGTGTTCTGAGATTCTCTTCTATTGTAGCACAAGCAAGTTGAATGCAGGCAGCTCCTCAAATAAGAGCATTTTACTGAAGCACTCACCCAGATCTCTGCACTCAAACCTCCTAAGCCACACCAATTAATGAAATTCAGCATTAGTGGCAGTTAGGTGAACTGTTCCAAAATTTGCACATCTATCTGCTGTGTTGGCTAGAGGCTTCATGGTCCTAGGAAAATCTTGAGATTTGTCTCATGTTTTCAATCCTTAATATAATTGGGATGTATTCATCATCATCCTTCCCCTTAAGTTTTACAGCAGATGTAAGGTGCATCAGGATAAGCAGTGCAGATGGTATCTTGATTTTGAACGTGAATACTAATAACTTTAATTCTGTCGTGTAATGGTCACTTAGTAAAAATGGCTAATGTGTTTGTTTATAGTTCGGGTGAAACTAAATTGCAATGACTGAGTTGTTCATCATTCTTTGTTGTACCGTTAAGAGCAGTATTAATGTTATTAGTGTGCTTTTGCTAAGTTTCCACAAGGTTTTTCACAAGTGTTTTTTCACAAGAGTAAAGAAGACACGGTGTTCCTGTTCCATTGCCTCTTTGGTAGCTCAAACTGTTCCCAGGGCTCATCTGTCGACATGTTCTGGTCACCTTCTGCTCCCAGCTGTAAGCTCACTCGCTGGTGGAGATTTTTCAGTACTGCAGGTTGGCAGAGGTAATAATAGAGCAATTCTGGGTTAAGGAATACATTAGGTAGGAATTATGTAGGAATACATTATGGAGACAAGGTTAAGCTTCAGTAGTTGACTTCAAGACAAGAACAGTCCGTTTCTCTTAATGTCTTGTCACAGACTTGCAAGAACTGAAATGCTTCCTCCCTTCAGTCTCACGTGCTTGCACAGACGCGTGCCCAACGCACCCACCATTCCACAGCCCTGTTTTTTTTCTTCCCATCTTTGGTGCTAACTGCAAGTCTTTTCTAGTGAGTCTTCCTTAAAGGATGCTGAATTTACTGAGTTATAACTATTCATACTGTGGTAAAACTTAGGAGCCTTGCCTTGGGCCAGGTCTAGTTTGTTTTCTGGAGTGAACACAGTATGATGAAAGGATAAAGCTGCTTCCAGAGAGCTCAGTCTGCATAAATTACACTTGTGTTCACTGCCACATAGAGGCTGAATACTTTAAACTGGCATTTTGATTACATTCCATCTTGTTCCATCATACCTCTGTAAATTCAGGATTAAGCCTTTTGTATCTCTAATTTGTAATTATTAATTTCCTACAGATATCACTCAGACCCTCTGCTTAATGGTATCTTAATCCTTTCTAGTTCCTGTGGTATTTATGGCTTATGGCTCACATCAGGAGCTGGTCTTAATGTCCTGTCCTGCTGACATGCTGAGTTGGCCTCCTAAATCTGGTACGTGGTCCAAAAGCCCCTCTGTTTCCATCCAGAACAGATGATGCCGCAACATGGAACTGTGCTTGGAGGGCAGATGAAAACATCTGGGCCAAATGTTTGGGTCTAAGCTTTCCTTAATTAAGCAGAGCAGAGGATCTCTAGGCATTGAACACTGCTGAAGTTAAGGACTGAAGTTTGCAAATCTTGACCCAGGTCCCTAGATGTCCTACACTTTCACAGTTCACTGGGGTTTAGTCTAGGAGGAGAAAACAAACCGAACAACAAAAAAATCTTGAAAATATTCCCAGGTTAGTGTTTTTTACTTCTAGACTTGTTCAGAGTTGGAGCCAGTTCCCTCTTCTTGAATAGGAATACTTCTGTTGATATCAAAGCCTGTGAATTAGCTCCAGGATGCCTGAAGGGGAATTGGTATTCCTTGATAATCCTCTGATCAAGGGGAAATGTAATAAGTCTACGTTGTTTAGCCCCATGTCGTTATAACAATATAGCGGATTTTGCAGGTTTAAGGACCTTAAACCACAGAGGTGGAATGGTTAGGAGTTCTGGTTCTGATGGCTAGGTAGCATTTACATCCAGTTTACAAACTCCTTGAAAACTATTAAGCTGGCACCAATGCTTGGATGGCTCCCAGGCATCTATTTTGTTTCACTTCAGTGAAGTGATCTTCACGTTTTCAATGGTAACCCAATTTGTAGCTTGGATGCATCTTACATGGATTGAGGACCACACAGAAGAGGACTTTGTCCAGAGTAGTGTTTCATCAAAGCTCCAGAAGAATGTGATGCTTAAAGCCCTTATTTTAATTGGTGTTGCTCTATGAAATTTGGCTGTTGGATTAAATACAGTTACTTCAGGCTTAAAGTTTGTATCAATGAATTTTCAACAAGACCAGTTTCGTACACAGTAAGTGTTCCTACCTGTATTGGGGTATAAAAAAAGTGGGAAAACAGTGGATGTGACCAGTATCAGTTTGGTTTAACTCCTGTTATTTGTTGAATGATTCAAAAGGCCAAAAAAAAAGTGCCAAGCTTATGTTAAAGGGCAACACAGGCAAATATTAAAAATTTCATTACTGCTAACTGCCGTTATATAAGCAGTGGAATTTCTCCCACCTGTGATGCTGTATATAGTTGTTTTCAGATTGCAGTGAGAAGAATTCAGCAAAAAGAATTTATAGGACTTCCGTGGAACTAAAAATAAATTGTTTTAGTTTAAGAATGTCACTTCTGAGATAATGTGCTCTAGCATATTTAAAATGATTCCTGAAATGTATTAAATAGTTAGTCTCTTTCATAAGAGTAGAGCAAAGGAGCATTCGTATAAATGAGAAGCCTACAAAGTAAAAGCTTACAAATAAAAAATATTAACAGTGTTGATGCTTAATGTCACAAGTTGTTGGAGGTTTGACTTAAAAGAACCAGCCATAGATAATGTCTTTTACAGATGCTCGGGGAGGGTTGGAAAAACAATATGAGGGAGATGATATAAAAATATAACAAAAATGAGGATACCAGCAAAAGTTATAAGGCTGAGGTATAACAATATTAATGAAGTATTTTTATTTTTCTCTGAAGTGTCTTGCATCTGTGCGAACTCAAGTATTATCTATTTAAGTCAGACTTAGTCTTTTCAACATTCTTAATAAGATGACCCTTGGAAAGGTATACTTAAATTTGCTGTGTCAAAAAAACCCTCTTCCTGTAGGGCAACGAAGTACTGTGTGTCCGCTGCTCTTTGCCAGGCTGGGTCCGGGCCCTTGCCCCAGGCTGCTGCGAGATGTCCTGGCTCCCGTCTTGTGCAGGCTGTTAGTCCAGGGTAAGCAGAGACGTAGCAGGTCAGCTGAATCGCAGCAGGAGCTCTACTCCTTGTGTGAGTGTTGGCACCAACGACAGAGGTCTGTGACGCTGGCCTATGTGATGCTGCTGGCTGGGTGCAAGTCTAAATCTAGGCTTCTTTATAGGTCTCGTGCTGTAGCACGCTTACTGACACTTCTGCAAGTTCTTTTGGTAGTTGCTTTTTAACCAAACAAACTCCTGTGAAAGATTTTTATTTTTAGGTATATTTGCAAAGTATAGTTTCATTTTAGAGTCATATTAGATCTGGTTAAGAGAGATTGAGCTGTGGCATTTCCTATGGTGGTGTTGTTTGGTGTCTTTTTTAAGTGCCTTTTCAAGTCTTTTAGGGGTGTCTCTACCCTGTTTTTTTTTTTTTTAGTAAACCTGAAACAGTTTTGCAAGTCAAAAGCTGAAAGAGGAGAATGTTTGAAAATTAATGGAAAATTAGTGTCTTCAAAGAAGAGAGGAACTTGCTATTTTAAATCATTTTGCATGTAGTAGGTATTTTAGATTTGTCTGCCTGCTTTCTACCCCCAACACTTCTGCTACAGTTGTCTTCAGTTCTTGATGACCTGTTGATCTGGGCTTGTGGGCAGAGCGTGAGGCTTCATAGTGGGCAGGTTCAGCCCTACACTGTCTGCTGGAACCAACATCACGCAGTTCTGAGCTTAGTGATTTTTCTGCTCCCTGTACATGTGAACACGAACCCAAGATTGGTGATCTGTTGAGATGAATGTTTTCCAGATATGAATTAAGATAAATAGATCATTACTCAAACAGAAAGAAGTTACAGAGCTAAAGGTGTCTGGGGAAAAAAAAACAAGTGTGTAAAGCATGCAAACACAGGAACATCTTCATATAAAAGCAAAATGCATCCTCGGTAGATAAGATGTCACAATCATCAAATCACATGGGTTAGCACGTTTCATTCACATTCTGATACTCTTAACTGCTTTTTCAGTTTTACTATAGTACAAGGATTCCCAAACTTGGATTTGCTCGGGGCTGGCCAACAATGGCAGCAGCAGTGAGTATGTGCAGCATGAGCTCAGGTGTGTCCGCACTGTGCTCTAGAAACACCAGCACCAGGCAGGGACCTGCGCTGCAGCGCGGCTGAGCCGTGGCAGCTCTCCTGGCCCCAGGCAGCCAGCAGAAGCTACAGTGCAAAGGAGGGGAAGGTGTCTGTACCAGCAGGCTCCTTCTGGGTACAGGAGGGTCTGTTCGCTCAGGTGTCCAAAGAACTGAGCTCTCCTGGAGCACCGGGGAGCCTGGGCTGGGGGAGATGATGACCTAGTGGTTCTCTTGTATGGGTGCACCCACCTAAGCACCACACTGACTGTGAGCTGACTTCCCTGCCTCTGTGTGTGCTGCTGCAGCTCTGCTCCCCTTCCTTCTCATTCACGTTGCCTTGAGCCCTCTCCTCTCTGTAAAGGCAAGAGCAGGTCCTGTCTTGATGCAGGGCAAGAAGAAGTCAGTGGGGAAGTGCTTGGCACTGAATGCGGTGTTCACTGCCCAGATATCCATTCCCTGTTTTCTCCAGGTCAGCAGAGAATCAGGAACTGCCACCGCCATGTTCTTGGCAGAGAGCAGCACGTGTACCGCATTTAAGTGGTTTGCATATCACCAGTGGTACACCACAGTTTGGGAACCCCTGGTATAGTATAATTATATTTCTACAATCATGTGACCTCACATTTTTAAATAATACATGAGCAAAAGGGATCCAACTGAGGTTTTCTACTATAAATTTCACATTTCCTGACCCTTGAGTGCTTAGCTGTGCAACCATAATATTGCATTAAAATATTCTAAAGCTTTGAGTTTCTAGGATGGAGACCAGGAATAGAAGATGAAAGGAGAATTAGATGTGTGGGTTGTAGGAGAAAAGGAAATAATACAAAGCAAGACATAAAAAGGAAAATTATTTGCTTTTTGTTAATCAGAATTACTGCTGGGCTACTAAGCTCGGGGCTAGATTTAGGAAGAGGAGGTAGGTGATTTTAAAAAGTCCAATTCAGTAAAGTAAGATGAGTTTTCAGAGTATGAAGTTGGTGTCAAATGAATGAGAAGAAAACCAGAAATACTTGAATTTTAAAACTGTATACTTTAAAGTGATTCACTATTTTCATATTTGAAAGCTACTGCAGTTAGATTATCTGCATAACTGGTGTTAAGGAATAATAAACCAAAATTTAAATTCTGTAGCTAGAAATGTGGGGCATCCCAGCTACTGAGAGTTGACTGAGGAAGTGCTAATGTTTCCTTGGCTACCTAATAGCTGAGAGCGTGCATGCCTGTGGCTTCCTTGGTAGCCTGCTGGTATTGGGAATGTTTGCCTGCACCTGCTGCCTTATGGTGGAGAAGGGAGTAGGTTTTCTTCTGTTCCGCAGAAAGAAATTGAAATTAATACACACACAAACTCCTAAAAGAAACCCAAAGAAAACCCTTAACTTAGGAGTTCCCAATGTGCTATTGTAGAGGCAAGAAAATAAGGCTTATTGGATGCATCCCCCTTGAGCAAAATAAGTGGAGAGGGTGGCTTGAAGCAAGCTGGGGCCTCTGGGGAGGTGTTGCCTGTTACTTCACATTTGAGCAATTCTGCATTGATGCCACGGAACACTCTTAACAGCCTAGCTGAGTTTCAAAGATCAGTCCGGGTCCCCTGTGAAGGTGATTGCATAACCTTGCCTTGCAACTGTTCTGTGGCCTGCCTATTTCTAATTATAGTTCCCTATTGATAAAGAAAAGTACTTGGAATACTTAACTTTTTTTTTTTCCTGGCAGCTGTCAATTTGGTTTATTGTTAATTTGAATGGGTAAACATTTTTCTGGCAGTTTTGATGTCCATGTAGAAAATATTCATTCTCAGTTGCTTCCCATTCAAGTTAATTTGCTTAATTGAATTGAACTTTTTACATGAAATATTGTGCTTTTTATTTGCTAGGTTCTCTCCTATGGGTGTAGATCACATGAGTGGGCTTTCTGGTGTAAATGTTCCAGGAAACGCATCTTCTGGCTGGTGTATCTTCATCTACAACCTTGGTCAAGATGCTGATGAGGGAATCCTCTGGCAGATGTTTGGCCCCTTTGGTGCGGTTACCAATGTGAAAGTTATTCGAGATTTCAACACCAACAAGTGCAAAGGTTTTGGTTTTGTGACCATGACAAACTATGAAGAAGCTGCAATGGCCATAGCAAGTCTTAATGGCTACCGCCTGGGGGACAAAATCTTACAGGTTTCCTTCAAAACCAACAAGTCCCACAAATAACTTGCTCGTGCTTTTTGTATGGAATAGATAATTGAGTGACAGAAGTTGAAACATTTTTGTTAGTGTAAAACTCATTTTGCGCCAATTTTCACAAGTGTTTGTCTTAGTCTAAATGAGAAGTGAAAAAGGTTTTATATTCTGGGATGCAACTGACATGTTCAAATGTTTGAAATCCCACAATGTTAGACCAATTTTAAGTTACTTTAAGTTATTTCATTTAAAACATGTTAAAAAAAAATCCCCTGAAATCTTAAGTAGATTGCATTTAACTAGACCCTCTGGATGGTGGTAAAATTGAAGCATGCTTTCACTTATGAGACTAACATTTGTTCCATTGAATGTTGTCTGCAAAAACTGGAATCTTTTTAAACCTATCAGGCTGAATTAATTAATTTTTCTTGTTTTCATGTTGTTGTTTTTCCTACCCGTTCCCCTGACCTTCTTTACCCCAGACTCACTAGTATGGAAGAAAAGTTGAGAAATACTAATGTTTTAGTTGACAGTAAATTTGCTTTATCAATTAATATTCATTGCTACATATAGTTGAGGATTAGGCTTTATAAAGTCAAGGTCTTGTAAGTAGTAGCATGCCAGCATAACTTTTAACACCATTGATGAGGTAAGTTGCACACTGAGCAGTGGCCAAGTTGTCAAATTCAAAGGTTTTAGAAACATTACTTTTAAAGCCCACTTTCTAATAGGAATGGACCAAAGAGTTTCAAAGAAACTCCGGGAAGATTTCAGAGTCAAAATGAAACTCCAAAAAAGTGTGAATATATGTTGCTACTTTATCAAACTGAATCTCTTCTGTCCAAATATTTAATGCATGGTGCACTACTTACTGGTACATTATAATGCAGCAAGATACTCATTTTCAAAGATCATTATAGTCTGAATTCCTTTGGTAGTTCTGTTTTGTAAAGAAAAAAACATTTATAAACATTTGAGCATTGTATTTCTCGCATCCCTTCTAATGAGTGCTAGATTTTTCTATTTTAATAGGATTTTGTTTTGACAACTAGCTTTACTTATTGAACACTCAGCAGAAAAGTACTTACGACTTGCAAGTTAGATATTAACAAAAAAAACCCTTTGATTTGTAGATTTAAAGATTAATCCCCCAAGTTTTCTGCAGACTGCCTTGAAACTTTGAGTTGTTCTGTTTCTGTTAATTTTCTTTTGCTTTTTTGTGTTTTTTGTTTGTTTTTACTTTTGCATTTAAGAACATTAAATTTGATTTTGTTTTGCTCAAATTTTGTTTTGTTTTTTATTTTCTGTTATTTTTTTGCTAAGTATTGCACAAAGTGTCCAGCTTTCAAAGAGTGTTGTTTTAAAGAACTGTAGTTCTTCTTTAAGAGTCTTAAGTTACTCCTTTGACAGATGAGTAGAAGAAAAAGGGTTGTGAAACGAGAGCACTACAATAAACCTGTCACATAGAAGCTACGTGCCACAGGCTGATGTAACCCTACAGGTGTTCTTTGGTAGGAAGCCCAAGAAGGAGGATTACTCTATCAGGTAAAGGCTGTGTAAGGATACTGTGCATGACTAGAGACTTAGCTTGAGCAGCTCTCAGGGCTGTTATGTTCAGTTGCCAAAAAATAGGGCAAATGCGAAAATTGGGTCAGTTCTATTGCAGTGTCTCTTTTTTGTGTGAACCTCTGCCAGTCCCAGTGTTTGTTTTTGCATTCCTGAGGCTGATCCGTGCTGTCTGCTTGTATCGTTTCCATCCCTAGCTGACCTTGCCTTACAATGGCAACTGCTTCTCTTCTTCCTGCAACAGGACCGGTGGGCTTCTGCAGCCCAAAGAAGTCTGCATCAGCATCTCTGCACACCCCAGCTGGAGAGCAGCTGAGTTAGCTGCCCAGCTCTGTTAATTACCTTTAGCACTGTCTAGGAACAGCTGCTGCTATGTTTCTAGAACTGTCTGTGGCACGCTTGAAGGAATATGGATAGGCTTTGGCATAGCGAGCAGCCTCCCACTGTTTTTGAGCTTGTGTGCAATGAATTTGTGTTGTTCTACCATTAACATATTCGGCCTTGCCACTCCTGCCAGTCCTGTTTGCGTTCTCGTCTTCCAAGACACCTGGGCAGCCTGAGATTTGGTACGGTATGGTGGTGGTCTGTAACACGGTGGCTGTGACCGAATGACTCCTCACCCCAAGCATGCTGTCTGCCAGCCACTTCTGGGCTGTCTATTCCAGATGTTTCCACTGATTTATCACTATTTATGACTTCAACACATCCTTCTTTTCTGGTGCACAAGAAGAGATTCAGAAGCATTGTTGGGATTTCTCCCAAGTTACAACTGCACAGTATAGAGCAATCTTATTGTGTCCTGTCACCTCTTAACCTCAATACTCCGCTGTTCCACTGGAGTGAGTCTGAAATGGTTTCCAATATCCTGTAATTCTCTTCTTGCCTTATTCCATGTAAGATCATTTTTCTAATTAAATGAGAGCTGCTGCTTTATTAGAGGATTTAGACTGAGAACAAACTTCCAACAAATGACACCCCGAATATGACTTTGCATCTCCAGTTATTACAGGCATGTATCAGCAGTGCCCTACTGTGAGCTCACCAACTGTCACATTTACTTATTTTAACTTTTCTTGGAGGCTTCTAGTGTCATCCGACTGCTTCCCTATCTTTCCATCTCCTATTCATTTGCTAAATAAGAGGGAAATGTGGGATACTGTCAGTAGCGGTATGGCAATTTCTCTTTTAGGAAACATCTGATCCCAGACGCCTTTTGATAGTTGATCTGAAAACAGCTACTAGGCAATTTACCTGAGTAGAGTGCAGCTCCCTGAGTCAGTAAAAAGGGAAAGAAATATCCTACTTAAATATCCTACTTAAATATCAAGAGCTGATGGTGGAAGGAGTGCATGGTCTGTTCATTGCACCATTCTCACAGTCAATAAATATTTGGCATAAGTAGTAAAAATCAAGAAAACAGTGAATGTATTTATGATGCTTTTGGACCTAAACCTATATATTGGATTAGTAAAGAGCAAAAGGAAACTTCGGGAAGTGGAAACCAAACTCCAGTACCAAGTAATCTGTCAACAATTTTTCTAACAGAAAGGTAAGAACAATTGGGTTTTCTTGTCACATCATCTGGCATACCATTCTTTCAAGCTAACACCTTGATTTTACCCATTTCCAAAGTGATGTTGTCTCCATAATCCTCAGGGAGTTAAGGGTTTACAGGATGAAAACTGCAAGTTTGTTTATTGATTTATTTTGAGATACAGAAGTTCCTTTCAGTTGATACTTCTGTCTCTGAGCTTACAAGATCTTTGTCAAACAAAGGGCCAGTCTCAAGGCAGAGTTTTGTTTACCTTTCTCATGAGATGCAGTAGGCTCAACAACGTAGAGAATACTCGAAAGTCTTTATTACCATATTAGTACATGATGATCAGATTTTAGAGAACTGGATTTGATGGTCCATGCTGGAGATGTGCTACAGGGTACAGCTGCTAGAGGAGTGCTCTGGGGACTTTGAGAAGCATCACACAATTACTTGCTTCAGCAGGTTCAGGTATCATTCCTGGTGACAACTCACAGTTGTCCATGCTTCTATCGCAGTGTTTGTGTGTAGATGTTGAAGAGGATTATGGCGTCTCCGAGGCTGGTGTCGTGTTCCTGGTGCCAGGATTTCTGAAGGGATTAATCTTGATTTCATACACCTGCACTTTGGATGACACCACTTTCTTTATACACTTTCATCGGGTTGCCAAATATGACGACAAAGTGAGGTTTATCTGCATCTCTTCAGGATTAAAAAAAAAAAAAGGAGGGAGGCTTGGGGGGTGGATTTCTTCATCAGTGTCATAGTCAGGGTACCCTCAGCTTGAGGATCTGCTGGCTGGGGATACAAAGGGGAAGCTTAGTGATGTATTGCCGTGCTTCAGCTGGGCTCTATCTTCAAATGGACCTGTTTGCTTCGCACTCAAAACTCATTTGCTCTTGTAGAAAGAACTTGTTCTGCATGTGGATGCTTAGCATTTCAGTAAAAAACAGCCTCTGCTTCTGTAGCTTTTTCCATTTGTCTGGGCGATGAGTCCTGCCAGTTTCACTTTGCTGGGCGGCAGCCATCTCGTTTGCACCGCAAATCTTCACCTTTGAGCCTTGGCTTGGCCTCTGTGGCAATGAAAAGGCTGAGTGAGGGCAGGATTGTACATTGGGACTTGATGAGGCTTCAGAGCTTTGTTAAGGCAAGCATCTTCAGAACCTCTGGAAAATTTACCAGCTGAATGGCTGGTATTGTTGCTTCGGCACCTTTAGCTTTGGAATCTCTTACCTTATTTCCCTTTTGAAAGGGAAGCTCTGCTTTCCTTCCCTTTCTTTGCATCTATCCATTTCTCCACATTTTTTTGAATACTTGTATCTGGCCGTGCAGGAACCAGGCCAGAGCATGGCTGCAGAACACACTTCTGCTGGGGCTGCTGCCAGAGCTGCACAGGAGCGGTCTGCATTCCTCACAGGACTGTGGAGTTTCACTCTAAAATGAGACAGTGTCTAGTTCAGAGCAGAACTGACCTGATGGTGGTTTAGACCACCTCAAAACTCTGAAGATGTTCGGGGCTTTAGTTGTGTTACGCAGAATAAAAACAAAATTTAAAAAAAATGGTATGTAAAAAATATATATATTAAAAAAGTATCAAAATTAAAATTATCTCAAGGCTTTATTCAGACTAGTCTATTCCAGCCTGTTGATTGATTGATTGATAAATTCTTATTCCTGCTCAGTAACTTACACTTGCTTCCCAGATTTCCACTATGAATGGAACTCAGCTCTGTGCAGAAAGCTAGCCACAAGCCTAATCACTGTTTAAACATTTGTTAACTATTTGAAAATAGGGAAATTTCACAGTAAAACCAGAAAAGGAAACTCTGATGTTGCTGTGCAGCTTATGTAAGCTGGAAGAGGCGAATACAGTTCCTTCAAAAGAGGGGATGGCAACACCAGAAAAGCTATTAAACATGAGCAGAATCAAAGCAGCATAGAGTTTCTAGTTTTTCTTGTGATTCCATTCCAGCCAATGTCTGTACACTAAAGTGTTGAGCTTTTGTTCTTCAAGCCACGCCATCATAAGTTTGGTTTACCTGAGTATCTGTGCTCCGCTCTTCTGCATAGAGGGAGGGGACCTGAGCCCCCGCAGCTGCTGCCTGCTGTGCCCATCCCTTCGCTTCTGCTCTGGGTCTGGGACTGAGAAGGCCTTAAGGATCCGTCCTTTAGGGTGGGAGGAGAAGTCAGGAAACATCACTGTCCAGAGCAGTGTCCCCCTAGCAGTGTGTCTGCACAGCCCTTTCCTTCCCTCTGGTTGGTTATGTTTTTTTCAGTACATCTGTATCATGATATGAAAAACACTGAATATTTGGAGGTACACCAGTGACTAAAATAGGATAAACTTCTCGCTGCAGTCAGTTGGCCAGCTTATGGTCACTTGTGGTGGTCCAAAGGTCTGACGGGTATCAGTATGGAGAGGACACCGATTTTTGCAGAGGTGTTAAATTCTGTAGTAATACCGTTTATAAAAAGCAATTTGAAATCTTGCAATAAACTGGCATACCTACATCTACAGCAAGGATGTTCAGCAGTTGCAACTAAGATCAAATATGTTGAATGTTAAGTTTTGGAAATGAATAGTCCTTAGAGTCCTTAAACAACCATTAAAATTTTACTTTGCTTTAATGTTCTGGGTTAGGTCAATAAAATAGAGATTCTTCAAATATTTAAGGAGAGATTACTTTTTCAATATATCCTAAACTGGAATAACTAAAGCTACTTCTTGGGTAGTTTGTAGTTGCATTTGTGCTTTTAAAAAAACACATTGAGAATATCCCCACATCAACTTTTCTAACAAAGTAAACCTGGTAAAAAATAAACTGCTTATTGAAACAAGGTCCTCTGGAAAAACAAAAATCTACCTGAAAAATGGAAGCACATGTGGGAGGTTTTTAACATACGGCTTTTTGCGAACTACTGACGGTGTTCCTCTGGTTCAGTCACAAAGCTCAAAAACGGATCTATTTGTCCTAGTGTTACCTCTCTCAGAAGGTTACCTACCATATTTTGACTTGCAAATGGAGGAGGTTTGTCCTCTGTAACACTGTCAGCGAAGCACCTTGTGATAACGTTTCGCCTCTTAGGCTCCTAAGAATAGCTTTAGAGTGAAGGGACCAAATCCACATTTGGCATAAGAAAACACTGTTCCCTTTGGCTCTCTTAGTGGAGTTATGTTCATTTTTTATTTTTATTTTTATTTTTTTTTCTCAAAAACTGATTTTGTCACCCTAGGTGCTTTAATCTTTGTATTTGGAGGCAAAAATTTGTCTTCTGTCCCGTAGGCAAATTCCTCTAATGTAGCTCTGCACTTCTGAGCTGGATACTAAGCATGATAAAATGATAAATATGAAAATCAAAAGGCTAGTATTGACTTCTTATGTTTATTATGCCTTTTTAGTTTTCTACTTTAAAAAAAACGGTGGTCATGAAAGGGGACACAGTCTTACTTGGTAAGAGGTGGTGCCTCTGTAATGTGCAACTTCTCCATGACACAGCCAGCAGAACTGAAAATTATAATTAATTTCTGAAAGTACGTCCTCCCAGATTAATAAGGTACAGCACTGGTTTTGTGACTGCTTTTTTGTGATAGTCTTAAGTAGCAAAATTAAACAAAACCATAGGTGTTGGTTTCTCCTTCTGCATGATTTAAAATCCAGCTGAAGCCTTTATGATCTCTAGACAAGACACCACACCCAGTGAGTAGATTTCACTTTAAATCCATTATTGTTTTCTTCAGTCTTGCTGCAGTTATTTGTTATATATTACACTTAATAAAAGATTTCCAAGGTTTTAACTAGAAATATTTTTCTGTTGAGTGGAATTTTCAGCACTAAATTATTTTGATGATGATGATGGAAAATCAGTAATAGTAGCACTGCCACCTAAAACCTTGAAAAATTGGTAGGGTTCACATTTTAGAACCTTTATTCTCATATTGTTCCTTATTTTTAAACATTTTTGAGCAACTTTTCAGTGGTACAGCTGAACTTTTTCACTTGGTCATTGAGAAGAAAATGACATGGGACATTTGAAACATAAGTTGGTATAAACCTTTTGACCAGTAACTTTGAATAATACTGTACTTCTAGTCTTTTTATTGATTTCATTTCCCTTAACTTATGTAATCTTTTGTTTATAAATTAATCTGTTTGTGGGACAGAAGGTTTTATCAATTGTTTTCCATACTGTACAGTATATGGTTAAACATTTTGTATATTTAGTGTGTTTTTAAGTTATTGATTTGTTTTATATCAAATAATTTATTTTTCAGGTACCATTTTCATTTAAACTTTGTTTTTACATGGGTTTATTTTAAATAAAGTATGACACTGCTTTCCAAATGTCTAAAATGAAGTTGAATCCCATTGTGTTATTTTGAGAGTATTTATGTAAATTAACTTATTTTAGAAATAATTGCAAAAATGTACCAACTTCATACTTTGGTTGTGCTTTAATTCAAGTGCTTGGAAATTCTCTGCAATGATTTTTAAGTAATTTGAAAAATTGGAATTTTCATATTGAAACGGTTCAAAGATTTGATGAATGAAGCAGCAGTTTTGTAGAATCCTGTGGATGGAATTACAAGTATTGTTTTCTTATAAGGTATTTTCAAAATTAAACAAAACAAAGCCTAGATATTTTACGCTAGTTTTAATATTTAAATGAAATTTTCTGTCAGTAGTGCAAAGGATTTTTGTTATTTTTTTGCTACATGTTCATTACTGTTTTTGTTAAATGCTTATTTAGAACATGTTCGTGATATTTCTAAATGATCTATGGTGACATTTGATGTATTTCAAAATAGTATTAGGCTTTTACTTAATCGTTCGTATTTTGGTTTTTTGTTTTTGTTTTCTGCAGGAATTGGATTATTGTGCAATTTGGAATTTGACATTTTTTCAGAAGAATATGAACTGTGTTCATGACTTAGGCTCATCAAGCTTGCTTCACTAAAGATTTTGTTACTTGTAACCTTATTAGAAAGATGGAATTAAAAGAAGGCACATGATTTACTTTTTATTTTTCAGGAAACAAGTTGTTCTCTCCATCTTAGGATGTTTATCCTGACTGATTTAAAAATAATAATAATAAAATAAAAAAGCAACAACAAAAAAAACAGAACCCAGCTATACTATTAATCAGAAATTTGTTTTGCAACTTTTGAAGAGAGCCCTTGAGAACAAGGAATCCTGCAGTCTTGAGGTCAGGCAGCATATTCTGGTTCCTCTTGTCCAATTTCGGCTCTGATGCTTCGCGGCCTGCTAGGCCTCGTTCAGAAATGCCCATAGAACTGTGTCACTGAAGTGTAGTATACTGCCCTTGTCTTTAAACAGGCTCTATTTGATAGTACCTTACCATATTACTCCCTTGTTTCCCAACACAGAATCTTGTAAAGTTTTCATAAATTGAAATTGGCTCCTACTGAGTTAAAGCAGGTGCCTTGCTTTGTTCTTCAGTGCTGGAATTATCCTTCTGTCTGGAGGAGCTGGGGTAGTTACCATACCTTTGAGGCATTGGCTCTGATTGTTAACTGAACTTTGTGACTTCCTCCAAAAAGGGATGTAAAATAAGAGGTGGGGGCGGGGGGAAGTGTCCAGTGCACGGTAATGGTGAGGCCCTGGCTGAGGCTGCCCCCAGGAGCTGTGGGTGCCCCATCCCTGGCAGTGCCCAAGGCCAGGCTGGATGGGGCTGGGGGCAGCCTGGGCTGCTGGGGGGGTCGTGCTCATGGCAGGGGTGGAATGGAGTGGGCTTCAAGGTCCCTTCCAACCCAAACCATTCTGTGACTCTGATAACACGAAATGGATAGCAATGCCAAGTCAGCGCAGGCATCCTGATAGTGTGGAGAACTACATTTCCAGTTAATTCTTTTATGGGAATTCCTCAGTCCAGCAATCTCACCAAGTTGAAATTATTCGTTGTTCTGAATTGGTAAAGAGTAGAAATCAGCATATTCGTATAGTGAGTATACAGTGTAACAGTATGCTACCACTAGTATGTGCAACATCCATCACGAACAGGAGTGCTTAATCAGCAGCGCAGAATTTTAGACCTTTCCTGCCACCTTCTTTGTGTGAAAGTAGCGCAACTTTTGTGTAATTCTTCCCAATGCATGTTAGTCCTATGTGATTCACTTCACGCAGGTTCATACTGATAACCATTTTATTTTCCAGTTTTAGAGTTTTCTTCAATGAAAAATGAGGGAAAACATGTAGTAACAACCAGAAAGCTTAGTAAGAAAACATACCCAAGTGCAGTGTGTGCCTCCTGTCAGAAATGGCTGTTTTTCTAAAAGCAGGAGGAAAAAAAAAATATTAGACCCCTTAACCCTCGAGGGAGATTCCCTTTTTGCAGAATTCCCTGCGGCCTCCCTGGCTTCGGACTCTCTACCACTTGCTCTGTCGTGGGGGCTCTTGGGGTCCCTTACTGTTGAACTTCACCTCCTTTGTTTCTGCAATAATCCCCCCAAAAAAACAGAAAGGCATTAGACAACGCTGATTTCCATCTCACTGGTACTTCAGGAAACAAGCTGGAACAAAGTTCATCTTGCCTTTATATTTGTTTCTGTATCTCCCATCTTTTGCAAAAAAAAAAAAAAAAAAAAGCATAGAGAATATTAGAACAAGGATATTCCGCCTGTGTCGTATTAATAGTGCATCTAGCTCAGGATTCTGACTCCAACAGTGGTGGTAGGAAAAGCTGTTTAAGGAAAGCACCCAAGTCTGGTCCCTGTCCCTTTGTCATTCCCCTCATGCTTCCCCAGCATGCACATTGGATGTCAGAGGGGCCCTGCCTAGTCCCTTATTTTCTCTTATTTTGCTTCTTGATTTTGAAGCTTTTTTTTTTTGCTTTTTTTTTTTGCTTTTTTTTAAGCTGCCTTCTGCTTTCATCACTTTCTGAAAGTAGGAGATTGAAAGGAAATACAGGATGTTTGGGACAGTATTTTTACATGTGTGTGTTGCAGTTGAATGAAGGTGAATAGCAGGGGCTTCTCTTCTGTGAAATACTTTTTTTTTTAAAAAAAGTATGTATAAAGGCAGGGAACATAGCAAAATGGAAATCTGAATCTAGTTTGTCAGAACATACTTCTACTAACATTGCATTGTTGAATAATTTCCTTTGCAACAAAATTAATTCAAACTAAATTTGTCACAGTTAAAATACATTTTTTTTTCATTTGAGTATTACGTAGTATAGTACATAATGCCATAAATATTAATTCTTTCAGAAATGATTGATTTTTCTCTGCAGAGCTGCAGCTGGAGCACTTACTAAAGACCATATTCTCAACTTAATCTAGAATTTATGGAGAACTTCACTGAGTTTAATAAAAATAGCTTTGGGACTTCCTGAATTCTTTGAGTAATCAGTAGACTTCTGAAACTTACTTTAACTGAAATTCTGTTTGAATGTGTTGGAACAGATTCTGACCCCAAGTCCAGCCCGTGCATGCTACAAAGATCAAAATGGAGAGCAAAGCAGAAATTGTTTGGCTTAGGAGCAGTGTTGAGTCAGTGTAAACAGTGCTGAGCTGCTTCCTTTGCGTAGACTTCAGTAGTCTCCAGCTCAGGTATCACGGAAGGAGCATGCACACGCGCTTTCAGGATTTCGAGGCTGTATTGCAGTTTGCATATGGCTATGGTAAGTAAGCCTGTGTGCTTCTCTAGAGTCATGGCACAAATGGTTTTTGGTCTCAGTCAAACCAGATTTGTAATTTGGGTGGTCTGTTTTTGTGATCCTACCTTACCTCTTTGTCCCAGATTGTTTCTTCTGCTTTGCATCTTTCAAGAGATGCATATTTATATGTGTGTATACACACACAGGCACATAATACGTGTGTATGTGTGTATATATATTCATATATAAAGCATCTATCACCATATTGATAAATACTCTTTGGAACCACTCTGATGGTAGGGGTAAGAACAGGAGTGGGCCTGTTAGAACCTTGGCACTTCTGTTTCCAACTAATTTAAAATAAAAAAAGCAAAAAATAAAATCCACAAGACTTTCCTGCCAGCTTGGCTGGCTGGCTGGTGTTTAATACTACAACATATTTTAAAATGTTTGTAGACTGTATTTATATATAGTTTACTATACTATATATAGTAGACTGTATTTATACTAGTAGACTGTATTTATATATAGTTTGTTTATAATGTGTTTTTATCTCTGTTAATAGTATGTATTAACGTGTTGTGTATCTGCTTTATATGCACATATATTCTGTTCCATATGCATACACAGTAAAGTAACACAAAGATATACATGTCCTTAAAAATCTAAAAAATCTAAAAATCTTTTATAAAACTTTACAGTCATAAGGTATATTTTAACAATAGTACAGTAATGTGATAAGCGAGATAACGGGGTTTAAGAAAATTCATCTCCAGTTGGATAAGAATTTAACATCCAAATTTCTCTAAAACTTCTGTTGAAATAACTTCAGGAAACAGTTGCATCTATATATTGTGTCCTAGTATTTTTCTGCAGTGGTCCTGTAATGTACAGTATCACCCCTTTTCAGGGAGCACCTCCCATTCACTTCTCCATGGGATCAAAATGTTGTCACATCTTTGAGTGACTTAGGAAATTATTCTAATTTCTTTTTGGACCAGCTTTTCTATTTTCCCCTTCAGCTTTTCAATTTTCCCCTTCTGTTTTTACAATATTTCATGGGCCTTAATGTTTTAATCCTTTCTTACTGCAGGAATGGAGAAAGGAAGACAACTCAGCTTCAGGAACGACTGAATTTATTGAAATGGCAGTGAATGACCTCGTTTGCCATGTCACACAACATGATTGCACCATCCGACCCTGCTACCCCCACCCCTGTCACTGGATTCCAGGATAGAAATCCAGGCTGCTTGTGCTAGTGTAGATAAAACATATTGAGCCTTGCCCACATGTCTTAAGTGCTTCTTTTCTGAACAAGGCAAAGTTAAGGTTTGTAGCCAGGTGTTGATGTATGGTGTTCTCTGGTGTCCTTGTGCCTTGTCCTATCACTCAGAGGGCTTACAGGGACTTGAACCAGTGCCTTTACTCCTGGGCAGTGGTGTCTCCAGTGCTCTTAGAGTTACTAAGGAGTGTTATGGCTGTCCTGATTCGCATCTTACATTATTAAAACAGTAATTCTCAAAGGCAGCACAAGTGATGCCATAGCTTGTTTGAAGCTCTCTGCCTTCCTTCCCGTTTGCTCAGAGTGCAGCTCTCTCGGCAGGGCAGGTTAGAGCCTCACGTGTTGTAGGACTGCTGGTGGCCTTGAGGAAGAAATGTCTGGCCTGAAATAGGCCTCTCCGCATTCATGTTGCCAATACTGACCTTGGCAGAAGAATACTGACGTTGGCTAGTATCTCCTGCATGAAATCTGATTTCCCAGTTTGTCAATATGCATCCTGGTTTAGGGTGAAGGAATAATGTAAGAATAAGAAGGGAAAAAGACAGGCTTTGCTGAATAGTTGACATTAAGGCAACCTGACGTAATTTGCCTTCTGCGAAGAATAACTGGGTGACAGTCTCATAGCTGCTGGGTGTTGCATGCAGCAAAAGGAAGGAGCCTTTGCCCAGGAGTCCTGACAGCAGCACTGTTAGCAGCTGTGGGGTAGGAAGCTGACTGAATGGGAGGTCTATAATCCATTTTGCCCCCATCTTACAGAAGCCAAAGGAGGAAGACACAGGTGATGCCCTATGAATAGGGATGAAATGGTTTTGCTCAGAAATGTTTTTGTGTAGATGCTAAAATTGGGATCATCTCACCTGCTGCTGGCCACTGCTGCTCTGGCAGCTCACGCTGGCAGCCCAGGCCTGTCCATCGCCTGCTCCTTATGGAGCTAGCTGAATGAGAAGTTCCCTGCAGCAGCTGCAGTTACCCGCTGTTGGCACTAATAGCTGTTTGAAAGATTAATAAGTTACTAAAATGACATGTTGTCATACTGCCTTTAAAAAAAAAAAAAATAGGAATTTTAGAAGCTAAGGCTCTAAGGGTGTGCTTCGTGTATGGTGCTGGTGTACCAGCCCTCTGCTCTCATCTTATTTGTGCTGATACAAGTTGATACAGCTTGTTTAAATGAAAAATAAGCCCTGCTATTAGGGTTACTTTAAACCTGAATCAGTTGCTGCATCTGTTTCCAGTGTTCTCCCACAGGGATGTACGTACACATGCTACTGAAGGGGCAGTTTAAGGGTGGGACCAAACAGCTGAGCTTGGGGCTGCTTATGGTGGCATTGGCATCAAAAGATGCACTCAAACATACTTCAAGTGCATAGTGTCAGCTGGGTGGCTTGGTTCAGCTATAGAGGAACTGTTCAGAGAAACCACCAAGAGTAGAAGGTGAACTGTACAGATGTGAAAGACAGTTGGAGTTGCTTCTTGTTTGAAATTCCCAGCACTGTCATCAGTCTCTATTCCTGGCAAAAGCAAAGCAAAATAACGCACTGGAAAAAAAAGTCACACTGAAACATTAAAGGAGAATAAGAGTAAGTGGAGTGCTAGCATGTGATTGGAGGTGGGGGATGACTGGTGAGCCACAAAAGATACATATGAAAAAATAGGAAATGAAGGGGGTTTATGGTGCTGTGAGGTGGAATAGAGACTTAATTTTCAGCTGCTGGGAGAATGTGGCATGTTCAGCAAAAAGAAATACGGGTGATGAGAATAAGGGCAATTACATGGAGGTGACCACGGTAGTGGATGCAAAGCAGAGAAGACTAATGTGCTCTTAGGTGTAACTGCATATTTAGAATTGGAGTTCTGGTAGGAAATACTCTAACGCATGAGTGTGAGTGGAAAATAGCAATAATAGGCATATGTGTATTAGGGGAATGTGAGACATGCAACTCTAACCCTGTTGATCTCATCTCCACGAAGTGTTTTGGTAGGCAGGACATTTACACCTGCAGAATGCTGAGGTCAGGAGACGAAGGCTGAGGCAGCATCTCCCAAGGGGCTGGGCAGTGTGAAGAGCCGTGACGGGCTTTCTGATTGACCCCGGCGAGGCATAGCCTGAAAGAACTGTTCTTCAGATGTTGAGTAACAAATGTAACGATACGGAGGTAAATAGAAATGGCTTAAACACACGTTGTAACAGATTGTCACAGATTTATCACAGGGTTTATCATGGGTAGTATCATCAATTTGGCTTTCTTTGATAAGAACAAATGCTTTATAAATAAAATATATGAATGCATGAAAGGCAAAAACTCCCATTCACCTGAGCGCTTCTAAAGCATTTGATGTGGTGTTGCATAACACTAATAAACTTGGGTAATTCTTATACATACAAGAAATTACAACGTACTTTAAAAGAAGGAGAACAACAGGGAAAGCTGAGGAGGAGATTCTCAACTGTGAGGACACTACAGTTTTCTTAGCTGCATGGGCTGAAGCTTTCAAGAAGATAATAATAGGAGGGGGTCCATTTACACTTACTACGCCTGCTGTTGGTCTGTATCCCTTGGCCAGGAGATGTATAAACTGGGAACTAGGAAATTATTTATGTGAAGGATGTGATCTAGCAATCTGCATCCTGCCTTGTCTCATGTACTTCTGTGGGCATGTAGGGGAAGGCTGTTAATGGGAACTTGGAAATCTAGATGGATCTGAGTGATTTCATCCTTAGGGCTTTGTTGCACAGGCAGCAAGAAGGGTTGTTCAGTGGTTTCTGTCTTCCTAACAGGCTGGAGTGAGCACTTGCAGAGAAGCATTTTGGATGTCCTGTTCCCAACTGAAGTCTGTGACGGTGCCGTCGAGCTCTTCTCCCTTCAGAGGGACTGTATGGAAAGCACCATGCTCTTAATTTCGACTGTCCGTGTCATTCTGGCAGTGAACCAGTTGTGTAATTTGGTGCGTTTGTAGCTGGAGGTGGAACAGAAGTGGAAGTGAGGGCATGGTGAGGCTGAGGATGTAGTGGCTTGAAAGAGTCATGCACACACACAGATGTTTTACAGAAAGGTCCAGGCTCGGACATCTGCCAGGTGAAGTTAGGTGATCCCATTGCAGTAATAACAGGCATGGTTGCCTCCTGTCCACAGCTAGGAGCTGTGATGCTCATCACTGAATTTAGGTTCTTTTTGGAAGAATCTTGGTAATACTGGGTTCAAGTAGCTCTTCCTGTGAGACCATTTTCTTTGGGCAGCAGAGTGCTGGCATCTCTTATCCCTGCTCCAACCCAGTGTGGAGCAGCTGGCATTGCATGGCCGTTGGTGCACACAGCAGTGTACACGCCTGATGTGTTTGCAGGAGGCTGTTCCTCTTCCAGACTTGCTGCTGGTGGTGTTTTTCCACCTCCTCCTCTGGTGATTATTTTTCTCCTGGCTAAAGCATACTATTGCTATTTGATTATTTTGAGTCTAATGGTTATCACTGTAGCGTGATGGTGAGTGTAGTTGTAAATCCAGCTGTCAGGTCCGGTATGTGTGCTCTGCGTTAAATAAAAATGTTTTCCACAGAAATGTAAATGCTGTGCCATTGAAATCCTGCATCAAGCTGCTCATTGCACTAGAAAAGGAACATAGAACCTTCCAGAAAAACTAGAACTTCAAACAGAGCCAAGGCTTGTTTTTTGGATTGCAGTATTTATTAAAGAGTTTGCCAAACATGTATCTGTATTTGTGAAATATGACTGCCTCCACGTATTTTGCTTCCATTTTCATTAGGTCCCTTGCTCAGCTTCCAGAAGCTGATGCTGTAGTTTTGAAAGCCAGAATCGTTGAGCACAAGATTTTGGGATTTTCAACTATTTTATTAAAACAAGAATACACACAAATGAAGAAATATATAAGTTACGAAGCTGCTGCACATATTCTAAGAAATAGTAGAATTAGCTAGTTGTAACACTGAATGGCCAAGTACTTACACTGCGCATTTTGAATAATTCCACATTGTATAGAATCACAGAACCATGGAGTGGTTTGAGTTGGAAGGGACCTTGAAGACCACCCCGTCCCACCCCTGGAGCACAACCCCCCCAGCAGCCCAGGCTGCCCCCAGCCCCATCCAGCCTGGCCTTGGGCACTGCCAGGGATGGGGCACCCACAGCTCCTGGGGGCAGCCTCAGCCGGGGCCTCACCGCCCTCAGGAAAAAAATCTTCCTAATCTAAACCTACCCTCTTTGAATTTAAGTCTATTACCCCTTGTCCTGTCACTACACCCCCTGACAGAAGAGTCCCTCCCCAGCTTTCCTGCAGCCCCTTTAGGTACTGGCAGGCCGCTGTAAGGTCTCCCCAAAGCCTTCTCCAGGCTGAACAACCCCAACTCCCTCAGCCTTTCCTCCTGGCAGAGCTGCGCCAGCCCCTGGGCCTCCCCATGGCCTCCTCTGGACTCACCCTAATAGGCCCCTGACCTTGTGCTGGGGTCCCAGAGCTGGACACAGGGCTCCAGGTGGGATCCCACAAGGACAGAGCAGAAGGGGACAATCCCCTTCCTCACCCTGCTGGCCACGTTTCTGATGCAGCCCAAGATGTAGTTGGCTTTCTTAGACGTGTTCGCAGACTGGCATTCATAGACCGCATTGCTTTAATTCCGTTCTCAAGGAACATTAGCAAGGAGGTTATATGCTTAACTCTCAGTGACATCTAAGGGCTGTATGCCAGGCGTTGACTAAAGCATGTACTTTGTTTTTTTACTCAGGGCCTTTAGAGTACAGAAAAGTTGTGCTCTTTTTACACTAATGAGTTTGAGTAGTAAAGTAATGATACTAGGTGTGCATCACCTTAGTCTTTCAACCATGGTCTCCCTATACAGTGTAGGAGAAATTACTTGACTCTTCCAATTTTTCGCATCTTGCCCATGAGTTATTGTTGTCTGATTTTTCCTCTCTTCTAGAGTCGATGTGCAGCTTGTTATAGTCTCTTTTTTGAACTTCTTGAGTTCCAAGTTATCACCAGTCTGCTAAGCTAGCACATACTGCACTGTACCTAGCCTGCGTGCCTCCAGTTCTTAGCCTAGGTGTGCCTTAAGCAAATGTATCTTCAGTTTCTGCAACAGCTCATTATTTTCACCATCTGTCTCTGGAGATGGAGAGCAGCGCTCACAGCTCAGCTCTGTTCTCACTTGGTATTCCAGGTGGGGATCTGCTGAGGAGAGACAGCAGTGCAGAGCTTCTGCTTGTGTGCTGGGAGACCAAAGAGAACGTCCTCGGAGAGCACCTCTTCCAGTGGCACTTCTGGAGCTGTGTTTGGATGCGACCTGCTTTGAGGAAGGGATGGGGAAAGGAGGAGGGGTCCTTGCATCTGCTTTGCATCTTCTGCTTGTGAGGTTCTCGGACCTTTCTCCGTAGCATCCTGTCCGGGCACGGTGTGGCAGGCTGGAAGTGCCCGGGTGCAGCTACTCGAGGAGCTGCTCAACCCTGAGCAGCGTGACTCAGCCGCTTACTGCTGTCGGCTGGTGCCCAGCCGTGTCAGTGGTGTGAGAATTAACTCGGCGTGGCTCACCGAGCTGCTGCTTCTGCTAGATCATGAGGTGAAAGGGAA
Source organism: Stictonetta naevosa (assembly GCA_011074415.1). Lineage (NCBI taxonomy): Eukaryota > Metazoa > Chordata > Aves > Anseriformes > Anatidae > Stictonetta > Stictonetta naevosa. Next base: position 3,757,251 of record CM021724.1, on the reverse strand, counting down.
GAGGGAGGTTTTCTGATTGCAGATACTGCAGATATGGTTGCAGAGATTGCTCAGATCCATAGGTGGACAAACAATCTTAACCAGTTCCCTGGATGTATTTTTCTGTATCTGGCTGGAAAGGAAAGGTGTGGATGAATACAGAGAGTCCTGCTTTTGTAACTAGTTATGGGGGAAGCGAATAATTGCTACTCGTAAAGCATACGTATAAATATTTTATTTCCTACTTAATACTCCATGTATAGGAAATGCAAATTGGTGCCTGTGTTCTTGAAGAACAACTCTTAGCTCTGAATAATAGATGACTGGATGCAGGTATCATCTCAGAAGAGGAGGAATCACCAACATATGGGCAGGAGAAGCTAACGATTAAAGGTCGGGATTGGCATTTTGTTTGGGAGCAGAATCGAGAGGAATTTTGCCTGGCTAGAACGGAGAAATCAGCACCAGATGTCTTAGCAGGATGCAAGCACAAGAAGCATTTGTTCTGTCTGTATCCAGTGATTGCAGGCTGACAAAGCTAATAACTGTAATTGGGACATGGCATTAGGGAGACAGATGTAAAGGCAGCAAAATGGAGTTAGGATATCTAAAGACAGGACAGCCTTCTGAGAACGGGGGAGCGTGATGTTGCTCTTTGTATTTTAGCACCAGAACGTGGTTTGAGGTAATGCTCTGCAGATGATTGAAGATTTCAGGATTATTTAAAGGGAGTCAAGGAGGAGAATGGCCAAATACCCACTTTGTTGTGGTTCTGCACAAGGAAGGACAGTGAGTAGAAGATTTTTGAGGTGAGATGGCCAGGTAAGTAAGGCAGCAATTTGGGCTGGGTGTACTGTTCAACCCTATTGTTCTTTCCTGTCTGCATTTATAGGTGGTTTGGGTAGTCAGTCTCTTAAAATCCAAACCAAAATCTGTTCTTGGAAACGAGTATCTGAAGGCTCAGCATTTTAAAAATAAATCTCACCGCTCAGATGTGTATGTTAGAATGGGATTCCTTCTACTGATTCAAATAATTAAAAATACCAGCACCCGGTCTGAGGCTATCTAAGAGACTTCAGAAGACAATTAATCTGGTCCTAAAATGAGAGTAACTGCTTATAAAGGTGCCAGTCTCCCACTGTTGGCTACAGGGGACTTCATTTGTGTGTTTAAATGACACACGTAACTAGAGACCGAAGGTAAGTGTTGGTTGCATGCTTGAGTGCCAGGATGCTTGTGCAGGCACGAGACGAGCTGGCTCCCTGACGGGGATTTTGGAGCCTCTTACCAGGGATGTTGCTGCTTCCTCTCCACTTTGAAAACTGGTGAGTTGGGAAAGAGGATATCAAACACAGTGAGATGGAAGAAGATGCAGAATTGCCCAAAGTTGTCGAGACCCAGATTGCTGAGTCCATAAAGCATCTCTGCACTGCGTGATGGGGCTTGTGCCTACGTGAGCTGTCACAAAACCTGTGCTTAGTTGGGGGCTGATGCATTCTGCTGGGTGACTGCTTTGCTCTTTAGGATGGTGATGTGTCTGAACGTAATTTATTAGCAGATCTAGCATAACTAATTAGCAGATTTATATCCCTTATGAAGAGTTCAAATGCAAAGTGTACCTGAACTTCTGTTGTGCATCCCCAGCTATTTGCAGATGTCATTGTTAACACAGACACCTCCATGCCACATCTTTTTTTTTGCTCTCATACCACTCCATCGTCAGGAGGATCTGCTCAATGAGATGGGATGTAGCTGGTGGTTGTGCGGTGAGGAGCAGCTGCCCAAGCGCCCTGGCAGAGGTTGCTCGAGTGTGAGGACACAGGAGGTGCACCCTGACGTTCCCGAGGAGCAGAAGCCATTCACGGGCTGCTGCTGGGGAATGGTGCTTTGCACAGCTCCTGTTGTTTGCATGCTACATGGGCACGAGGTTTTGAGGACAGGGGCACTTCATTAATTTCCCGTGCTGTGGCTAAGGTCCTGGGCACCTGTTGGGAGGAGTTTGAATACTGGTACGGTTCGAGGGGAGCTGGAGGATGCATGGCTTGTACAGGTATTTTATGTATATTGCATCAGGGTGAGGAAAACAAAGAACAAAGGGAAGAAAGTCATCTAAGTTCTTGTTCATACAAACTTCCACCACAAGGTGTTCTTAGATAGTTAATTCCTTAAATATCTTGTATGCAGAAAAGGACAAAAAGGATGCCACTTTAGAGCTTCAGCAGCTCAGGAGCAGATGATCGAGTATGGCCACGTTCTGCCATAAACAGTAGGGACTAAAATGAAATATTCATAGTTTCTAGAAAGTCTGTCATCACATGAGACAAAATGAAAAATTCCATGAGGAAGTAAGTACCTACAGTGACAAGTGTGAGGCAAATGACAGGTAAAAGTCTCTTAAGACACAGCAAGAGGCAAAGACACAAGTCTCACCACACGTTCATGAGGGAGACATTTACTCCTAAAAGGAGTAGTTTGGGTAGGCTACATGCTGCTAATTTATAGTTTCAATTAACCCGCATGTATCACTTAGAACTGCTTGGAAGTCTTTTACAGAGGAAGCTGTTGTTTTAATAGACTTAAATAAAGACTTTTGAAACTTCTTGTGGAATGGAATTTTCAAAAAGTCATCCTAGAAAACTTCCTTGGGGTAATTTTGAAACTGATACTGTTTAATATTCATTTTTTTGTCTGCTTTGCACATCTTATATTTTGACTTTATTTTGCCACGTGCTACAATGTTGAGTTCTTTTGTTCTTTTTTCAGTTTCAGTAAAATGCAAACCCAAGTACATTCTGATCTGGAAGAAGGAAAAAAAAGGTGGCAGCGCTCTCTACTGACTCTGTACTGTCTCGATTGTTATTTGCTATGCCACTATTATGTCACTTCACTTAAATCCTAAAAAAATGGAAAAATAATATAAAATGAAGCTCCATGATCAAAACTCATGACTATTTTATAAATTCAGAAATGTAAAAATAATTCCTGATCTAGAAAACAGCTAATGGTGGGAACAGGAGGGCAGCCCGTTGTTAAGATCGAGGCAGCCTCATTGTGGACTGTAGGAAGAAGCGTTCTTGGGTGAGGATTTCGCTCAAGCTGAAGGGTCAGACTGATGAAAAATTTGACTAAGCTTAGTGTTTATTAGGAATCACATCCTCAAATTCCCCAAACCCACTGGTGAAATTTATTCCCTCATCAAAGCTCGTATAGCCAAATAGATGGCTTTTATGCCAGGATTTTGGGAGGTACTGTAAAGCCAAGAGGTTCTACTTTTTGTTTAATAAGCAAAAAAGCAAAAAGACCCACCATAAATGTCTTTCACAAGGATTTTCGTTTACAGAAGCGGCTTTCAGCGATTTTTCTCGGTGAGAGTAATCCGTGGGTAACAGCCAAGTTCCTTTGCCCAGTTGCTCTCCAACTTCATTATGACAGGGTACACACAAGCCATAATCGGGGGGACATCTACATCACGGCATCAGGGGAGCTCTTACATTTCTAGGAAAAACAGTGATTTCCAGGACTGAGGTTGAGATCTGGGGCTTGTGTTCTTTGTTCACCAGAGCTTATGGTTTAGTATGTGTGCTTTGCGTGGCCTCTTGGAAGCACAACAGAAGCAGATTGATGTTTTCATCACTAGAGCAGAGATGTACATTTTTGTTTCTTACGGGTAGCTGGGCAAATAATCTAAAATATTTAGAAATGGTATGAAGGTACAGTTTATCAGTTGGTAGGATGTAAGGACTTTCTTTGAGGGTAAAGTTTTCCATTTGCCAAGCAAAATTCCTTGATTTGCCCAATGTGAGCACATTCCGCCCTGCACTTGTCGTGCTCCTGGACATAGGCAGCAGGGAGCAAAGCTGCTTCTGATGCTGCCCAGTGACTGTCCCGCCTCTGTGCTTCTGGAAATCTCATCCCTCAGCTGCTGGTGAGCTGGCATTGCTCCGTATGCATAAAGTCTTGCTGACATTTTGGTTTGGGGTTCGATGGATGCCTGCCTGCGTCCAGCTTTGGCAAATGAAGGCTGTCACTCCCTACTGAGCAGCTAGAAATGAATAAATGTTCCCCCAGCAGCAGTTTATTGAAAGTACAAGCGGAGTTGGGGTGGTACCATTGCAAGGATGCCAGAGGCAGTGGATGCCTTGCTCAGCTCAGGCATTCAGTAACTGTTTCCTAAATTTTTCCACGTTTTATTCCTGTTGGAATGTATTAAGTTGCTTGTGCCTCTTCGCAGTGCTGACGAGGATGCATTGTCCTTTGCTGCCTGTGGCTTTTCCACACCACTATTGATGGCTTCAGGTGGCCATCAGACTTCCAGAAACATTTGAATCATTTTCCCTGTTTCGTCCTGTTAGAGGGGCAGTGACTACATCCACTGTCCTTGGCCATTGGCCAAAAGTTTTCTTTTTAAGAATGCTGGACTGTTAATGCTCTCCTATACTGTATTTGTTATAAGGTCTGAGGCTTTATTTTTATTATTATTATTGTTATTATTTTTAACTCAGAGAGAACAATGTCCTTGCTGCTGATTTCAGAACGGGAGCTTATCTACCAGATCGGGGATATGTTACTGATGCTTGACAAATCGGAATCATAGAATATTCCGAGTTGGAAGGGACCCGCAAGGATCACCAAGTCCAACTCCTGGCACCACACAGATCTACCCAAAATTTTAGACCATGTGACTAAGAGTACAGTCCAAATGCTTCTTAAATTCAGACAGGTTTGGTGCAGTGACTCCTTCCCTGGGGGGCCTGTTCCAGTGTGTGACCACCCCCTCTCGGTGAAGCACCTCTTCCTGATGTCTAGCCTAAACCACCCCTGCCGCAGCTTGAGGCCATTGTCGCGGATCCTATCGCTGGTGACTAAAGAGAACAGGTCAGCGCCTGCCCCTCCACTCCCCCTTGTGAGGAAGCTGTAGGCCATGATGAGGTCTCCCCTCAGCATCCTCTTCTCCAGGCTGAACAGGCCAAGTGACCTCAGCCACTCCTCATACGTCTTCCCCTCTAGGCCCTTCAACAACCCAGTAGCCCTCCTCTGGACACTTTCCAGCAGTTTCACGTCCTTTTTGTACTGTGGTGCCCAGAACTGCACACAGAACTTGAGGTGAGGCCGCACCAGCGCAGAGTAGAGCAGGACAATCACCGCCCTCGACCAACTAGTGATGCCGAGCTGGATGCACCCCACGGTACCGTTGGCCCTCCTGGCTGCCAGGGCACCCTGCTGGGTCATATTCAGCTTGCTGTCAACCACAACCCCCAGATCCCTTTCTATGGGGCTGCTCTCCAGCGTCTCATCGCCCAGTCTGTACATATAGCCAGGGTTGCCCCGTCCCAAGTGCAGGACCCGGCACCTGTTTTTGTTAACCTTCATGTGGTTGGTGATCGCCCAGCTCTCCAGCCTGTCCAGCCCTCTCTGCAGGGCCTTTCCACCCTCAGCCAAGTCCACAACTCCTCCAAGTTTGGTGTCGTCAGCAACTTTGCTATAAACACCTTCTAGTCCTACTACAAACACCTCCTTGTCCAATGTTTATAAAAACATTGAAGAGGACTGGCCCTAAAATGAAGCCTTGGGGGACCCCACTAGTGACCATGAAAACAAATCACAATACTTGCAACTTCTGAGGCAAACCACGCAGGTTTCTGTTTACTCTGCCAGTTCTAGATGTACTTCTGTGATTTAATATTCAGCTTTGTCACTAATGGTGTGTTCTTTCAGCTGCAGTGATCATGAGGATGCCCTGCTTTATGTCATTTGGGGTAGGACTGCAGTGCATGGAGGCAGGGTGCTTCCAAAGCACCCGTTCCTCTGTGCGTGGCTTGGGGCACCCAGCTGTCTGTGTGGGACTGATCAGGACACGGGCACCTGCAGCCCGCAGCCTCCCTTGTGTTTGCAGTGCCTCTGACCCTGGATTTTTGTGTGCCCAAACCTGCTCCAGGGACGGATGAACAGTTTGCAGAGCGCCCCTAATAGACAGCAGTGCTGAGAGTTGGTGGGCACGACGCCTCCGTCTGATCGTGGAGGGGTGACCTGGGAAGCTGCAGAGTTCCCTTGCTTTGGGATGTGGTTTTCTAACCCCACGATTGCCCCTACTGAAGAGGAGTCGGACATTAAATATATAGGAGGGTACAAAACTAACCAGCCTAGGAGGAAAGGGTAAGAAATGCCCAAGTGAACAGCAGTACCTCGAGCTTCATTGACAGTGATTCTGCCTGGAGACCGCACAAAGTCGCTCGCAGGTGCTGCAAGGGGCATGTGCTGGGCATGCCCCAGGGCCCTGTTAGCTGCTCTCTGGGTCTCCTCTGACTTTATCTGAGCCATAGGAGCATTCTGATCAATTTCCCTGTGAGTTGGGCCAAGATTGTTGCCTTTTGGAGAACGTAAGTGACGTTAGTCTGCATTTATGCTGCTTCCACGAGCCTCGTGCTGCAGCAGTAATGACAAACCCAAGGGGGAAAGGGATGAGGTGACATTGCGAGAAGCGAATGAATTCAGCCATGTGAATCAGTTGTGTAAAAGGCTTTTGTGGAGAAGGCTGCCCTTGGAAGCCTGTGCTTTAAGGCTGTAACTGGAATGGGAATTTGAACTTGTGAACAGATCCTTAGCTGGGAAAACCAACATGGTTGCAACTGGGTTGGTCAGTTAGTTTCACTATAATAGGACAGCCAGTAAAATACACGTACAGCTGGCCCTTCCATCCTGGCAGCTGAAATGAATCACTCTGGCACTGAAAGTGAAATACTCCAACCAGCTCTTCTCTGTTTGTGTAATGGCTGGAAAATCCCATTATGTTCAGCTTTAATTTTGAGATCTAGACAAAAAATACACATAGTTTTTTAGAACCTTATATAGTATAGTAATATATGTTTAGTGTATATGTATTAATAAAAAAGATTTTTAAAAATATATTAAAGAAAATAAAGCCTTACAGCATGCAGCCTGGACAGCAGATAATGGCTGCTGATGTAAGGTGTCCGATTGTTTTCCCATCTCTGTTACTTTCTAGTCCAGTCTAGTTCCCACTTCCCAGTGCCTGCTCTCCTCCCTAACTTTGGAAGAGAACTGGGCTTGAGAAAATGTGTGGCATAAAACCTTCAAATCACAGCTGCTTTAGACAGAACAGCCAGTCCAGCCATATCCTCCCGTACAAGCGGCAGGCTCTGCTCATTGGAGAGTCCCAAAGTCTTCAAAGGGTAGAGGATTTTTATACTTTTTGTGCCAAGTAAGGCCTTTGTCTTGCAGAGCATCCATGTGCATCAGTTTAGCACCAAGATCCCATCCTGGGCATGGGAATGCTGTGATCTACACTTGACAGATGTTGTATTGAACTCCCATCTGATCAAACAAATTTTCTTCAATCAGTTCGATCACGTTGTCTTTGGGATGCAGAAGTGAGGTCTCTGCAGAAGGAAACTTGTCTGTGTTGCTCACTGGATCTTGCTGCAAAAGGAACAAAATGCTGTTTTATTTTCCTAATTGAGCACTTTCCTTGTGTCTGTCTCTAGCCCTGCTGTGTCCTGTGTTCCCCTGCTCTCCCAGACAAGCTGTACGTACCTTAGGGGGCTTTGGGGCAAAGTCTTTCTCGCAGATGTGTTGTATGATGCCAGCAGCCAGAGCATCTCCAAGGACGTTGGTCATAGTTCGGAATCGGTCCCTAGAAGAGAGCAAGCTGTGAGGCTGCAGTTGGTGGCCACGGCCAGAGTGGCTGTGGTCTTTTATGGCTTTGGAAGGTGAACCCCCATCCCTGACATCTCTACTGTTGTTCTTGGTAAGAACTAGCTAAGACAAATGGGGTATTGCCCTTGGCCCTGTGCAAATACAGTAAGAAAGTGGTACTTGCATCTCATCACGCTCATCTCTAGCACGTAGGGGTGGCTGCGCTGCTACCAAAACATCGTGCATTTTTCTTCAAAATCTTCATGAGCCCCCTGAGCCACAAAACTCTTTAGGATGACACTTGGGGATGAAAATGTGTTTGTCCAGCCCTGAGGCGAGTACTTGTCACATCAGTAGGAAGTGCCGGCAGTATTACTGTAGGTGATACTACTGGTGCCCTGTGATGCTCAAAGATTTAGCTGATGTTTTGTTCTGATGTAACAACTCTCACCTGAAAAGTTAGACTTCCTGTGAGTGTAAGAATGAGAAAAGCAGCCGTGATACTTGTGCTGTTCCCTCTCTACAGGATAGCTGTGAAGACCAAACCAGCAACCCATGCATCAGGTCCTTAAAAGTCAGTAACTACACTGTGTGTTTTTGTCACCTACCTAATTTGCTTCATTTTCACCATACTACTTTTAAATGCTACATTTCGTGAATGCATATGTTTGGGCTTTTGTTCTGTTTGTCTATGACAAGTGTTATCAGGCATCGTATTTTGTCTCAAGATCAGTCTGGTCTTCATCCACCAAGGCGAGGACTGCCTCCCTGGAAGACAGACCTTGGCGTTGGATGCAGTCCTTTGAAAATGTCACCCTTACTTATAGAAACTCCAGTGATGTTTTAGTTGTGGTGACAGATGGCTTGTAAGATGTAAGTTGCCTGTTGAATGCAACATTTTATTTTATTTTATTTTATTTTTTCCCCACCATTACATCTATTCATGAAGGGGCCCCTAATTTTCTTCTATGATTTAGTGTCACAACCAGCTCATACTTTACCTTTTTACTGTTCTGTTCTGACAGTCAGTAAGCATCTCAGATCACTTTTTTTTTTTTCCTTTTTACCTTTTAAACATCTATCCCATCCCTTTTATCTATCCCTAGTCTATCTCTCTGTCCTCTCTACTTCCTAATTACGAAATTTCCCATGTTTTAGGAATAAAAATGGAAACCTGGATGAGCACATACTCTGCAAATATTTCCAAGTGGTTTATGGTTTGAATCAATTAATTTTATCCTAAAGATCATGCTTTTGTCCTAAACAATTTTATGTTTCCACCCCTTCTGCCTCTGTTGCTGTTAGCACCCTTCTGGCTGGTTTTCATTTCTCCTCGTATGAAGCCAGAGACTTTTCTGCAGCCTAACCAACCTCGTTCATCTCGCAGGGAGATGTTCCACCAAAGCAGTGACCAGTGTACCTTCCCACACTTACCTGTCCAACAAACCGCTTTCAGTCTCGTGCTGTCCATCCTCCTTTGCTCACAGAATGGACAGCTTGGAGGAGACTGGGACTTGAGGTATTTCTAGGGAATACATCAACTAGCAGCCTTACATGGTAACGTTTTATAAAGACAACAGTATGTGTCTGCCTCCCTCCTCCTTTTCAACCTCTTGTTATGGAGGAAAGTGGAATCCTATCCATCTCTTGAAAGTATACATACATACCTAGATATTTCAATGGTTTGTTTGTTTGTTTGTTTGTTTCACTTGAGACCTAGCAAAAATTTGGGGTACAGTCTGATAACGATTTAGATTAAAAAAAAAAAAAATGCACACGTTGGTATCTTGCATGGGGTAATATCATCACTGCCTCCGAGTACAGTCCCTAAGGAGGCCACAGACTGCAGCGGGCACCTCAGAACGGAAACACCTTAACTCAAACAATCATTTAAGAGACTTTCACCTGTCATTATCATAGGCTGTTTAAGGAATATAATGGGAAAATGAGGACTTTTACACTTGGCTCCTGACTTGTGTGTGATCCCATAATCTCTGTTACCTCTGCTAGAGCTGCTCCAGGAAACCCAAACACGTCCCCACTATCAGCTGCCGCTAGCACCAGCCCGCAGCATCGCCTCTGGGAGACTTACAGCGCCCAGTCCACGGCCACGATGAGTGTGATGTCGGCAGTCGGCAGCCCCACGGATGTCAGCACGATGACCATCGTGACGAGCCCCGACTGGGGGATCCCGGCCGCCCCTATGCTCGCTGCTGTGGCTGTTATGCTGCAGGGAGAAGAAGGCTGCAGAATTAGTGCCACCAAAAAAGCTGCCTTTTTTTTTTTTTTTTTTTTTAAGGAAGGAGGTGTTGCATAAGTTATATATGTTAATAATAAAAATAATCATGTCCTCGTTATATCATTCTATATGATATAGTAACAGGACCTGAAACACTGTGTTGGCAAGGAAAGATCACTTGCAATTATTCTGAAATCTCACTGTAAGGAATTCTGCTTCCCTTCCTCTGCTGCAAAACTTCTGCTTCAGATCACGGCGGGCACCTGCAGACTTGCACAATTTGCTTGCCCATCCTGATCCCCCGTGCCAGTGTTTGCTCCCAGCTCTGTGCTGGAATGGACCAGGGCAAGCTCCGAAAGGTGAGGACAGGCTCCAGTGCAGGGCCCACTTGGTTCCTGGGGACAGCCCCATCCCACGGAGGTGGGGGGGGGGCAGCTGCAATGCTTCGCCTCCTGCCCTGCTGCTGCCCAGGGCCCTGGCTGCGGGCATGCACCTTCTGCTGAAAGCAGCCCGCTGCCTTCCCCCATAAGCAGCCCCTCCCTGGAATGGCTTGATATTTGAAATTGTACTTATTTTTAGCTAGATGCTTTTCTTCCCCTGCTCATTAAATGAGGGTATTCCTGAAGGAGAATATATTACCCCAGCGTAAGCACCTCCGTGCTGGTATAGCTCCTCGGCCGTGTCACGCTGCCCAGGCGTGCTGGCCAGCCCCGCTGTCACCCACTGGCAGGGGCTGACTGCAGGAGCTGGGGTGCAGAGCAGAGCTTTGCCCGGGCTCTGCCCTGTCTCCTCCCTTTGCAGTGCGGCAGGGAGATCTCAGCCAAATAAATGGATAAGGGGTGAGATGCTGGTCTAATATCTATAAGAACAGAGAACTAATTTGACTGCTGCAAATGAACATTTACCTTATTGTTATGATTTGTCCCAAGTCCAAGTCGTACTCGTTGACCTGAGCGATAAAGATGGCAGCGACTGCTTCGTACAGCGCCGTGCCGTCCATGTTGATGGTGGCCCCGACCGGCAGGACGAAGCGTGCCACGCGCCTGTCTATGCCGTTGTTTTCCAGAAGACACTTGAGGGTGATGGGCAAGGTTGCTGAGCTGCGGGAGAAGAAACGATAAGTAATTGTTTTCCGTGTCATTTGTGTTGAGCACTCTGCTGTCTGCAGCCTAATGGTATACAAACCTAAGTCCTCCCGGGGTAAGTGCAGCAGCACTGTTACACGAATTGCTATGGCAGTGAGAGGAAAGATGAATTTCTTCAGCTGCCCGGGGAATACATAATTAGCCAAGGAGTCAGACGCTGTCTGTCATAAGCCTGCAGTACCAACGGAATAAACTCAAAAAATCATTTTGGTGTCTGAAGGCATCGCACTACGGAGAGCTTTGGGCACGGGTTCCGGCTGTTTGTTGTAATCCCTGCTCTCCACATTTATCCCACAACACCTGGACATTTGTACAAAGCAGAAGTGCCCACCCCAGCCCCCACGGGGCTCCTTCAGCCCTGGTTCAGCCCCAGTGTGCAGCGGGGAGCAGCTGCCCCAGTGCTGCCCAGTGCTGCCCAGTGCTGCCCAGTGCCATCCCACTGACCTCGCGCTCGTTTCTGTCAAGCACGCAGACGTGAGCTGTATGGTGGGAGTTGGGATAAGGATGGGGAGGAAGAGGATTGAAGAAAGATGGGAAATGAACACGGAAAAGAAGCCAATGGGATTGCGATCAACTCTTCAAGGCAGGCGCTGCTTTTCCCAATGTGTGCAGGGCGTAGCACAGCAGCCCACCATCCCTGGAGCGGACGGCAGGATGTGGACAAAGCTCTCCCACCAGCCCGTACACAACAGCCCCTCAGCTTGCACGCTGGCTGGAGAGCAGCAGCTGCTCGTGGCAGCCCATCTCCGCAGGGAAAGGTCCCAGCAAGGTGCTGGCACTGCAGGAGTCCTGTGTCGACCTCGGGGTTTTTCCAGGACCCTGTGCCCGGCAGGATGGTGGTGGCTACACGAGATGCTTCCGAGGGAAACGGCAGCGAGGGCCGATGGAAACAGGGATGGGGGCCCACGTGCAGGATGAGACTGCATTGTCTACACCAGCAGAAGAGGCCTGCAGAGATAGGGGACAGGGCAGGGAGGGACAGTCCCCTGTGGTTTTACTGAGCTCATGTACAGCACTGACATCAGGGAGGGCAGGAGAACTCTTCCCTTTTCCTAACGCTTTCTGAGAAAATGTTTTTGTTTGTGTGTCTTTCAGAAAGGACGGTCGTTTCTAATGTACAGTTTCGTCATTGCTTCAAAGAATGTTTTGCAATAAAAATTAAAGATAGAAAAAATATTTACAATTATAAAACCTTATCAAAATAGACAAAACTTTCCTTTGGAGGAGTGTGGTATACACAGGAGTTGATTGAGCTTTTCAGTAAAGTATACAGAAGTGTTTTTGATGTTTTCTATTAAAATCCAAACTCATAACCACACACTGCTTTATAAAGCACCTACAGAAGCCCTGTTTGGGTTTCCTTGGAAGAAAGCCGCCTGCAGCAGTGAGCAGGGCACACACGGACTGCGGTGCTCTGGGAAGCACCAGGAGCTGGTGAGCAGAGCAAGGCGAGCTGGCTGCATCTCGAGACGTGCTGAGGCTCTTCCCACCAAGGACCAGAGCAATGCCAAACGTCCCATTTCCTACTAAAACTGGAAGTGATCTCATTTTGAATAGTGCTGGAGCATGATTTCTCTTTATTTGTTAACTGTATCTATTCTGCAGTGTGGCCAGCTGTATGTGCAGCCACGTCTCCCACAGCTAAGCCAGAGCCCTTCCCAGCTGTACCGGCAAATTTTGGCCACACTTTCTTACCTGGAGGATGTAGCTAAGGCAATCAGCAAGGCTTGCAGTATTCCCTTGATGAAAGCAAAGGGGTTTTTCTTGGTGATGAGCATGAAAAGCAGAGGTAAGAGAACAAGTCCGTGGATGGCCAGCCCTGACACTACTGTAATGGCATATAGTCCCAGCTTCTGTCCTATAACCGAGGGATCTTCCATCTCCAGGATCTTTCCAGCAATGAGAAATACAATGCCAAAGGGGAAGTACCTGCAAAGAATAAGCATGGGTATTTATTTATGAGGATCAAGCAATTATTGAAGCACTCCACCACAGTCATTACAGTATTTGGCACTCTATGATGCAGTCACACTAAAAACAAGTCCAGTGCTCGTAGTAGATATTTGTAGACATATGTATGGCTGGCACCATCATTAACTAGCAGGTAAGGAAAGAACTGAATTGATCAAAAACAGATTTACCAGACTGCCATCGAGACAATTTTCATAACTGCTTCATTCAGACACTGGCACACGTTAACTAGCGGGGCTCCTCGCTCGCCCATTTTCCCCAAGAGAAGTCCTGCAACCAAACACATTGAGTTGTATTACTAAGCAGTACCAAAGGAGCACTGTGTAATGCGCCGAGTTTCGTGAGGGTAGTCACTGGAGGAGTTGCTTCTAGAGGGGGAGCAGATGTCTTTCGGTTGCTCTTTGGTAATACTAGGACAATCTAGTTCCTGAAACAAACAGAAGTGCTTGGATTTGCCCAGTGCCCGCAGACGGCTTTGCCGCCTGCCCACAGGTTGTACTGCGGTGGTGACAGTGCCTGCATTAGTGTTAGGTGAGGAAGGATCCAGCCGAGATGCTTGGATACAGGCATTAAGCCACCTGTCTTAATTCTGCTGCTTCTTTTGATGTTGCCTTAACACAAATCCCAGTCTAATTTTCAGTAGTAGGAATACTGGGGCAGAAATATTTGAATGGTTAGATGGGTTCTGGCATGGCTTTCTGGTCTGCCAGCACCAAATTAGCCTGTGCTAAATCCCTTTGCTTTCACTGATGAGGAGGTTTCCTGCTGAGCAAAACAAAACCGAGTATGAGTATTTGCCCATCTGGATTCCAGCCTGGTGCATACACTCGGTGCGGTCCCATGAGCTGAAATTTCTTCCCCAGCACTGTAGAAGTGTCTGCTTCAACTTGGAAAAGAAGAGTATAGTCAGCATCTTGTCCTGTCCCTCTCATCCTCCTCCAGTCTTCAGGGCTGAGGACTCCCAGAGACCTGGTGCATTTAGTTGGAACTCTGGCCAGCTAACATCTTGCTCAGAAAACAGATGAGAAAGGGTCATCTTTGCCCAGCCTTGAGAAATGAGACAAGGCTGGACATGTAATTCTTGGCTCCTTGGCTACTCGCCCAGTGTTTGGTGGTCAGAGCAGCTGCCTTGAAAGAAGTCCGTTTCTCTTTGTGTCCTGCGGAGGTCTGCCATGAAGAAGATCACCCCAGCACATAACCAATTTATTTCAAGTAACTTTAAATCTCTGCCCTTTCCTGGATTTCAGAGGCACCAGAGTGGACTCTGAGGATGCTTGTGAGGAAGCCACTGGAGCTGTGGTGGCTGCGTGGGGTTCCTTGTGGCAGCACAGGGCGGTGGGCCAGAGCAGCAGGCCTCAAGGGTGCCAGTAGAAGTGATGAGAGCACATCTCAGGGTCCTGCACCTTGCTCTGGTGCTCCTGGCGTGCTGTGCTTCGCCTCTGTGCTGCAGTTTGTGTGCATGGCTGCTCCTCGTGGCCAGCAGGCACCGCACGGACACCCGGCCACAGTCTCACGAAATGCCTGATTTTGCAGACGGACACAAACATCCTTTGCTGGGATCTCACCTGGCCTTCTCCGCACTGCTGCGAGGAGGAGCCGAGCTCCGTTTCCCTCCAAAGGGGATCCCACGGCACAGGGCCGCAGCCGGGCCCTCCCTGCCCGCTCTGCTTTCTGCTGGACAAACCCACCTCGTTCGGCCCCTCGTGGGCACTTCCCACCAGGCCCCGCTGCAGGTGCTGGGCTGAGGCTCTGCGGAGCTCTAATCCCTCCCAGGCAAGATCCGGATGGGTGCAGCCGGGTGGCCGGGGCCAGCCCAGGTGATCTCCGAGCCCTAACGCAGCGCTGATCCATGCCCACACCGGCAGGGTGGTAGGCGGTAGTCCCGGGGGCAGAAAAAGCAGCTTCTGGTCACCCGCTGTGCTGGGCCGGAGGAGGACGTGTGTCCCGAGGGCTGGAGCTTGGCACGTTCCCCGAGCACCGGCGTGAAGGCAGAGCTCTGCCGATGGTGCTGGTCTCTGGGGCAGGAGGGATCTCTTGGGATGGAGGCGCTCCCGGTGGGTCTGTCTCTGCCCAGCCCCCCTTTGGCCACCTCCTGCAGGCGCTTGGTGTATCGCAGCCTCAAACTGCCCGGCCTCTGCCCCGAGGCAGTTCGGGGGGCTCCAGTGCTGCTCTCCTGCGCTGCTCTGACTGCGCTGCCTCCACACCCCAAATCCTCTAAGTGGCTTTTTGGTTACTTAGACACTAAATTCAAGCTCCTTGCCCTCACCTCTTAATCTACGTGTAATCCTGCCCCCACACTGATCTCCTTGCCTCCTACTCCTTTCCCTTCTGGTTCCTCCTTTACCTCCTTTCTCACTCAGCTTTGCACTCACCTCATGCTCTGAGTCAGCTCCAGGTTCCTCCCCCCTGTGACTTTCTTCCCTTTAAGCCTTCTTCCCCCCCATCCCTTTCACATGTCGCCCCCATCCAACCTCTTCTTCTTTCCTTAATTTGTTACCAAACACCTTGTCCACGCTGGATTGCAAGCTGCTCAGTGCAGGGAGCTTTCTCACCCCCTTCACAAAGTGCTCTCAGAAATCTCCACACATCTGTGGCAGGCAACAGGTTTGACCCAGCCGCCGGCTCCTGCCTGCTCTGGGAGTCTGAGCGCCGCCAGCACAAGGGGTTTGGACCTTCACTAACAAGCTGTTTCCCACGTCGTGTATGGAGAAGTTACCGCTCACTTTAGCAGACTTCATAAAAAGGCTCCTGCAGCTCACGTTATGATTTGAAAACCTCAGGCTCTGAGGGCTCCTAGGGAAATTCTGGGGAGGAAGCAGGCTGATCCACACGTAATGAGTGGTTGTAACACCTTTCGTGAGCTCCGTTGCTGACATTACTGGTGGGAGGTGGTGTTACAAACTGCCTGCCATGCCCAGTTTCCCAAGGACCTGAGCAGCTGGAAATAAAACATCTGGTCCTGTGCCTCTGAGCATCCCTGCCTAGATTTACAGCCCGGTGGCTGCAGCAGTTGCCGCTCTGGGTTGCAGCCACCATTGAGTAGCCTGGTGAGCTTGGCCAGGGAGCAGCGCAAAGCCCAGTTCTCTATTTAGCAGGTACCTATCGTTGCTGAGAAGATAACGATCCCCAGGACATTCATTTCATTGCTGGTCCCCGGCAGGGTCCTGTAGGTCATCTCAGGAGATGGCGTCAGCTCGAGAAACACAGGGCGATGAATTTCAGGGTTTTCATCATCAGGTGCAAAGTAAATAAAACTGAGGGATTTCCCTGGGATCTTTGGAAATCCTGGGGACTTCACCACTGGCACAAGGACAGTTCGATACTGGAACAAAAGCAAAGCAGAGAGGTTAATGTCCTGTTGGCAACAAACTCCATGATGCTCTGAACACAGAGTCAAAGCCACCGCTGGGCCAAGTGGTGCTGCAGGCTTTCGAGCAGTAAATTGATGAAAAGAAGAGAAGCAAGAAACAGGCAAGGGAAACTGAGCACAGCCAGCCTCCAAGACTGCACCTCCATGGGCACACACATGGCATTTGAGTCCTGTCCCTGCAGGATCCCAGTGCGGGACTGGATAAGGAAGCACTGTGATGCCCACAGAGGGGCCCCTTTGGCCCTGAGCCCCTCCTGGGAGCCCTACAGACACTTTCCCAACATTGTGAGTTTGCCGTCCTGCCCCGCGCTCTGCCCATCCCTTCCCCTGCCCTCCCCTTTGGCCACCCCAACCTTTCCACCCAGGTTTCTTTCCCACGGTGTGCCAGGCCCTCTGCGCTGCTCCCTGATCCTGGAGCTGGCACTGGGAAGCTGCTGCACAATGGTGGGATTCATGGGGTCCCTGGGGTCCCTAGGGTCCCTGGGGTCCAAGCATCATGTTGCTTTTGTGGAGGAGCCCTTCAGCACGGGGTTTCCCTCTGCCTGTGTCCCCCACCAGCTTGCTCTTCTCTGTGTGCACCCCGGGGTGAGCAGATAGCGGTCAGGGAGCAGGGAGGGAGGGAGGGGAAGGGGCTCGTGTCCAGGCTGTGGCTGGGGGGAGCAGCCCCGCCAAACCCAGCACCATCCCAGCCTCTCCGGAGCTTGAGCTGGGGCTGGGCGGGCTCACCTGCTGGAACGCAGCTTCGATCAGGTTGGAAGGAAACATGTTTCTGTAAGAGAGCAATTGTGCAGAGGTTAAAGCGCGCGGTGAGCTGGAGGGAGCCCAGGCTCTGGTGGGTGAGAGGCCAGCAGGAGGACCGCTATGGCCCGCACCCTCTGGGTGTCCTCCTGCAAGCCGAGAGGGAAGAGAGGCTGGAAGGTGAATGAAGAGCAGGACTGAGCCGCACAAACTGGACTCATCATAAGCCAGAAGCTGCAAAGGGCCCCGGCCATCTCCAGCCTCCTGCTCAGACCAAGACCAAGCGGGCGCAGGATGCTCGGAGCCCTCTTTGCCAACATCTCTGGGAGGCCGGAGCAGCGCTGGGAGGAGCTGTGCCAGCCCAGAGGCGAGCAGCAGGGGTGCTGGAGCAGCCGTGGGCGTAAGCGAGGCCCAGGCCCCTGGGTGTGCGCAGGATGTGCCCACGGAGAGGAGGCACCCTTGGGAACAGGGAACCCGCTCTGCGCGGTCAGCACGGCAGCAGCTCCTCTCCCAGTACCCCCCGGGGAACTCGCAGCCCTGGGGGAAGATCTTGTTTGTGGAGCACCATGCAAGGCGATAAGCCCCAGGCTCCCCCTGAAATCCCGCGACGTACCTGATCAGATCCAGCAACGCATCGGCGGAGCTGAGCACCACTTTCCCCACAGAATAGTCCTCCTTCTGGGCAGCTGCGCCAGGGTGGATGCTGACCACGAGGATGATCCCGATGGTCACTGCCATGAAGGTTGTCCAAAGGTAGTAGGTGATGGTGATCACCCCCATCTTCCCGCAGGCCCTCGAGTCCATGGTGGCCAGCCCAGACATGAGGCTGCACCAGAAAAAATCGTGGTCAGCATCTGCCCCCAAAAC
Organism: Stictonetta naevosa; assembly: GCA_011074415.1. Classification (NCBI taxonomy): domain Eukaryota; kingdom Metazoa; phylum Chordata; class Aves; order Anseriformes; family Anatidae; genus Stictonetta; species Stictonetta naevosa. The sequence goes on along the minus strand of CM021724.1, from coordinate 3,739,289 downwards.
TGCACGAGATGCACCTGGAGGGCAAAGTCTCCAACCTGTGAGAAGTTTCCACAGATTTTTTTTAACTGATGCTCAGGGGCATCACAGAGCTCCTGCATGTTCAGGTGCCTGCATGGTGGCTCCCCAGGGGATCTTGCTCCCAGGGCAGGCTTGTGGCAGCCCAGGCGGTGCTGCGAAGGGCAGGACAGAGCTACAGGTCCCTTTTCAAGGTCTGGCCTTGCCTTCTGTCTTCACCAAGAGGTAGCAAGTATATATTCTTATGTTCTGATGGCGAATAACTGACACTGCTCTGGTTAGTGTGATACTGTTCTCTTAAACCTCTGGCACACTGTGCCAGAATCACAGAATCATAGGATATGTATGATTAGAATATAGAATCATAGAATAGATATAGAATCATAGAATATAGAATCACAGAGTCATAGAATACCCCGAGTTGGAAGGGACCCATAAGGGTCATTGAGTGCAACTCCTGGCACCGCACAGGTCTACCCAAAATTCAGACCATGTGACTGAGTGCACGGTCCAAACGCTTCTTAAATTCGGACAGGGTTGGTGCAGTGACTACTTCCCCAGGGAGCCTGTTCCAGTGTGCGACCACCCCCTTGGTGAAGAACCTCCTCCTGATGTCCAGCCCAAACCTCCCCTACCTCATCTTGACTCCATGCTATGGGGTGTCACTGTCAGCTGCGAAGAAAGGTGTAAAACATCCTGGTGGGGATGGAGCCCACTCCCCAAGCAAAGAGCCACAGGTTCAGACCTCACGTACATGTAAGCTTTCCTAAGAGCTAGCCAGTAAGCTACTTTTAAACAAAACTGGACTAAAAATAGAGGGGGTATTATGGGCTGTGCCAGCAGGCTCTTGGTGGGGACATCAAATGGGAAATGTGGGGGCTGCAGTGTGTCACCCCCCCCCCCGACACGCAGAGATCCTGACCTCTGGTTTTCCCTGCTCCATCTCTCCTGGGACACTGCAGAGCCCCAGGCGATGCAGGGCAGGGATGGGGGCGGCAGGGTCACTGCTGCCCTCGGGGACACGGCAGGGACAGGTGGTTGAGGGGGGGCAGATCCCCTCCTGCAGCCTCGTGCCTGGGAGGAGAGAGGCTCTGGGAAGCTGAGGAGAGGCCACAAAGGTGAGGCAGAGGCGGGTGAAGCTTTCTGACATGAGGAGCTCCAAATCTGAGCGCCAAGCTGGACAAATCCCTCCCCAGCACAAGCCTGGTCCCTGTGGGATGGTGCACGGAGGGGTGCAGCCACTTCACCATTCTGTAGTAATTAAATAAGAAAAATCCTGGTTTGGTTCAGCTTGCAGGAAATGTGCTGCAGGTGTTTTGCAGGTGCCCAGACCCCAACGGGCAGCACGGCTGTGGCTGGGACAGGCCGTGGGCCCCCCCCAGCATTCGGCTGCAGGGAGCACCCCAAGGGACCCTGGCAGGGGGTGGATGCTGGGGCGAAACAGAAAGCAGCCCTATGGGGGCTGATGGCAAAAACACCAAGCTTGGCAAGGAAGGTGATCACGCTGCTCCCAAAAATAAACTAGAGCCAAACCAGGCAGCAAGCAAACTGAAAAACAACAGAGCAGTGAGACATCGGCAAGGGGATGAAAGTGAATTGGGTATTTCTGGTGACCATGTGCCAGTGATCAGTTAAAATACGTGACTCTATCTCAGCTTTTCAAGGCCTCGCCTAGGGTAATTGTGGCTCTGTTGCTTATTTCTAGATTCGGATGGGCTGGTGAAAGTGGGATTTGCAAACATGACACGCAACATTGAGCGATGCTTGTGGTCCCTACCTGAACTTTCTCAAAACCCTCTAAACAAGGAAATCTGCTTTCGGTTTAAGCCTCTGCCCATCAGCAGCAGCCTGTGGATGATCTCCTGAATGTGACACAGGGATGGCACTTCAGAAGCAGAAGATGATGTCTTACCTGGAAGTGACCAAGGGTAGGATCAGCATCTTCAACATCCTCATGAGGAGCTCTCCAGGAAAGGAAAAGTACTGCTTCTCCTGCACAAAGAGCAAAGCTGGTGTGTCAGCTGGGAGCTGAGAAGTGGCTGCTGACCTCAGATTAAGGGCTCAAACCTGATAAATTCACTTTTTTTTTCCTAATGGGTCACAGCTTTGAAGCTTTGAGCTTGGCTCCCAACCTGTGGTTGCTGAGACACAGTTTCCCTGGCTGTCCCTTACCAGAGCTGGGCTGGGGCCAAGAAATACAGGCTACATGTGGGAAACCTGCCTGTGAGCTGGAGCTGGGTGTGTGCGGCTGCTGCCCTCCCTAAAGCATCTTTGGACCCACCACCCTCTGGGAATGGCCCCCATGGCCCTGCTGCTGGCTTGTCCCCGGTGCTGCTGTGCTCCTTGTTGGGCAGCAGAGACTCAGAAGTGACCCAAAGCCTCCAGGTGCAACCTGGTGCCCACCCGCCCTACCTCCTTCCATCCATCTGCCAGCCAGCCGTCCCTCCACCCATCCGTCTGTCCCTCCACCTGTCTGTCCATCCACCATCCCTCCATCCACCACCCTCCTGGACACTGAGCAGGTTCCCCCCATGCCTTCCTCCCTCCTCTATCAGCCCATCCATCCACCGTCCGTCCTCCACCCAACCTTCCCCCCCGGCCCCCAGCTTTTCACTGCACCGCCCTGGAGATGTCAGGGAAAGCTCTGAGGTGGCCGAAGCCAAGTGTGTGCTCCCATTGCTCCAAAGGCCCGAGCACCACTGGGCTTCCAGGTGTGCCAAGGCAAACTATTGAACCAAGAGCCCCGTGCTGCCGTCCCTGTGCTGACCCCCCCTGCGTGGCCCAGCCTTGGCTGAGCTCCACGTAGTGTGGAGACAGAAGGGTGCAGGAAGGAGCCACAGAACCGAGGGGCGTCCCCTTTGTCACTGGGTTTTCCAGCCCTGTGACACTTCCCCGTTGGGGAAGGAAGCAGGGAATGGCTGCTTCGTCTGCGGCATGGAGGCTGGGCCAGAAGTCCCTAACGGGGAGAACTGGGCAGCGGCAACGGGGCTGGGGCAGGGCAGGACGAGGGGCAGGACCCCGGGTGGGTGCAGGCCCCCTGGGAGGCCGTGGGGTGCTTGTGGCCATATGCACTGGGATGCAGCGGGATTACACCCCACTTCCATTAAGTAACGAGATCATCCTTGCTTGGGGCAGTGATGCTGCAGTCTGTAATTGAAGTGACAAGCCTCTGCTAAATCCTTGCAGGTTACGCGGGGATGTTCCAGCGTCAGCCGAGCTCACTGAAGCTGGGATCCCGCTGAGCATCCTGCCTCCCGGGGCTCAGCCAGCCCGGCTAAAGATTGGGCTGAGCTACGGCTGAGACGCTCGATGCCATTAAAACCACTGGGATTTTGCTGCGGTGACATTTAACAGTGCAGCGCTCCTAGAAAGTGCTGAGCAATGGCGATTGCTGGAAGCCCCCAGGCTCTCAGCAAACCCCGAGTGGTTTTTGCTGGATCTTCTCCAGAGCGTGGACCTGGGCTTTGCTTTGAGCATCTGCAGGGAGAGGCAGCAGAAGCTCGGCCCCGGGATGCCAGCACTGCTGCTTTGTGTTTTAGGCTGTTTCCAACCCCTGGGGGCAGTGGGGCAGGAGCCCCCCCTTCCCATCCCCATCCCTCCTGCAGGCTCCTGCAGCCTGACAGGGTCTGGCCCAGAGCCCCCACTCCCAGCAGAGGGAGCCAAGATTTGTCCTGCAGCTTTTGGGGAGAGAAAAAAAAAAAAAAAAAAAAAAAAGGCCACGGACAGAAACCATCCATGAGAAGGTCCTTTCTTGGGCAGAAGCCTTTGCTTTTGTGGCCGTGCCCCTCTGTGGCTGCCCCGACTGCTGGTCCCACTCCGTCTCCCTCGCTCCCGTCCTGTCCCCAGCGTGCTTACCAGCTCCGTCAGCTCCAGCGCCCGCAGCAGGAAGCCCAGGAGGCAGCCGGTGGCGACCGACAGCATTGACAGGGTCAGGAGGCCGTTTTTGCTCCAGAAAGCCCGCACCCACTTCCAGAGGCGCATGGAGCTCATGGAAAGAGAGGCCAGCAGAGCTTTCCGGACACGCTCCCACATGGTCCCGCTCAGCCGTGCTCCTGGGAGCAGCTCCCGGCACCGTGCATCGCTCCGGGCATCGGAGCCCTGGTTAATCCCCAGGGCCAAGAGCCGTGCTGCTACCTGGGAGCCTTTCCCACAACGGAAAGTGACGTCTTCAACTGGGTAATCTGGACTTGGCTTTCTGCGAGTGCCGGGTGCCGATCCCAGCCGGGTTAACCCTTCCTGCCACTCCCACCCTAATGGATCCGGGCCACACGCTGTGGGCTGGGAGCAGGGACACAACATGGGAGCTTCCTTCCATAGCGGCTCATGATCCAGGAGGATCTGGGTCCTGGGTCCTGCTGTGCCCATCAGAGGCTGCTGCAATGTTTGGGCTCCCACCGGCTGTGAGTGCATCCCCATCCCACCCCATATCTGCATCAGTGCAAGGGCTTTGTTAGAGCAGAGCTTGCCAAGGACTTTCCCAGAGGCATTCATAAGTTCATCCAAGAATTTCCTGTGCTGGTCTGAACAGTTCGGCACCCCAGCATATCGATGGATGGTGCTAAAGGGACCCAAAGGAATATCTGTCCCAACAGATGCAACCCCCCTGCCCCAGCTCTGCAAGGAAGCTGCCCCGCAGGCCATGGGCTGCTCACAGGGCACATGGACAATAATCATTGCTCATCACAATATTTTGGGATATTTCTTAGTGCTGGATTGAGTCAGGGATACAGTGCTGTTCCCAGGGAGCTGAAGATGCTCTGGGACTGATGAAATACTAAAACCCCTCTGAATCAAAACCTTGCTTGCACAGATTAGACAAACAAACAAAAAATTAAGAACACAAAACCCTCTCAAATCATTGCTATATTTTACACATACAAAACTAGGCCACAGACAGGGCTTGATATGCAGATTTCTTTCAAGTCCCTGCCTCTGTGGGACAGGATCCTTGCAGTCTCCCAGTGTGCTGAACAGCCTCACTGCTGTTTTGGCAGGGATGTGGTGGCTTTTGCAAGCTATCTCAGAAGAAGCAGACCTTTTTCCAAAGCAAGAGAGTGGCATATAGTACTTTCCATGTTTTGGCCTTTGGAGAGGTCTTTGTTGGTGTGCATCATGACTTCGGCTTTAGCATGGATTGTTCAACCTGACAGGTGGAATAGATAAAATATTTGTTCATCAGCATAGCTAAAATACACCTGTCTCCATTCAGTTCCATCTGCAAAGCCCTCTGCAGGCAGAGGGATGGAGTTTGTAAGCCACGAGTCAGTAACAGCTTGGGAAAGGCATCCCGAGTTGTTTGGGGGATCAGAGACACCTTACAGGGGTCCGTGGGGCTAGCAGCAAGTGGAGGGAGCAAGCTGAGAAGGGAAAGGGTGTGGAGAAATCCACGTAACTGGGAGTGGAAGAACATGAGGACCTGTGGGGACCTGTGAGAAAGAAAGGTATGTATGTCCCAGGGAAGAAAGAAATCAAAGAGGGAGGGGAGATCCCAGCTCCTATGAGATGGAAAGTAGGGAAATAGCAGGGGGTGGGAGGGGAGGCCCTGGTACCACTGCCTGGCTACAAGGCCTGGGGAAGGAGGGGCCCTGGGACCATGCCGATTGCTGCCTGCTGAGGGAGTCAGGACCTGAAACACAGCTGCTGCCTGCTCATGAACTGGCAGCAGTCCACGTGAACCTACCATAAATCTCAACGTCGTCATAGATGTCAGTGTCCCTGTAGGAAAACAAACAAACAAACAAAAAACAGGATGCTGTGAGCAGTCTGGTCCCCCATGACCACCCACCACTGAGGCAAGGGCCAGCTCCTGCTGCTGTGCCTGTCCCATCTCCTGACATGCCTCTCAGCTCTGGTGTGCTCCGTGTCACCCCTTTCACCTCCTGCCAGGCTCATGCTTGCCCCTCTGGGCTGCTCCTCCCGAGAGATGGGATCCTCCAGCATGAGGGGAGAATGGATCTGGCCCCTCTGGCATTGCACACGGATGGTGGCCCCATCCCAGGATGCTGGGAGCCCCTTGTGCTGTGCCAGCAGCAGCAGCTGAGCAGTGCCCAGGCCAAGTCCCATGTGCTGGGACCACAGCTTGGGGAGGGCTCAGAGCAACCTGGCAAGTTTCTCCCAGTGCCAGAACCTCTCTTGACACCAGAAATCAAGGGAAAGGGCAGATTGCCCTCCTAGGCTAACTAGCAGGCATTATGCTTATGGCCACTGCCTAGGATGGATGGTTTAGAGCCAGCACTCGATGGCCAGGGCTGGTTCGGTGCTGGGCAATCACTGGGCAATCACCATAGCTCATGGAGTAGGGAGGAAGGGGCCAGGAAACAGATACTCACAGGTGTAGCATCACAGCCCGGGGCACATAGCCATCTGCAACAGAGCAAGGAGAAGCACATCAGGTTGTGCCGGGAGCAGGGCCATAAGCGGGGTCGCACCCCAGCACAAGCAGGGCTTAGCAGCACCCCACATCCCCAGGAGAGCTGGGGGAGAGGAGCAGCCTGGCTCCAGGAAGCCGAGCTGGATCCTTGGGAGGAACCTGCTGACAATGCAGGGAACCAGCCTGCCGGGCTGGGTCACAGCCCTGATCCCCATCTCTGCCTGGGGGGTCTGCAGCCCATTTCACCCAAGCATCCTTCACTGCAAGCATAGCTCATGGAGTCTGTGACCAGAGCAAAGCCCGATGTGCCGGGCTGTGGAAAATGCAGAGGCTTTTAGCAGAAGGAGATGACAAGGCCAGCTAAAGGCAGAAATGTTAATTCCAAGTGAGAGGGAGAGCTCGGCATTTTTACAAAGAGAAGCAGCAACACTGGAGACCCAGGATATGCTGACTATCTCCAACAGCAAGGGGATGGATGTCTCCCACAGTCTAACGGTCTGTGTGTGAAGCAAGTTGTTACCAGCAGTGACTGCCTGCAAGCTGTGTGCTGTGATCCCTGCTCCAAGCAGAGCCTCAGTCCCCATGGACTTACACCTCCTCTGGCTGTTTCGGCAGAGGATTTGCTCCTTATTTGTAAATTCAATAACATCAAGAATTTCTCCCCGTCTGAGTGGCAGATTCTTCCCTCCGCCCCTCTTCTCCGTCACTGCAGGGTCAACCATCATCTGGGTCAGGACATTGATGCTCCCTTCAAACTGAAACACAAACAGCAGTGCTGCAGTTGCAGCTCAAGCAGCTGCCCCAAGGAGTGCTGGCCATGCAGCTCCAATCTCTTTCCCTTCATGGAAAAAGCAGGCTCCTCTTCAGCAAAAAGGTCTGCGGGACCAGTCTGATCTGGGGATGCCTTGGTGGGGCATGGGGCAGGTCTGACCGGGTATTACCAGGTCTCTGCGATGCACGGCACCCTTCCTGGGGAGCAAGAGGGAGGTTAGAGAGATACAAAACCGCTCATTGCTACTCACCTTGAATTTCTTCTGAAACTCCCTGTCTGCCTTCTCTTCCTTCTTGCATTCTTTGAGTGTCATTGGCTTCATCTTTCGGGAGGCCTGGGCTTCTCTGCAGAGTCATTGCGAGTCAAGGGAAAGCCTTGGTAACCCCACTCCTACTCCCCCCTTCACTTTTCCTTCCTGGCCAATGCCCTGTCACATTTCCCCTGCCATGGGTTCCCCCAGCACCCAGAGGTGCCTCCCTCCAGGGATGCTGGGACTCTTGACCCAGGTTTAAACACTCCACTTGTGCCCTTTACCACCAACATTCCTATTGCAACCCCAGCAAAGACAACCGAACAACCAGCTTTGCAAAAGCACCAAGGATTCTTGGCAGTTTGAGGCCTCACAGAAAGCATGAACCCCCTTTGTTACCTTTGCACAGCTGCCAGCAGGGCCAGCCTGCCGGAGGCTCGACCGGCATCTCCACCTGTAAAACCAAACCCAGAGAGAGATGCTGACGTGAGGCTGGTGTAAGCTGCAGGCACCCACTGAGACACAACACAGGGAAAGACTGAAACAACAACGAGAGAGGGACCACTGGGACCACCAGCTGCTGAATTCAGAGAACGCCTTGAAATGAGATGGGCCGGTCAGGGTGCAGGGCTAGCAGCTCTTGGGCAGCTGCTGTCCATGGCCTTCGCTGGGCCATGTGTGTCCCTAAGGCCAAGCTCAGTTGATGTTAATGGGCTCATCCAGATGGCTGGAAAGCACATTTGATAATTTCAGGGGATCAGAGTCACCCATGCTTGTTTACAAGGTGGCAGAGAAACCCACCGTCCTCCCGTGCATGGGAGCAGCCAGCCCAGTGCAGTTGCTGCTGGCTGCAGAGTTCACTGGGTCCTCAGTGCTCCCTGAGGCACCACATCCAGAAGCCAGCCTGTACCCACCTCCTCCGGGACGGAGATACGCTGGTGGTCGGGACGTGGGTGGCAGTGGAACACTTTGGTCTCTCTTGGCCAGCCCAACGGTCTCTACATCATCGTATATCTCATCTTCATCCCTGGGACAGAGCAGAGAGTGATTAGGAAGCCATGCAGCAGCCTGTGAAGAACAATGCTTTGTACCACTGGAGCTGCCGGCACGAGGAGCCATCCCACACTGCGCTCTAGGAACAGGCAGAAAAAACGATGGACCGATGCCTTGGTGCCCGATGGAACTGGTGCCCTTCCCACCTAGTCGGGACAGCCTGGAGGCCACCTAAAATTAAAGCACCTCATCAGTACTTACCCTGCTGCACTTGGAGCATCCCGCGGTGGGAACCGCGCTGGGCCCGATGCAACACAACCTGGTTTCGGGTAACCTATGGTAAGAAGAGGAATGGGAAAGCAACAAGGGATTAATTCAAGTTTTCACCTCAACTCAGAGCATCAGAGCCTCCTCAGGCTAGATTTGTACAGAAGGATGTGGGGTGATAAAGCTCGCTGCACATCTGGATCTAGCGAGAAGTTTTTCTTCATGGCCCATCTCGGAATTTTCTTCCTTCCCTACACTCTGGGGCACGGCTCACTGGGGAGCTCCCTAGGGAGCTTTAATGTATGTATTCCTGCCCTTGTGTCCCTAATGTTTTTTCTCCCTGGACCAATGATGAAAGGCAAGGGGAAGAAGCCAAATACGAGTGTTTTTAATACGTTGAAAACGCTAAACTCCAGATCTGCATCAGATCAGTCTCAGGGCAAGCCTTGGGCATCTCCAGGTGCTCATCAGCCAGAAAGTGCTGCTGCACCTGCTACAATCCCCAGCATTCACACACCCGCACCAAGGTGCCATTAGTTTTATCGCCAGACTCATAGCTATCACCAGCCTGGTCAGCTAGACCCGTCAGTGACCAACACGAATATCCAGCACTGCGGCTCTGATGGGGTTATTGTACCAAGTGATGAGCAATCATATGTCAAGCCTTAAAAAAATCATAAGATTACCTTAAACTTGTGATTAACAAAAATAAGTAAATCTAGGGGAGTCACTCTAGGTTTAACAACTTGCCTCAGTTTCCAGAAGAAAATAAAATACTTGAAAACTGCCAGATTTTATGACATATGGAGGGAGGATCACTCACTCCTCTGCCAGGGCAACTCTAACCCTCTAGGCTGGGGCCCCTCTTTGGGTGAGCATCTCCCAGCACAACAGCACGGCCAGGACTGATAAAGGCCTCTGAATGACCCCACAAAACGGTGGGCTAATACAATACTATAAAACAGTTAGGTTTTGCAGCCAAGCTCTGCGTCCCGCAGGCAGCCGGCAGCCAGTAAGGACATACCAAGCGGCACCATGGTCCCAGTGGTGCCCCCATGGTCCTGTCTGTGCCCCTGCAGTCTTGGCAGTTCCCTCAGGCTTGGAGGCAGATGGTGTTGCAGGCAATGTGCTGCCAGCTTCAGAGAGCCTCTGCCCTTTGGCCAAAGGGTGTGTAAGTGCTTCTCCCTCATGGGATGGAGGAGGCCAGCTCTGCTTCCCACCAGTAGTGCTTGACTGCTCTTACAGTCACGGAAGGGTGGGCTGGTCAGAAAGGGCCTGAGGAGCCTCTCATCCAACCTCCTTCTCAGAGCAGGGCTGAGAGAGCCTCAGAGCTAGAGCAGGTCACTCAGGGCCTCGTCCAGCTGACACCTGGATATCTCCAAGGACACAGATACCCATTTCTCCGGTCCCTGCCACGGGGCTGCACCACTCTTACAGGAACAAATTTCCCCTTGTATCTAACTGGAGTTTCCCCTGCTACATCTCATGCCCATTGGTCCTGCTCCTGACACCTCTGGAATGTCTGGCTCCACCTTCTCCTCCCATTAGGCAGCTGTGGCAGTGAGATGGCACCTTTGCCTTCCCTCCTCCCAACCAACCAAGCCTGGGTCTCAGCCTCTCCTTCCCCACGTGCACCAGCCCCCAGCCATCCTAGTGCCCGGCACCGGACTCACCCCTGTTTGTCAAGATCCCTCAAGTACTCGCTCCAGCCCCACTCCCTGCAAGCACCCCAGACTCTGATACCTGTCCCCAGCTGGGGACATGGCACTTGATCTTTCCTTGTTTCTCCAGCTGCTGTCCTATGTCCCCTGCATGTGCTAAGTTCATAAAGCCCCTTGGTTACTAACGAGCCCCCACTTCTCTCTCAGCCCACCCAAAATTTCTATCTCCCAGGATCTCCAGGCTCTAAGTTGAAAAATTTTGCATCCTGAAGCGGTTGCCTTCAGTGGGGGACTTTGAGGCACCAGCAGGTGCTTGGCCATACCCAGCTTAGTGCTCCTTGGCTCCACAGCAGGACGGCCGGGCATCCCAGGACGTGCAGCTGCACGGAACTTCTCCAGATCCACGGCAGGAGGGCGCCTGGGCTTGGCCGGCCTCGCTCCCAGCGTCATGACATGTGGCAGAGGCTTCCTCCGAGGCAGAGTGGGGTGCCCTGTCTCCTGGGTGCTTCCCACAGCATTTGGGGAGGCTGCAACGGCTGCACCTTTGGCTGGAACTGGTGGAGCACCCTTGTCTTTGACGAGCGGCCATTTCTGCTGGGTTTGGTTTCTCTGGGGAGGATCAGAGATGGCTCCAACTTCCTTGTTCAACACATCTCTTCCTCCTGGCTTTGCAGGGGCTGGCTGGGAGCTGGTGTCCTGAGCAATACTCTTCTTCAGTCGTGCCATCCACTCTGGGGTCTCGGAAACGGGATGAGGAAGCGAGCTCTGTCCCATACTCTGACCTTTGCTGTGAGGAGCCCTGCTGAAGTCCACCCTCCTGGTCCGGGGGGACTCAGGGGGTGGCTCACCCTTGGAGCCCAGCACAGGCATCTGTCCTGGCTCCATTGCAGGGGATGCTGCAGACTGACTCTCCAGCCAGCTGCCTGCTTCGGGGAGATCTTCCCTGTTGCCTTTGAACTTTGCTTGGAGATGCCTCACCATGGCCCCTTTCCCCTCCAGGTGCCTCTGCAACCATTAAGAAAAGCTCCAGTTAAAACATTACATAGGAAAATGAGTCAAAGCCCCTCTGCAGAATGCACTATTACTTCAGCATGGCCTGACACTGAGCCTCCTCCATGAAAAGAGGCCTTTGCTCACTGCATGGATGTCTGAGAAAAGAGCTCAGGGCTGCACCAGACTGGGAACAGGTCCACTACCGTGAGGGCACCCAGAAGCTGTTTCATGGAGTCTTTTGGCCTGATCCATCCTCTGCCCACTACCAGGAACCTTCAAAACAGTGGGACAGGGAAGGGAATTATGCCCTACTTGTAACAAAGCTTCTGAGGGGAGCAACCTACTTTGCCTTGGCCCTGTCCCCCACGAAGACCATGGTAATCAGAAGTGTGGCAGCTTCCTTGTGCACTCCAGCTAAAGCCTTGAGGAGCCCAAAACCACAGGGATGTGTCCTACTCTGTGACAGCCTCTCCAGGAGAAGGGGCCTGGCTGCTCAGAGACAGGTGCCCATGGCACCTGTGTGGAGGAGACCACGCAGAGCCGTCAGCATCCTTTCCTTGGAGGAAAACCCATCCCGCTGAAGGCTGTATGCAAAAAAAAAAAAGGCCAAGAAACAGCAGATCTGCCCTACTTTTCTGATGAGGGTGTTTCCTGTGCTGCTCACACCGTGATGAGCGCACAGGCAAACTGGGCCACACTGGCCCCATCGCAGAGCTGCCCGGGCTTCCTGAACATCCCAGCAGCACCTTTTTCTGAAGTCTCTAGAGAAAGGCAGTCAGGAGGTGCCTGGATGACTTTCAGAAGAAGAATGCTAAGTCTGAGATACAGCACAAAGCTCGGGGTGATAGGGTTACATTTTCATAACCATCCCAGATAGACCATATGGACAGGGAAGGATCTGTCCTCTTCCTCTTGCATCTTTCTCCTGCCTTCTTGTCCTCAGACCACAGCGTCCATTTGCATCAGAGCTGGCTGCTCCATTTGCCCTGCCATAGGCTTTGGTTTTGAAGTCTTCCTCCCTCTGGGATCTCAGTCTGGGTTTGCACTTGCGTAATTTTTTTTTTATTTCACAACAGAAGGGCTAGAGCACAAAGAAGCTACGCAATATTTTCAGACATAAATGTTCTAATTTATACACCTAAATAAGTTCAAGTTCCCCTCTCATCCCTGGGCAGTCACCGCAGTTTCCCCAGTAAACACTGCAAACACAGCACTCTGGGCTGAGCCTGTGGTAGAACAGCATGAATTTGCAGTTTCCTGCACACCAGGCAGTGGATATTTCACAGAAACTAATGAAAAAAGCAACTCTCAAACATGCACCATGGATTTTAGATGTGAACACAATTCAGATGTTTGTAACCATAAGTTCCAGTGCTGTTCAATGGGGTGGGACAGACAGAGTACCTGAGTCTACCTATGGGATACAGCACCACTGTCACAGTAATAAAGTCCAGCTTTTTGCGTGGCTGGGTGCCCTCCTGGGTTCAGCAGCACAATGTAAGCTTCTCCTCTTTCACATATTTTATATTCAGCCCAATGTCAACCTGGCAATTCTTGCACTGAGCCCAGGAGCTGGTCAGAGACCTTTGAAGCTCCGACCAGCACAGATGGACCACAGGACTTTGCCTTTTACTACTCCCTGAAGGGGGGGGGGGGAGGGGGGCGAGGGTCTCAGCAGGACCTGGCCCCTCACAAGGACACAGCCACAGAAACTCTCCAACTTCCTGAGCAGGAGATACGGCTCTGCTCCCCACGCCCCATCCTCAGGTCCACAGCAGCCCAGGTAAAGTTCTTACTCACCATTTTCCATCAGTGGACACTTTCCTACAAGTTCTCCTCTTTTCTGAAGACCATCAGAGGCACCCAAGCAGGAGGACTTGTGTAAGGCAAGCCTCTTCGGATGGCAGCAGGGTCCCCCTCCTCTGAAACCAGAAGCTCTTTCCTAATGGTTGGTGAGAAGCTGTGTGCAATGCCAGGAAGTAGCTGACTGTGAAGCAGCATGAGCAGAAAGAGGAGGAGGAGGAGGAGGAGGTGGTGGAGGAGGAGGAGGAGGAGCAGCTCTTTGTGCACTTCTAGCTTGGACACCACCAGGCCCTGCTGTCTCATCCAGTAAAGAGCCCAGACTCTGAGATGAGAGGGAAGGGTTCCTGCGAGGAACGAGAGGGCAAGTTAGGTTCTCATCTCATGACAGCCAACGTGAACCTGCTGCAGGCTGGGTTTTCACAGCCCTGTGGGACCTGCAGAGCGGAGGAGATTCATGGGCTGCTCTTTTTGGGTAGCATGGCACAACCAGCATGGCCTGTGCAGCCCAGCCTCAGCCAAGCTCTGCATGTGCATGGGAGGGTTGGGGCAAGGGCTCCAGGTTTTAGACACATCCAGAACTGGAGGATGTTTGCTCCATAAAGGAGTCAAGCTTTGATGGGAAGCAGAAGTGCTCTGCGCAGCACGGCACCTAGTTGGGCCATCTCTGTGTTGAAATGTCCTGCTGTTCGTTGCCTCAGAGACAGGAAAGCTGAGAGGTTGAGTCAAGTCCCGTCAGCATGGGGCAAAAGCCCGCTCTGCAGAGGAGAAGCCAACCCCAGCTTGGGGCACTGGCTGAGGCCTGCAGAGATGCTCTGGCTGGCTGCAGACTGGTGATGATGTCCCTGCCCCGGGGTGGCATGTCCTTCTGTCCCTTTGGGAAGATGTCCCACCAGCAGCACCCACGGCTCTCTTGTGCCTGAGGATGGCTGTCAGGGTGACCATTTTAAGGATAAGCTGGTGGGTCAAGGATGTGTGGAAGGCTGGGAGGGACACATGGTGGTAAATGGTGGTGGTCCTCAGGGGCATCCTGTGGAGGGGACACTGGAGAGTGGGATCCCACTGGATGGAGGCAGCATGCTGGGTGTCCTGTGCCAAACCCGCTGGGTGCCAACAAGGTGGGCATCTAGCTGGGACAGCCACCTCCCTGGGGTCCCCATGACCACCTGCCCACGGCTCCAGCAGGGTGGGGAGGACAGGGCCATGTCTGGGGGACAGGGATACAGGGAGGCTCCAAGGACATGTCTGGGGGATGAGGGTGACGGGGAGGGGGAAGGGTTGTGTCTTGAGGTGACAGAGGAGGCTCAAAGGACTTATTTGGGAGAACGTGGGGGATGAGAAGGATGAAAGGCTGTGTTTGGGGGTGACAAGAGGATCACAGAATCACAGAATCATCTAGGTTGGAAGAGACCTTCAAGATCATCTAGCCCAACCTCTGACCTAACACTAACAAGTCCTCCACTAAACCGTATCACTAAGGGCTGTGTTTGGGGGTGACAGGAGGATGAAAGGCTGTGTTTGGGAGAAACAGAGAGGCTCAGGGGCCATGTCTGGGGAGGGCAGGGAGGCTGCAGCGCTGTGTCAGGGGGAGGCGGGTGACAGGAGGAGGCTCAAGGGCTGCGTTCGGTAGCGACCGGGCGGCTCAAGGCCCGCGTCAGGGGGCAGGGGCTGGCTGGAAGCCGACTCCCCGAAGCCACCGAGGCAACCACGGCCGCTCCGCGGTCCCTCAGCCGCTCAGCCCCGCCGCCCCCTCAGCCCCTCAGCTCCGCCGGGCCCTCCCCGCGGCGGCCC
>CM021724.1:3680386-3723977 GCA_011074415.1 Stictonetta naevosa | reverse complement strand
CGGAGCCGGCGGGGCCGGGGGAGGAGGCGGGCGCGGGGCCGCAGTGTCCGGGGCCGGCCCGCCTGGCCCGCCTGCCGCTGGCGCGGGTGAAGGCGCTGGTGAAGGCGGACCCGGACGTCACCCTGGCCAGCCAGGAGGCCGTCTTCGTCCTGGCGCGGGCCACGGTGAGGCGCGGCGGCGGCGCGGGCCCCTCGGCTGGGAGCCTCGGCTGGGAGGCGGCGCGGCCCGGCCCGCCGGAGCCCCCCGTGGGCCCGAGGTTGGCGGTGGAGCGGCAGTTCGCTCTCCTAGCCCGCTTTTTGCTTCTCCGAGACTGTTCTGAGCCTGTTGGGGATCGGTGTCCAGTTGGCTTTGGCTGCAGGTTGAGGGGTTGTGGTGTGCAGATGGGAGTAATGTGTGACAGGGTTTTTTTCTATCCCCTTTGTAAGGTGTCTCCCTTTACACAGGCGAGGGTTGACGGTAGGATAGCTTGGGCGTCACACTCCCTTCCAGTAAGTCTTAGGGCTGTTGCTGGGTATCCGCCTCCGACAGCTGAGGCATCCTCGGCATGGCACGCGAGGACTGTGTCCCAGAAGGTGCCCTGGGAGCAGCTGACACACGTCTGGTCTCAGACATGTTCAGAGGAGACAGACTAGGTGATCTCGGAGGTCTCTTCCAGCCTAGATGATTCTGTGATTCTGTCTCTGCCCTGCACAGCTTCCTTTCCTCTGTTAGTTATCATGCACATCACTACCCAACAATTTAATTTGTTGATTTCAGAGCTATTTATTGGGAAGGGGATGTTTTAGGAAGGCAGTTTTGGTTTCTTCTAAAATTCTGTAGGATCTTTCATTTTCCTTGTTGCACAGATGTTCTTTCTTCCCTCTCACATTCTCCTTGTGAAACTCTCATGTTTTTGCTTTGCAGGAGTTGTTTGTTGAAACCATAGCCAAAGATGCTTATGTGTACGCTCAGCAAGGAAAAAGAAAAACTCTGCAGAGAAAAGATCTGGGTATGAGGCCACGTTTAGTATTGTCATTAGCAAAGGGTTGGTAAGAGGGAGGATTTTTCTACCTGTCCTGGTGTGATGAAGCAGTTGTAGGAACAACTTATTTCTCCAAAGATGAAAGAGAAATCTTCCACCAAATATTACATGCTGGTAATTTCACATATCACCTCCAAAACAAATAAACCTCTTTGAAACTGGTCACTGTACTTGTGATGCAAATTCAAATGCCGCTATTTGAAGTAAACGCAAATATGGAATCAGCTTTATCTATGCTAATTGTTTTCACTTTGCTTTGCAGATAATGCTATTGAAGCTATTGATGAATTTGCTTTTTTGGAAGGTGAGTTTCTGCTTGGTTTCAGTTGTTTTCAATATTTTCTGTAGTCCCCTTCTTGAGAGAGAAAGAACTGAATAATTTGCAGAGCCCCTCTGGGGCCCATCTTTAATAGTTAATACTGTAACTCATCTATGTCCCTCTCCCCCCTCAGAGAGGTGAAACACAAATCAAGTTGTCCTGGAGATGCGTACAATACTTTTTAGTTAAATTTGGTCTTACTTCTATGTGATTCATTTATTAAACTAAGTTACTGCATATTCCATTGGTAGTTTCTAAACAAGTTTCAGTTGTTCATATAACTGCATTTCTGTTTCCTTTCTGATTTCTGAGACTGTTTTTTTGTTTTCATTTTTAGGTACTTTGGACTGAGCTGGCCGGAGATGGAGCTCTCTGGAGAAACAGACTGCAGAGATGGATGTGGGGTGGAAAACAGGACACTGAGAGTTCGAAAGTAGTTCCTAGAATTGAGACACTGAAATGGCAACCATAATATTTTGTATAAAGTTTAAGTTGTTGTAAGTTCTTTATTTAAAATATGTATTTTTTCATAAATATTTTGTATGTCACTTAACTGTGCCCTGTTGCTGCAATGCAGACTGCTCTCCAGCTTTGGTCATGGCACACAGCAGCTGCTCAGAGTAACTGTCTCTGCCTCTCCAGGTACTCTGCAGCACCACAAAGCTGTGAATGGGGAGTGGATTAGCTTAGATGGCAAGGCACGGTGATTTTTCTAATGGAAATGTATTTTTCTTTGTATATGTTTGTTTCTTGGCCAACATTAAATTTTTTGTTGTTGTTGAATAGCTGTCCTGATTCCTCCTCTGTGCTGCTGTGATGAAGGTCTTGTTTCTATAGCACTAGTGTAGTTTGGAGAGGATGCCTTCTAATGGTGTTCTGCTTTTGTTCATCATTTCCTCAATGCATCTGTTACAGTTAAGCCCAGCTCTCCTCCAGGAACTGTGCATGAGCTCCAGGGAAACTTTTTGTTTTGTTCATGGAAACTTTCCATAAACTGTGATCCCTGCACCTGCAAGTGATCTGAGTCAAAAAAAAAAAAAAAAATTAATCAAATTTTGAATGCATGAATGACATCTGCCATGTTATGCTGCCACTGCTGTTCTCCTTTGCCCTCATTCCTGAGTCTGGCAAAAAATTACCCTGGGAATTGGATCTAGTCCCTGCCAATTGGACGTGGCAAGTAGGTGCAGAGATCCTAACCTCTGTAATTGAGAACCACATGCAGCAAGTGTTCAGGATGCATCACTGCCTTTAAGCCGTGTGTCTGTGAGTCTCTTGCAGCATGCAAGCACTCTTGATGCTTCTCATGTTTCCAGGACTCAGGAGACTGTTACTTTCCTTTGTGTTTAACAAGTTAGAAAGAAGATGCTCCAGGGGTCAGTCACACTGAAGGGAGGCAAAAATAGCCATGGATCTCCCCTTGTGGTCATGGGAAACACAGTCCTTGCTACTGAGTCCTAGTGTGTTGCTGTCTGTTATCAGAGACCAGTTTTGGTCTCAATTTTGGTGTTGCAGAGTGACAAAGGTGGGTTATCTCTAGATAAAAAGCCCATTGAATACGATGAATGAGGATGAAGGATACACATCCTTTTCAAATGAGGGGACTTAAAAGTGACTCTGAGTTACCACAAACTTAATTAATTTGAAAGCAGTAGTAAGAACAAAGACCCCCAAGAGAGCTTCCCTAGGCTGTGGGCAAGCCCAGTTGCTCTCAAGAAACACTTTGAAGTTTGCTTGAAGCCCGATCCCGGTAGGTTTTGTGGGAGAGATGCCATCACTGTCCGGGCTGCCTATGTGTTTGTTCAGATCACAATCTGGCAATGTTTGCCAGCAATATGCAAACCCATTTGTCCCCAAGCTGTTCACCTTCTTGCCTGCTGAGGGAGGGCTGGTATAAGTATCTGGGATGCTGAGCCCTTCTTGTGTTTCCTAAAGTGCAGTATGCAGGACCTGCTAGCTGTAGTGTTCTTGGCGGGACTTTCACATGGTCCCATCTTTGCCAGTAAGTTCCTTTTTCCTTCTCATTTTCTTCGGTGTGGATTTGGGCTCTTGTGTAGGAGAGAAAAGGGCTTGTACTGGTGTGTGGTGCGAGGCCATGTGCGGGCTTTGTGATGTTTCTGTGTGGGCATGGTGTGTGTTTTCTGCTGTGCTTCACTGTCTGAACACCATCAGGGGTTGTCTCCACTCAAATAATACAGGATTTGCCTCTGAGGAAGCTGCTGTGCATAAGTGTTTGGGGAGTTTAGAGCCCAGAAGCTGCTTTGTGCTGTCTTTCAGGTGAAATTGTTCCTCTGATCCTAGCTCACATTGCAGTAACACAGAAATAGAAGAGAGCAGGGAATGGGTATACCAAGGTAAAACTGCTAAACATAGCCTTTTTTTTTTTTTTTTTGAGTAATTAATCAGAATAGGGTATTTAGTCCAACTAGCCAGGTCTTAGAGGTCAGATGGGTCACGTCCACTTACAATTACTCTAAATCTCTTCTTTACACTAAAGCCATTTGGTTCAAGGCAGCAGGTGGCTGGAGCTGTGTGCTTGGAGCTCAGTGCTTCCTCCTGGCTTAGGCAGGCGAATTATGACTGGGGCAATGCTGAGCTTGGTGGTTTGTGATTACAGGTGCCGGAGCCATCAGCAGAGAGAGTGAGAAAGGGAACCTGTTTGAAGAGAGGGGCTGCTGCCAGAGGCAAAGCCATTTCCTCCACGTGGGGCATGGTGAGTTCCCTCTTCACCCACAGGACACGTGCACCCTTCAAGCATCCCCACTCAAGTCCCACCTGTCTTCCCTGGGGTGTTTCTTTAGGGTGAAATTATCCTAGTGACTTTTCCCTCAGAGGACAGAAATTTTCAGGGAACTCCACACCCAGATAACCCAACACCTAAAGCAAGTTTTGTAGAATAGGAACTGGAGATTAGCCTGGCCACTAGGTCTGTTAATCTGCACGAAACAGGTTTCATATTCTGTACAAACGTGCTGCAACATGACTGAGGTCTGTGTGAGGACGTATGGTTGAATTCCGTGTTTGAAACACTTGGGTACTGTTAAGTTCAGGACTACTGCAGACTTTCAGTTCTCAGGTTTAATATTGGCAGGGGAATCAGTGAGGCAATGGGGTGTCCTGGCTTTAATGTGCAGAGAAAGTAGGAAAGAGGTCCGTTAGTTCACCAGAGAAAAGTCTGTGGCCTTCAAGCGTAGCTGTTTTTCTCAGTTCCCCTTGCAGCTCCTAAGGCTACATAAAATATGCTTCAGTCAATATTAGCACAGATATGTGAAAATGGATTTAAACTGTATGTCCAAAAGTCTGAGGTTTCTTTAATCAGATTTGGGTATTTTTTTTCAACGTGTAAGAGCAGTAGTCATACAAATTTAACCTTTAGTATTTGCAAAACATCTGAGGTTGTTATGTGAACAGTAGAAATTATAAAATGATCAAATAATAAGGAATAATCCTTTTATCACTCTCGTTTCACAGATGTCTCTGGCAGCCCTGTCAGCGTGGATGTTGGGAAATGCAGGTCTACCTGCCCATCCCAGCCCATCAGCTCCCACCACCCTGGCCTCCTGGGGCTCTCCAGACACACTTCCATGCTTGATTTTCTTAGAAGTAAGAAGGTGAGAAATGTGTGTTTGTGACCCCAATGGCGGGAGCAGTTGGTTCTGCATGAAGGTCACACACTGGTGCCCGGGGCTCTGATTTCATACTTGTTTTAAAATACCTGGCACACGCTCTAAGTTACTGTCTTCTGCATTGCAGTAAACTAGTTACTGAGCCTCTTGTCCTCCTCGGCCACCAAGCAGTGGAATATGCAGGGCAGACAAACAGAAACTCTGTGAGCTACCCTATGGCAGAGAGCTGCACAAGAGCTGGTGTCTGTTCAGAGCGGTCAGAGGCCCTTTGCTGCCTGGATGAGCAAAATTGGCCTTTGAGATTCTTATGCCACTGCCTTATCTTGTGCCACGTGTCACTCCTAGAAGGGACTAGAAGGAGCATCCGCAACCACAGGCTGCGGTGCTTTCTTTATCCCAGGAGAGCTGAAGTTGTTTAATGTCCCATCTCCATCCCTGTCTGGCACCAGGATAGCTAACCCTGGAGAGGGAATGGGAACGAGATCAGCAGGCACTGCACCTGCCTGTACTGTGCGTGTTCACCTTGGGGTCTGTAACTGTGAAAATTTTTGTCACTGCTTGTCACCACTGTGGCTCTGCTGCTGCAGCACCTTCCAGCCCAGCAGGTCCACATTTGCTCCCCTGAGCTGCCATCATGCAGATCCTCCACATCAGGAGCCTGGAGTGAAAGTGGGACTGCTCCAGCCATTGCCACTTAGCTGATTGTAGCAGAGCTTTGGGGAATAAACAACTTTGCTCTAAATGTCATTGCAAAGGGCAGCACCACAGCAACACCGTGCTGCCATGCTGGGATAAAGGGGTAAAAGCTGAGTCAGTTCCAGGTCAGGGGAGGTTTTTATCAGGGAGCTGGTGCGAGCTGCTCTTAAAAGTGAATCTGCGCCTTATCCATTCTGTGCAGCTACAGGTCGGGCACGCCGAGGTTCCAGGAGCACCACATTCCTGCCCACCAGGGTCCCGCTGTGAGCCAGCCCGCATCCACGTGGAGCGGCTCCTGCTCCTGGAAGGCCATCGGGAGGTGGAGGTGGTTGACAGCTGTCACTGCAGCGTGTGGCCCGAGGAGTGTCTCCGTCTCCCAGCTCTGAAAACGTTCTTTCCAGACTCTCCCTGGGAGGTCACGGTTGACGTGGGGAGATGCTCTGAGCCGCCCTACAGTGCAGGTATGCGGATGGTGGAGGGCCCCTCTTCCATCAGGAAAACAGGGACTAGCCCTGCTGTGTGGTCAGCACCCTTTTCTGCAATGTCAGAGCTTACAGCAAGGTCCATCAGCACCCAAGTCTGCCATGCAGAGCCTCCCATTTACAAAGCGGGGGGGGACGACTGTATTTTGAGGTTGGTTTTTCCTTTCCATTCTGTTGCTGTGCCCTTAGAGCACAGGTCCACAAGTGCAGTGAGAATTCCTTCCCCTATGCATGGTGTGAGGATGGGAGTACAATTATTTTATGGTCCAAGGAAGTGCGCTCTAATGATGGACTGTAGACTTGAAGGGACCCTGGGAGTCTCTGCTCCAAAGAAAGCTTCAAAAGCTTGCTTCAAAGCAAGAAAAACAGTCTGATGATTAAAAACTGTAAAACAGAACACTTAGAAATGGAGTTTCCTTTTTGACATTCTGAAATGCACTTTCATCTTGGCACCAGTGAACTACACTCATGTTTCAAAAATCAGTTGGAAATGGAAATTCCAAACTAAATCATTCCAAACAAGTCAGAACCTTCCACTGGGATAAAGCTGAGTCAGTCCATTTTGAACTAGTGGGCTGTCTTGCAAGTTCACAGATAAAAGAGCCTCACGTCAGTGGAGATGAAGTGATCCTTTTTTTATCAGGATGAAAAGTCTTATTGAAGTGCTCTTCCACAACTCCATGATAAAAATCAGTTCTCTGAATTTTTTGAAGTTGTTCTATTGGCATTTTGGCATGTAAAACCATCCAATTAAAACCTTCCAGGCAGCTCTTGTGGCAGGGCTGCACAGCAGCCACTAGAGAGGGATAGAGAATTATGTGAGTGCTAATGTCAGCTAGGAAGGCAGCCAAGGGGCCTGATCCAGAGGCGCTGGGGAAGCCAGGTGGGTGGCCAAGAAGCCAGAATCCAGAAGGGCTCTGCTCCTGGATGAAAACAATAATTATTCTTCCGTCCTTTGTCATCCTTCCTAAAGGAGGGATCTTTGAAGAGGGGCACTGTGGTCCCACAGCCTTATGTAAGCTGGCAACAAGACACAGCACGGGGATCATTAGGCAGCGTGAAGTGCTTTTTTCCAGGGGTGGGAGAATGAGCACAGACATTTACTTCCTAAATGTGTGACTGGAAGGTGCTGGACAGTGGCAGTTGTCCCCAGGGTTGCTAATGGTGGTGGCTCATTCAGTGATAATGGCCCAGGACTGGGAAATGTGGACTCGCCCTCAGCTTTGCCTCTGCCCCAGGGCAGGTCTCGGCACTTTCCTTCTCGATTTCCCCCTGTAAAGACAGGCCGAGGTTTTCAGCGTTGTGTTACAGACTGGCAGCAACAGAGGAGGGGGGGCCTGGAGAAGGGTGTTAAAATCTCACCCAAAAACGCTGGTTCCCAGAAATCAGTTGTGATCTTGTGTTCCCTTCAAAGCGTCCCAGAGACTTGCGGTCAGAAACTGCTGCTCGCTCCCCCAAAAACACAGTTGCATCCTGGACAAAGAAATATCCTCCAGCAGCTGATGGAGAAGTAGCTGGGAGGGGGTAGGAAACTCTTACAGCCATTTTAGAGCGTGGAACCAGATGCAAACCCTGTAGAACCTGCACCCACAGGGTACAGGGCAAGACAACTGCTTAGAGACAAAAGCCCAAGAATGACCCTATGTCAAGTTAGCCATCCTTCACCTCCTGTAGCTCATGAAACGGAAATTTTAATTCTAATTTACTTGGTGAGGGAGAGAAAAGCTCGGATGTTCAGCAAATGAACTCTTTTTTACTCAGAAGATACATTCAAGCTGAGCTCCATGGGGCAGTCTGTGCCCGTGTCCTTTAAGCCGGACGTTTGTTGTTTTCTGGAGGAGCCTCTCCCTCCTGTCAAGCTGCAGAGCCCATGCTGCAGGGACAGAGGGACAGGGATGCTGCGTCCCGACCCATGGCGGAAACAGCAGCGAAGACACAGGCTTGCAGCCTGTCTGCCCAAACCCCTCTTTGCCTGCTTTATGCAACATCAGCGCTGTGGGCATCCTTAAACATCACACTAGGCATATCAAGCTGAAACCATTTTTTTTTCCACTGGGCATTTTCCATTGAATTAAGGCTTGAATACGGAAAGAAAAGGCGAAGCAGGACTCAGCCTGCATCTGCAGGGCGTGAGTTTGGCCCCTTCTCCTCCTGTGGCCAAGCAGGACGAGGGCAGCTGCAAATATTTTTGGGGGAAGGTGAGTATTTTTGTTTCAGGGAGCTGGGAAGCAACTGGTCTGTCTGAAAGGCTCTGGGGGAGGTGGGCACCGGGGGGATACGAACTAGCCGTCAGCCTCACAGCAAAACCCCATCCTGGGCCATGCTAGGAGGAAGGCGGCGGGATGCAGGGATCGCTCCAGGGCAATGCATGAGGGAGGCGGAGGCGGCAGCAGGCTTGCACGGAGCAGGGCGTTACTGAAGCAACCAGGTGGTTCGTGGAGTGGCTTTGCTGGCTGGGTGGGCGTCCGTGAGCACGTCTGTCGCGGGGGTGGGCAACAGCAGGAGATGAGCTGATGTGCTGTTGTGTATTTCCTGAGGAACAGGAGGAATTTGCAGCGCAGGTGTCTGCAAGAGAGACGGTGGCACTGGGCTGGCCAGGGGCTGGTGGGGTCAGGGACTTGTGCTGGGCACAGCAGCCCGGCCAAATCCAGAGGAAGCTGAATGAGTAAATGTCAAATAATGCTCCCCAGCTCGCTGGCGTGAGAGGATGTCTCTGGTAAAAGCTCTGCCATGAATATTTTATGTTCAAAGTCCTTTCTCAAAGATAAAATGTGATAGCTCATGCTGTCTCCCCAGGGATGTGGCTTTCGCAGGATTCACAATTTCTACCCAGAATGAACTGTCTTTGCCCTGTGCTCTGAAACTGAGAGGGAGGAACAAAATCTATAGCTGAAGCCCCGAGCTGGTGAAAGAATGAGCCCCAAAATCTTAGCTGGGGCCCCTCACACTTCCCATGCTAGCCGCTGGATGCCAGAACCACGCAGCAGACACATGGCAAGGATGCTGCAGTTGTGATGGCCTCAGGCACAGCCCCAGATTAAATTTCTTTCTTGTTTCCTTGCAGGTAGCCTTTTCTGCATGCCCACAAAGTTCAGCACTGCTCTGGTCAAAAATCCAAGTGGTGGGGAGGTGGTTCAGACGCTGGAGAGCTGCGAAATGAAGGAGAAATGCTATCGTGTTTCCCAAGTGGAATATTATTATGAAATTGTGCACAGCTCCACAGGACGCAGGGAGAAAAGGCTCAAGGTTGGTCCCTGCAGCTTGGTCTCCCCTGCCATGGGCTCAGCTCTGCTGCTCTGTGGGGTTTAAATAACCCCAGGCTGCTCTGCCATGAGCAGCTTCTCCCGGGAGAGTTAAGCACAACCTGGCCACAAGCTGTAGCGGTAAAAATCTCACGCTTACTTTATCCTATGCCACTAATTCATTTACACATTGGTGATATAAAGTGACAAACAGCTTTTTTTTTTGGGGGGGTGAGGATTTCTTTAGAAATTAATTAAGGGAATAGTGAGTTATTTATGTGAAAAGGGGTCTAATTGTTAAGTATGTCTTAAGCTCAGTTCAACAGACTCGACTTCAGCATAGCTTTTGTGCATAGGTAACTACGATGCAATAATAATAATGTGCCCCCAAAATACTTCTCCCTGTGAGCTTTGCCTCCCTGCTGCCCTTTTGCACAGGGGTGTGTATTCAGCTTGGGGGTGGAGGGCGGGCACAGGGATGCATGACCAGTCCCCTGGAGTGTCCCCTGCGAAGTGTGGTGGGGGATTTTCATGCCTTTGTTTTGCAAATCTTTGCAGGAAATTGATGTGGGAAGGTGCTTGGGCAGCTGCTCCTCGGGGGATCCCTGCTTGCTTAGGTAAGCACAGCTGCCGGGGTCTGGCCCCTGCACACGTCCAGGGGCAGGTGCGTGCTGCCTCTGTTCCCACTGCCCTCCAGCAGCGCCCAAAGGGTCCCAGGGCAGGGCCTAGGGGTAACACCGGAGCAGATTAGGGGTAGCACCTGCAGCTCACCCTTGTCTAATCATATAGGGACAAAGCCGAAACAGAGCAGTGTTTGCAGTGATGCTACAGCAGCTCTGTTGCTTTGAGGAATAAAGAATAACCTGCTGATGACCATGCTGTATGCAGCCATCAGGCAGCTGGTTGTAGAGCTTGTGGTCCCCCAAAATAGCAGAGAAAGATGGGGAGAAGATCCTGACAAGGGCCTTCTCTGGCCTGGAATGTGCCTGGGATTCCTGCAGGGTGGAGGAAGGAGGAGGAGAAGGAGAGGATGGGGAGGCCCAGACAGTTGTTTCAGGCCAGGGCATCAACCCACAAAGAAAAAAAATCCTTGCTTTGCACCGGCAGAGAGGGAGGAGGCAGCCTGCTGAGTTATGCCAGAAGGGACAGAGGCAGAGCCTCCCTGGTCTGGGCATCTCCCCTTTTCCAGGTGATGGAAGGCAGGAACCTGGGGCCTGAGGGGCGGGAGGGGAATGTACTTGGTTTGTCTCTAACTGCAGGGAGTCACAAGGTGGAGAGAAATGTCTGGTCTGGGCAGAAGTTGCCTCTAGCCGCTGTGCCCCTCACCGCTATGACGTACACATGTTCAGGAGCCACCGAGACCGCATTCGCACCGTCGTGGCCATCCAGCAGTGCAAGTGCAGGGGGTAGCTGGGCTGGGGACCCGCAGGTGGGGTTCCTGCAGGACCCCTGCCAGACTGTCTGTAGTATATGTAAATGAGAGAAGGCTATTTTATCAATGAAAGCTATTTTAAACAGTGTTTGCATAAATGAACCCTCCACAAAATGTTTTGCAGCTTGTAAAATAAACATCATGGGCAATTTGCAGCTCCTTGGGGCTCCGTTGTGCAGCTCCCCAGCCCCTCGGTCTGCCCAAACATCCCGGGATGATGCGGTGTGCGGAGGGATGGATGTGGCTGTCTGGCACTGGAACCACACAGGGCCGGCTGCTCCCATCCGCAAAATGTGGAGCAGGAGTTGGGTGGGAGAGGGAATCGGGAAGGTGGGCCTGTTGGGATGGAGGTGTCCCCTTGGCAGGAAGCCCCGCTGCTGCAGCTAGCGAGCAGGGAAGGGAAAGGAAAGGATCCACAGGATGTGAATAGTTTCCTTTGTTGATAACCCAAGCCTGTCATTGCCTCCCCGTGTATTCTGGATAATTAACAGCCCTTTCACCATCAAAATGTGGGGTTAGGATAAATTACAGTTGCCAGCTGGCCAAGCAGCCTTTGGTTCATCTCCTGATGGCATTGGTCTGGAAGTGTTTCAGCCCTGCCAGCTGATGGACAGACACAGACGGACAGGTCCAGCTCTGCTCCTGCACCTTCCACTCTGCACCAAGCTGCTCACAGAACAAGTACCTGTGGGCCTCCTTCACGGGGATTTCCTGTGGGATTCGTGGGTCACTGTAAAACCTATCAGGCTTTTCTAATCCTGCTCCTTTTGTCTGGCTGGATGGTATTGTATAATGCTAATTTTTCTGTTAAGTCATGTGGCATTAAAACAAACAGCAAATGTAAAGAATCCAAGTGTACTGTGTCAACACGGTCACCTTTACCAACCTGGTTTCCCTCTGGTTAGGGAACACAAGCAAGGAATTGGCTTTTATCCCATCATCCTGAACCTGTAGGGTTCTCATGGTATTCCAATAATATTGGGCGCTCAAGAATTATCAGCAAATGCCTTTTAATCCTCGGGAAGGCAAATGGAGATAAACACACACACACAATATGTATGTATATATATATATACACACAAAGCCTAATTTCAGTTTGGATCCTGCGGCTGAGTTACTGCTGAGCACGGGCCCCACGCTGCTGCAGGAAGCCGCTGCCCCCAGGCCAGGTGGTTCCCTGCTGGCAGCCGCTTTGCAGCATCCTCCCTGCTCGTAGAACCAGGGCAGCGGCAGGGGCACGAGCAGACTGGGCTGCACAGCGTCCTGCAAACTGGGGGACCCCACCCCGCACATTTAGCAAGGATGAGGGATAGGGACACCTGCATGACACCGAGCCCCCCTGCCATGCAGGGCAGCAGGAGCAGCTTGGGGACAGGAGGGGACACATGCAACAGCCCTGGCTGTTCCTCTCCCTCTTTGCTTCCCCACACAAAGGTTCTCCTGTTTGTCCCATTAGTGGCATCATTAAAAACCAGTTAGTCTCCTACAGAGAGCAAACGCAGCTTGGCCAGCCCCGCTGAGGGGCTGTGCAGCCGGGACCTGTCTCCCTGGAGCTGTGGTGCAGCGCTCCCCTCCTGCTTGTGTACTGGAGCTAATTGGTGTAGGGTGCCCAGGAGCCCAGCTTTGCACCTTGTTAGCATGGCAATTAGCTCTCTTTGCCTTCCTGATTGCTCATGTGCATATTTGACTCCAATCCATCTTTCCAGCGAGTTATAAATGCGGTGCTGGGGAGGCAGGGGGGAGTCGAGCTGGGGCTGGGACAGCAGAGCCATGCTGGGGACCGTCCTGCTGCTGCTGGTGCTGGCACGGCCGGCGTGCCCGAGCCCGGCCAGCGCAGCAAGCCGGCGAGCTGAGGCGCTCAAGAGGCTGCTGGAAGTCTTTGGCATCGAAGACCCTCCGCCCCCCCCAGCTCACTTCAAGCAGCCGCCCCAGTACATGGTGGATCTGTTCAACACCGTGGCCAATGCTGACGGTGTTACCAAGAACCCCGACATCCTGGAGGGCAACACGGTCCGCAGCTTCTTGGATAAAAGTAAGGGGGGAGGCCCTTGGGTGCTGGGGAGAGGGGGCTACGGGGGGGGGCTGAGTGCTGTTCCCCCACCCTCCCATCTGGCTCCGCTTCCCAACCTGTTCCTCCCTGTATCCCTGTAGCTCATGGCGAGAAGATGCGGTTCCTTTTCGTCCTCTCCAGCGTGGCCAAGAATGAAAAGATATTGACAGCGGAGCTGCATCTCTTCCGCCTCTGGCCAAAAGCCACTGACGGGCCCAAACGGCACCACTTCTGCCAGGTGAGGGACGGGAACAGGATGGGGAGAGGGATATGGGGACACTCCCAACCTGTGCTCAGGGATGCCACAGGTGCTTTCTCTCCATCTCCCTTCTTTTTCCCCAGTACCCATGCCAAGTGTGCTTCCCCTTCAGACCCACAGGTGCTCATTGCCCTTTGCCTCCTTCCCCAGGTCAGCATCTACCAAATTCTGGACAAGACTGAACCGGACTCCCCCCAGGGGCAGAAGCTGCTGGCGTCCAGGCTCCTCTCACTGCAGGGCTCTGGCTGGGAGGTCTTTGCCATCACACAGGCTGTGAGTACCTTTACGCTGAGTTGGGTGGCACAGAGGAAAAAACAAAAACCAAAACACAAGTGTTTTGCATGCTGCAGCTTCTTCAACCCATTTCAGTCCCATCTGGGCTTGCAATGCAAGTTGTTGTCCACCCTCTTTCCAGCAATGCCAAGGCATGTGGCCTGTGGGGAGGGATGAGCTCTGGGTGGATGGATGCCCTGTCCTGGTATCGCACTGCAGCTCTGCAGTTGTGGTTTGAGGCTGGCGTTCCCCTGCTGGCCCCTGCTGCGTTCCCTGTGCCACAGCCCGGGAGCAGCACAGCCCCTTCCCACAGCTGCAGCTGCACTGGTGGGGCACTGGGTGTCCTGGTGGGGCAGGGGGCACTTGTCCCCTGCTGTGGGGACACTGGAGCAACACCTGCCCCATCCCACAGCAGTGACGCTGGTTTTGCTTCTCCAGGTTCGCGACTGGACCGAAGATGAGAGTAGCAATCGGGGCTTGCTGGTGACAGTCCATGGCCTGGGCGGGAGCCCGCTCGACTCCCCTGCTATACAGTTTGCGTCCAGCAGGGACCACCACGAGAGCAAGAAGCCCATGCTTGTCCTGTTCACTGATGACGGACGCCGGGGAGCATCTCTGCCCACAGCTGACTTCCCGGGTAGGTCCTGCACAACCCCAGCACAGCTCGGAGCCATGATACCTCGCCTGCAGGGTGGTCGGACTGCTCCTGTTCTCATCAGGTTAGCCTGAACACGGGTGCAGGCTTACAGATGTAAATTTGGGGTTTGCTTGCAGTAATCAGCTCCATCGTGATGGCAGTCTGACCGAAGGGCAGCTGCAGACAGCAGGCGCAGAGCTGGGGCTGCTGCTCTGCTTCCTCCTTCATTTCAGGCTCATGCGATCATGCTAATGGAATCATTTTCTCATTTTGGGTAGATTTAAAGCCTCAGGATCCTGTTCTTCCTGCCAAGATGACAGTGCCCAAGCTGAACGGGCCGCGCAGCACACGCTCCCTGGACCGGCTCCAGCCCTGCCAGAGGCACCCCTTGTCCGTGGACTTCGAGGAGATCGGCTGGTCCGGGTGGATCATCTCGCCGCGGGGCTACAACGCCTACCACTGCAAAGGCTCCTGCCCCTTCCCGCTGGGCGAGAACATGCGGCCAACCAACCACGCCACCGTGCAGTCCATCATCAACGCCCTCAAGCTGAGTGAGGGTGTCAGCAGCCCCTGCTGCGTGCCGGACAAGCTCCACTCCATCAACCTCCTCTACTTCGACGACGATGAGAACGTGGTCCTCAAGCAGTACGACGACATGGTGGCTGGGAGCTGTGGCTGCCACTGAGGCAGGAGGAGCAAATGGAGGCTGCTGCTGCTCCCTCTGGGAGCATCGGGAGGCGATGTGGAGATTTCCTCGTGCAGAGGAATCTCTCTGCAAGGGTCTGTCCCGCGAAAACCCACAGCGGTACCACAGAGACTGGGCAGAGCAGAGCAAGGAGGTGCCCGGCTCTGCCCAGGAAGGCTCAGGGCTGAACTGAATAGACCCAAATGAGCCCAGAGACCTGGCAGCCCCGGGGGAACGGCTCTGTTTCAGGGTGCCCCACGCAGGGTGTGCAGGTTTCCTTGCCTGCAAAGGCTTCCTGCAGGCTGTACTATATGTAAATAGCAAGAGCACTAATATATGACAGAAACTGCCTGTACAGTGTCCTGTAAATGTCTGTACATTGCTGCATTTTGTAAAATGAATTCAGAGGAGCTATTAAACGTGCTGTTCTTAGCGGGGTTTCTTCTGTGACCACTGCTTGTGACAATGCTGGCCGAGGGACAGCAAACACCCTGTGGGGCAGCAGGAGCAGAGAAATGACGATTCAGCTGCAGTTCAGCCTCTGGGGCAGTTTTGGTTGCTGATTTCTGTTCCTTGGACGTGTTTCCCAGCCCAATGCCTTCAGGATTTGTCAGCCAGATGCCATGGGGGGGGGATCCCTGGGGAGCAGGGGTGGGTGCTGGGGCTCAGGGCAGCTGCAGTCGTGCCCATCTTGCCTCTTTCCAACTGTTTCACTGCAGCATTAGCTTAACCAGGGCCCCAGACACCAGCACCCCACCCCCAGCACCTCCAAGCTCAGCTTGCCAGTGACCAAGTCCCACCCCAGCTGGCAGCACCCATGGCTGGTGGCCTTTCCCTGCCACCACCTGCTCCCAGCACCTGCCTGGGGCCCCTCTCCCTATCCCTCTTGGGAAAGGGGGGAATCCTCCCCAGTGAGCCCATCAGGACGTGGTCACACGCCCAAAACCAGCTTGCAGCCAGGCTCACCTCCTCCCACCCATGGGCAGGAGAGGGGGGTCATGAGCCCCCAGGGAGATGTCCACTCCTTGCCCTCTGCCCAGCCAATTGCCCCAGCGGGACAAGACGAAGTCCTGCTGCCCCGGCCGTGCACTCCGAGCAGCACAATGCAGTTTCTGTATGGTCATAAATCTGTGCCGTACTTGAAGGGAACAGCAAAGCACCTCCTCGGACATACTGGTGTGCTGAACAGCGGGGGTAATTCTGCTCACTGCTCACCC
Source organism: Stictonetta naevosa (assembly GCA_011074415.1). Classification (NCBI taxonomy): domain Eukaryota; kingdom Metazoa; phylum Chordata; class Aves; order Anseriformes; family Anatidae; genus Stictonetta; species Stictonetta naevosa. The sequence goes on along the minus strand of CM021724.1, from coordinate 3,708,038 downwards.
CTAAGCACGAGCAGTTCACTCACTCAACACTAAGCGGCTGGCCAATGAACCATTCTGGCCTGGTTTATTAAAGGGCTGTTGCCAAGGACGCTCTGGCTGCCAGCTCTGCACCCCAGCGTGGCCAGTGCCCGCGGCTCCCAGCCCAGCAGTACCCTGAGCCCTCTCTGTGCCCCTGCGGCGGCGCTGGAAAGGGAAGCGCGGGGCTGGTGGTCAGTGGTGGCAGCGGGGGTCAGCTCTGCAGCACTCCGACAGCTTCCGCAGAGCTCGCTCCTTGAAGCGGAGCCTCCTGGAGAGCTTGAGGGAGAGGCTGGTCTCGTTCTCGTGGGCCTTCAGCTTGGCATAGTAGTCAGAAAACTTGTTGTAGAGGATAGAGATGGGCATGCCGTTGAGGATGATGCCAAAGGAGATGCAGCCAAACGCCACCATCCTGCCAAGCACCGTGTCGGGCACGGTGTCGCCATAGCCCACGGTGGAGAGGCTGACCTGGGAGAGGAATAGAAAGGACCAATACTACGTGCCGTGCAGGCTCCACCTGGCAATGTGGGGACCCACCTTGCTCTTCCCCTGTGCAGGATCTGGGAATCACCCTGTACCACGTTTGCAGCCAGCTCAGCTGTCCCTGCTCCAGCAGCCTGCATGGCCATGGCCTGGGGCCATGAGCCCACCCCTGCACCAGCTCCAGCACGCGCTGATGCACCCCCGGACTGATGCACCCTCACGGCAAAGCCAGCTGGGCTCTTCCCCTGCCCTGCTCCTTCACCTCTCCCCGACCCACACAGGGCCCTCTCCCCGCAGCTGGGGATGCTTTGGTGCAGGCTGCCATGGGCTGGGGCAGCAGCTGGTATTTGGGCTTGGGTTTGCTTGGGAAAAGGAGCCTATGAAGCAGGGCTTGGGCTGCGGGGACGAGGGAAGGGATGACACCCTACTGGCCCTGCTCTGCTGACAACTAGGTGCAGTAAGGATCTGGGGGATTCCTTTCCCCCAAGCTCCTTGGGGACAGCTGCAGACCAGGGCAGGGAAACAGCCCCGAGTGGCCATAAACTGGTGCCTGGTTCAGAAACCTGTTGCCTTCTCCTGCACTGGGGCAAATGCAGCCCTGGTCCAGACAGGAGGGAGCCACATGGGAGGGCGTGGGGATGCTTCATGCGAGGCAGCAGAGCAGGGTGCCCTGGCCAGGCAAGCAGCAGGGTGGGGGGCTGCACCCTGGGACCCTCACCCTGCTGTCAGTGACACTTGCTGAGGTTCTGAGCCCAGCCCCATGGGCTGCAGCCCGCAAGCCAGGTGGGCCCCATGGTCCTGAGGAAGGTGCTGGATGAGGCCCCAGCTGCAGAGACCAGAGGCAAGCTTCCCTGCTCCCTCCTCCCCTTGCTGTGCATCTCTTCAAAAGCAGCAGGACATCACTGAGCTGAACTTTCTCAGCAGCCAGACTGTCTGTCGGAGCTTCCTGCCCCCAGGGAGCAGCGGCCCCTGCCCTTCCTGGCTGTAACCTGCCCAGTCCCACAGGGACGAAGCTTCCCGGATGCTCCTTTCAAGGGAAATGCAGGGACTGCCCAGAGGCACACCCCAGGGAGCCGCATTTGGGTGAGGGGAGCAGAGCCATGGGCCACATCGAGAGCTGAGGCAGAAGGGTTTGGACTTTGCGTGGAGAGATGCAGACCAGGGTGGGGAGCAGCCATTCAGGAACACCCCAGCATTAAAAAACTCAGATGGGCTGATTTTGTTAAGAGGCACTTCCTCCAGGAGGAAAGACTTTGAAGCAGGCAGCCTATGGTGGCCAAGGGGAGTTATAATAGCAGAAGTGATCGGTGGGATCATTTCCTCTGTATAGCAAAATCTCCTCACAACCCCTGGCCCTCCAGTGCTTTAGCTGCTCCTCACCCCTGAATTAGTCCCAGTTTATTTTAGTGCTCGGCTCAGCAGAGCTGCTGGCTCTGCAGGCAGCGAACAAAGGCTCCTGTCCCCAGCAGCAGCACACTCCAGTCTGTGTCCCCTCTCTGGACACAGGCTGAGGATGTGCCACCATGTTCCTCATGTTCCCACGGTTCTCACATGCAGCCCTGGGTCCCCCTCCTCAGCGCCACCAGCCCTGACCCTGCGTGTCCCCTTGTGTCCTGTGAGCTGCTTTGCTGCACAAGCTGCGGGGACGAGTGGTTCTCCCTGTGCCCACAGAGCACGAACCGCAGCCACCCAGATGCTTGGGTCCCAGCTGCCACTGCAGAGAAAGCCCAGACTGAGCCATGTCCCCCTTGTCACTAATGCAGGCTACGTTAGTGCAGGCTCTGTCCTGACAACCCGCTCTAGCGCTGACTTTTGAGCCTCTGAGATTAGTCCAAACCTCTGATTCCTCTCCTCAAAGCATGCAGGGCTCTGTCTTGCCCATCACTACAAAGCAGTTGGGAAACCGGGGCCCCTTCCTGCATCCTGGCCAGCAGTGGTGCCAAATCCCTGGAGCACCAAGGCAGCCCCTTCCCGCAGAGCTACACCGCACAGCTCTGCAGAGGAGAGGCGCTCACACCTTACCGCTGCCCACCACCACGCGTAGGGGATACTGGTGAAGTTGGTGCCAGGGACATCGTGTTCCACCGAGTGCATGAGAGCGGAGAAGGTGAAGACCCCCATGGCGATGAAGAGGAGGAGGCAGCAAACCTGCTGGTAGCACTGGCGCATGGTGAAGCCGAAAGCCCGGAGGCCGGTGGAGTGGCGTGCCAGCTTGAGGATGCGGAAGATCCTCATGAGCTTGATGAGCTTGAGGACTTTGCCCAGCTTGCTCACATTCTCCATCTGGTGCAGCTCCTCATGGTAAAGGGTGTCTCCTTCATCCAGGTTTTCAAAGAGGATCTGGATGTAGAATGGCAGAATGGCCACCAGGTCTACAGCATTGAGCGCTGCCCGCAAAAACTTCTTGAAGCTGGAGGAGGATATGAGCCGCATGAGGTACTCGGAAGTGAAGAAGATGGCACAGATCATCTCCAGCAGCTCCATCCACTTCTTCCCTGTCTTGTGTTTCATCTCCTCCACTGTGCTCAGTGTCATGCCCACAATGGAGATGAGCACAAAGAAGCTCGACATGACAGCAATGATCTTGGCTGGGACAGAAGAGTAAGGGTTCTCAATGAGGTTCCAGATCATCTTCCGAAGCTGCCCCAAACATTTGCCCTCAAACTGCTCTGCTGACTCCAGAGGCTCCAGTTCTGCCTCCAGCTCCTTCTGTATTTTCAGATTCTCGCTGAGTTCATCTTGCTTTTCCTCAAACAGGATCCGGCAGCAGCGCTGGGAGTATTTCAGATGGATTCCCCAGTACTCGATTTCCTCCACGAAGTTACTGGGGCACATCTCGTCCATTATCCACAGGACCCCACTGCGGTAGAAGTGGAAGATGTAGTGGAAAATTGAAGGATCTCTGTCAAAGAAGTACTCATTCTTCTGCACTGAGTAGTCATCACAGAGCTGCAGCTTCTTCGTAGGGTCTGTGTAGGTGGCCAGCTTCCCAAGCCTGGTGACGGGATATCGGGCTGCCACTTTGCACGCTACGTGGAACAACGTGCCGCCCACATTAATGTTGAGGAAGTACTTGTTCCTTTGAATGGGCATCTCGCTTTTCTCCTGGTTTCTGTCTGTCACGTTCTGCATGGAGCTCCACTGCTTTACCAGGCTGTCCTGTGCAAATGGGATGTGGACTTCCTCCTCCTCCAGTGGCCGGCAGCAGCCGCGGTGATCCCTGATCCTCAGCCCAGCAGACAGACTCACACGTCTCCTCTCCAGCTGCCTCATCGTGCCTGCCCCTCTGAAGCAGCGATTCCCGTTACGGGCTGCGGGACAGCAGCTTCGGCTTCATGGGACCGCTCCCACCAGGCACAAGTGCTTTGAGCCCAGAGGAGTGGGGAGTTGCTGCCTGAGGGGCACTGGGCAGGTCACGGTGCCACGTGGCACCTGCCAGGTTCCCAAAGCCGATTGCTTATCAGATTGCGGTTTGCACCGCAGGAGCTGGAGGCAGCTAAGTGTCCGCTCCTTAAGACAATAATGAGATTGAAGCATTAACCCTTTACATAAGGAACTATTTCCAGCTCTGCACTTTTTGTTTTCCTTATTCTCCTTGTTAGTTGTTTGTGTTTGGCACGTTACCCATTTCCAAGTAGTGCATCCACTACAGCGAGTTGAAGCGAGAGCATGAGCTCGCCTTGATTTGACCCTGAACACCTCCCTTGCCAGGGGCGCAACGGTGCAGACGCATGAGATTTGTATCAGCTTTGTATCCCCACAACAGATGCTGCTCTTGGCATCCGTCCTTCATTAAGCACGAGTGTTAATGCAGCTGCCCCTGCCCCGTCAGCTGTCATAGAAGTGAAACGGTCGCTACCTCCCAGCTCACCCCTCAACCCCCCCGTGCAGATTTCCAGAGGTGAAGGCACCATCCACCATCCACCCCCCATGCAGTGCCCACGTGCCCCCCCGGTGTGGCAAGCTACTCCTGCACTGCTGCCCTGTGCCGCTTGCTCATCACACCTGCCGTCAGTCCCGTTCTTCCATCAGCAGGAGGATGAACATGGAACGAGACACTGGAAAATCAAGTATGCAGTGAACGGTCCCCCTAACCTGTAGGAACCGAAGAGAAGGAAATAATCCTTTGGATTTTAAGGTAAATGGGAGGCAAAGTTACCAGGAGTAGGTCCATCCCTATGTCAGCCTGGCACACAACCCCATGTCAGCATATGACACATGCCGTACCCAGGAGTTGCAGTCGACAGCTCGATGTCCCCGTATAGACCAGCGACGAGCAGTGTCCCTCGGGGGTCTGCACGGGGACCGGTGCTGTTTAACATCTCTGTCAGTGACAGACCAGCGTGTTTGCAGGTGACACCCAGCCGAGCGGTGCAGCTGACCCAGGAGGAAGGGATGCCATCGAGGGACCTGGAGGGGCTGCAGAAGTGGGCCCACACAGAATATCCTGAGTTGGAAGGGACTCACGCGGATCATCTAATCCAACTCCTGCCTTCACACAGGACCACCCAAAAATCAAACCATATTGCTGAGAGCATTGTCCAAATGCTTCCTGAACTCCATGAACCTCTAGGGTGTTGCACCTGGGTCAGGACAATCCCAAACATCAGCAAAAAACATCATCCCAAACATCACGGCTGACACACGGATGGCGAGCAGCCCCATAGAGAAGGGCTTGAGGGGACTGGTGGATGAAAAACACAACATGAGCCAGCAGCGTGTGCTTGCATCCCAGAAAGCCAACCTTATCCTGGGCTGCATCAAAAGCAGCATGGGCAGCAGAGTGAGGGAGGGGATTGTCCCCCTCCGTTCTGCTCCCGTGAGACCCCACCGGGAGCCCTGCATTCAGCTCTGGGGCCGCCAGCACAAGACCTGGACCTGTTGGAGTGGGTCCAGAGGAGGCCACAGGGATGCTCAGGGGCTGGAGCAGCTCTGCTCTGAGGACAGCCTGGGAGACCTGGGGGTGTTCAGCCTGGAGAAGAGAAGGCTCTGGGGAGACCTTACAGCGGCCTGCCAGTACCTAAAGGGGCTGCAGGAAAGCTCTTTGTCGGGGGTGTAGTGACAGGACAAGGGGCAAAGGATTATAAACTAAAAGAGGGTAGGTTTAGATGAGGTTTAGATGAACTGTTGGGAAGAAATTCTTCCCTGAGGGCAGTGAAGCCCTGCCTGAGGCTGCCCCATCCCTGGCAGTGTCCCCCAGCTGAAGATCAGGGATCACCACGGCTGCTGCCAGACACTGGAGGAGGAAGAAGTCCACATCCCATTTGCACAGGACAGCCTGGTAAAGCAGTGGAGCTCCATGCAGAGGCAGAAACCAGGAGAAAAGGGGCTGTCGGCAGCCTGGGCTGGTGGTGGTGGGGTTGTGCCCAGGACAGGAGCGGGACAGGGTGGGCTTTGATGCCCCTTCCAAGCCAAACCATTCTGTGACTTCAAAATGCAGAGACCCGAAGCACAAAACTGCTATCAGGCTGAAAGGCAGCTCAGGCTCCACAGCAACTGAAGCCTTTGAGCCTGGAGATTAGGACAATAAAAATGCTTCTGGCATGGGACAGAGGAAGGGAAATTACTGTCTTAGTCACGCTCCAGCTTTTTGAACAAGGCACACAAACTCAGGCTTTTTTCCAAGCTTGAAACACGCAAAGATCAGTAAGCAGAGCCTGCGAGACCTTGCGGCGGAAAAGACTGCCCCTCTGAAGTTCACACACCAGCCTTGCTCCCCATTGCACACAGCAAGTGGCCCTGCCCAGCAAAACAGGACAGCAAGCCTCAGCTCAACAGCTCAAGCTAAGAGGATGATCTGGGACCGGCTGGTGACAGCTGACCTCTGCCATATGGCCCTGACACCACAGGCTAGTCAGCTATCGCAATAACAGCCCTCACTTAGCCCTGTCCTGCTGGGATTTCTGAAGCACCTTCCTGCTCTGCTGGGCACCCCGTCCTCCATTTGCTCTAATGAAAAAGGAAAGAGCTCATGCAGTCTTGATTTTCTATCTTGTTCTTGTCTAAGCCTCTCCTTTGTCACCTGATCTGCAGTAGCACCCCTGTGTAAGTGCCAGCTGTGTTTCTCACGTCCACCTGCTCCATTCTCTCTTCTCCAGGCCTGTATTTCATTTTCCCAGTGCAGGTGGCATGTGTTGGAGTCTCCTCAGGGCCATGCAGACACAGCAGCACCTGCTTTCCCTGTCTGTCCATGCCAATCCACTCTCCACAAGTCCTCTTTCCCAGGACATGGCAATTCAAAACTGATACAGGTCCCAATCTCCCAATTACAGAATTTGAACAAATGCACAAACCCAAGGAAAAAAACACACACAAAAAAAAACACAATCAAGATGTCATTACAGTTTCAAGTTCTTTATTTTCCTGTGTCATTCACCAACAACTAGCTCCAATCGTCTCTATAGAAACAGAGACAAGGTTGTGTGTACCCTTGCAAATGACCTCTTGCTACTAAAAATAGCCATTCTGGCATAGCCCAGTACTCCAACACCTCATATAGAAGTTTCTCACATGAGTTACAGCTGCACTCTTGCACACTATCCAAGAGCAAGAGACTCCTGCTCTAAGGCTGATGACAAGAGTTTGCATGGCAAGCCAGGTTCTCACCTCAAGGCACAGATTGCAACAGACAAGGCAGCAGCTTTTTGCCTTTTACACGCATTAAACACTTGTGCAAGGAATACACGGAAGAGAGGTCAGTGCTGAGTTAGAGGCACGGGTCAGTAATCTCCTCTGACGCTGTCAGTTCTTCTCAAAAGCACACAGCGAGCCAGTCACAAACAGTTGCGCGTGCCGCAAAGCAGAGGCAACAGCATTTAACCCAAGACACCAGTTATTTCAAGCTGAAAACAAAGGATACCAGACACTCAAAACCTCCAGCAAAAGAGGCCTAAGGATGACACCTCCAACACTAGAGAAATGACATCCAGAATCCAGCACTGGGGTGAAGGTGCTGTTCTGCAGGGGGCGAGATCCTTGCTGGCAGGGAGTGTGCTGAGGTGCTGCTGGCCCCATGCCGTCTGGGGGTGACCGTGCAGCACGCAGAGCTCAGGTGGACAGGAAGCTTTTCAGCTTTCATCCCTGTGGTTGGCCTGTCAGACAGTGCGTTGCATCGAAACACCAGTGTGAACACAGAGCGCATGTCTGATCTGTGCGGATTCAGTGAGCTCCTACTCAAAGGGGTGAGAAAACTTCCACCCCGTGACACCTGGAAAAATCCTGGCAGAAGAACGGGGCAGGCAACAAAAGGCTCCTGTTTGGAAGTGGAAGGAGACAGTAGCACCTGGTACTGCACCTCCAGTTTCACGGAGAATAAAATCTTTAGGTCCAAGGCCACGCTGATGAGAAGCCGCGTTAACAATCCTCGCAAGAACAATGAAGGAATTTGTTACCTTTATGAGGGGTGATTTCACAGCACCAGGGAAGGTCCTGTTCAGTTTCCAGTGCAAAAGTAGTTGCACAACCTCAGACCCATTTCCAGGGAGAGCATTCTAGTGTAACAACAAACCAGATTGGAGAGCTTGATGTGCAAATTCAGTCAGCTTCTGTGATGAGTGAGAGGGAAATGAACTTAGTCCCATCTTATCGCTTTGCAGCAAAAGATCCCTGTTACAGGAAGAGAAACACCTGGTTATCAGCAGTCCTTTAGCCCAGAAATCTGGTGTTACTTCAGTTTGTATGGAGTGGAAGAAGAAAATCCACACCAGAAAATTAATATCTTTGCTCAGGTCACAAGACTACTGAAAGAAGCCAGCATTTTCTCAGATTAGGTTGTGCAATGATCCCTGCAGTCAAACAGGAGTCCTCATGCCTGGTTGTGAGGAAAGAAGGGGAGAGTTCTGCTGCTTCAGGGCAAACTGAAAGCCTGAGCACGTGGCTGATCAGCAGCAGGAAGAGCTTGGAAGAGCTACCCCAGAGGGGGAAGCTCTAGAGGCCAGGAACAGGGCAAGGTGGCATTTCTCCCTCACGCACACAGAGCATGTGGGGTGCAAAGAACATACCTTTCAGGAAAATAAGCCTGCCTGGCTCTTGTCAGATATCAACTGTTCTTCAGTTGATGCTTCTTCAAGACTGAAGATGTCAGACCTGCTTTTTGCTTTGGACTGGGCCCATGCAACGATACCACCCACAGCCACCAGGCAGCTCAGGAGCACTAGAGAGAAGAGTGCACAAGCAGAGAACCACTCACTGCACCTGGTCTGGACATCAGCACCAGGCTCTGCTGCTCAACTATCAGAGATCAGCATCTTCCTCACAGATAATGGACAGACAGCATGGAAGTGTTAGTGCCAGACCGCATGGAACAAGATGCCTTTCCAAGGGGAAGGCACAATTTGTCCAAGTCAGAGCTCCAGAAGTGCTCTAGCCATGGTGTACAGCCTCCCCTAAGCCTCCAAGCCCACAGAACACAGCCACTGATGCTGGTCTGGAATAAGTGTCATTAGAAAAGTCAGTTATAGCCTAACTCAGAGCCAAAACCATTTGCAGCACTCCAAGCCTCACATACCTGCAATAATCAACACCCACGTGCAGCCTTGACTCCTCGATGGCAGAGTGTGCCCAGGCACAGGGGTAGCTGAAGCCTCTGCGATGAAAAAACAAGAAGTCCATCAGGTTTCCCAGTCACCTCATGATCAGCATTCAAAGCAGCCTCCAGTCTAAACCTGACAGAGTTCCCAGTTCATCCTAAGCGTGCCAACAGGTTCGTATTGCTTGAAGCAAAGCCTTATCTCCTGTTACTACAATTAGTCCACACAATAGGAGAAAGCTAGGAAATTTTCCTCACCCCTCTTAGACAGGGAAGACTGTTAGGGTAAGAGAAGACAAAGCCAATAAAGAAAGCAACCACTGTTGGTGGACGAGAAGTTCAACATGAGCCAGCAATGTGTACTTGCAGCTCAGAAAGCTAACTGTATCCTGGGCTGCATCAAAAGCAGCACGGCCAGCAGGGCAAGGGAGGGGATTGCCCCCCTCTGCTCTGCTCTCGTGAGACCTCACCTAGAGCCCTGTGTTCAGCCCTGGGGCCCCCAGCACAAAAACGTCAGGAACATATTAGAATGAGTCCAGAGGAGTAATCAAGGGGCTGGAGCAGCTCTCCTTTGCAGGGAGTTGGGATTGTTCAGCCTGGAGAAGAGAAAGCTCTGGAAAGAGCTTATAGTGGCCTGCCAGTACCTAAAGGTGGATGCCCCACCTTTAGGCACCCCCAGCACTTAAGCTGTGGATGCCCCATCAAGGGAAGTGTTCAAGGCCAGGCTGGATGAGGCTTTGAGCAACCAAATTTAGCGAGAGTTGTCCCTGCCCATGGCAGGGGTTGGGTCCGGGGGTCTTTAAGGTCCCTTCCGACCCAAACCATTCTGTGATTCTCTGACTTCCCTCAGCTCAGCGGGGCCTCGTGACAGCGGCTGGTTCCGAGGCAGCCAGAGCCACGTCCTGAGGAAGAAACCTCTTCAGAGGCACTTCCCGAGGCAGCCCTGGGGTGCTGAGCGGGGGCTGCCCGGCAGGAAGCTCAGGTGGGGCTGCCCCCGGCCGAACCACAGACACCCCCCGAGGCCCGCTGCGATGACCGGGACCGCCCCAGAGCAGCTAACACCCCCTCAGGCTCGCCCCCCTACCCCAGCAGTGCCCGCAGCCCCTCGGCCGCCCCCGCTCCGCACCTGTGCTACCAGCACCCGGCCCCGCCGGGCTCCCGCTGGCCTCGCAGCCCCGCTCGTCGCGCTCGTCCAGGCAGTCGGGGTGGCCGTCGCAGATCCACTCGCGGGGGAAGCACTCGCCATGCGGCTCCTCGCAGCGGAACAGCCCGGGGCCGCAGCCCGCGGGGCCGGGGCTGGGGCTGAGGGGAACCGTCAGAGCCCTCCCGGCCCCGGCCCCCCCTGAGGCGAGGCCCCCGCAGCCCCCCGGCGGCGCGCACCTGAGCCGCCGAAGGCGCCAGCCAATGAGAGCCGAGGGCGTGCGCGGGGAGCGCGCGGCGGGAGCCAATGGGGAGGAGGGCCCCGCCCGCCCGCTCTCGCCGCTCCCGGGCGGCGGCACCAGCAGCAGCGCGGTGGGGGGGAGCGGGAGCAGCAGCAGCAGCAGCAGCAGGCGCCGCGCCATGCCGCCGCCGCACGCACAGAGCCCGCCGCCTCCGCCACGCGCCTATAAAGCGGGCCGCGCGCGGCGGCACGGCGCATGCGCGCAGCCTCCGCCCCCTCCCCGGCGGCACTGGCGCGCGACCTCCAGGCGGCCCCGCCCCTCAGCGCCCCTCAGCGCCCGCGGGGGGGGAGGAGGGGGGCGGAGGCGGTCGCCGCCCGTCAGCGGCCGGGGGCCGCGAGCTCCGCGCGGGTCGCAGGTTCCTGCCTGGCGGGCGCCGCCACAGAACGGCTCGGGTCGGAAGAGGGCCTCAGAGACCGGCCAGACCCAAGCCACCGGCACGGGTCGCCCAGGGCCCCGCCCGGCCCGGCCCGGCCCACCGCCACGGGGCACCCACAGCTTCTGTGGGCGGCCTGTGCCAGAGCCTCGCCGCCCTCTGAGGGAAGAATTTCATCCTAACCTCTGATGTAAATCTCCCCTCTTTTCGTTTAAAACCGTTCGCCCTTGTCCCATCATTGTCTGCCCAAACAAAAAGTCGCTCTCCATCTTCTTTATAGCCCCCTTTAAGTACTGAAAAGCTGCAGTGAGGTCACCCCTGAGCCTTCTCCAGACTGACCATCCCCAGCTCTCTCAGCCTTTCTCCATAGAGGTGCTCCAGCCCCTTGATCATCTTTGTAGCCCTCCTCAGGACCCGCTCTAACAGCCCCACGTCCTTCTTGTGCTGGAGGCCCCAGACCTGGATGCAGCACTCCAGGTGGGGCCTCACAAGGGCAGAGCACAGGGGCACAATCCCCTCCCTCCGCCTGCTGCCCACTCCTCTGGTGATGCAGCCCAGGCTGCAGTTCGCTTTCTGGGCTCCAGGCACCCACTGCTGGCTCACGCTGAGCTTTTCATCCACCAGAACCCCCCAAGTCCTTCTATGCAGGGCTGCTCTCATTGAGTTCTTCTCCCAGTCCGTGCTCATGCCTGGGATTGCCCCAACCCAGGTGCAGCGCCTCGTGTTCAGGCTTCATTAGGTTCACCTAGGCTCTTCATAGCTTTCCAGGTCCCTCTGGATGGCATCCCTTCCTTCTGTTCCATCAACTGCACCACTCAGCTTGGTGCCATCTGCAGACTTGCTGAGGGTGCACTTGATCCCTTTATCTGTGTCACTGCTAAAGATACTAAACAGCACCAGTCCCAGGACAGACCCTTGAGGGACACCACCTGTCACCAGCCTCCACCTGGACATAGAGCCATTGACCACCACTCTGGGTGTGACCTTCAAGCCAGCTCCTTAATGGTCCACCCTTCAAATCCATCTGTCTCCAATTAGGAGATCAGAATGTCATGTGGGACCATGTCAAAGGCCTTACAGAAGTCCAGGGAGATGACATAGGTCGGTCTTCCCTCGTCAACTGTGTGTATGATTTTTTAAGCTGTGCTGGCTGGTCCCGTCAAGACGGCGGGATACAACTAATGTGTTCAGACAACTGACTTTTCAAAGACTCAGCATAACCCTGTCAGCAATCTTACAGTGTCTTCTAGCAGCTGCAGGAAAACAGATACACTTGCTGTAGAATAATCAGCAAAGCTCATGGCAACACCACAGCACAAAGCCTGGCAAATCAGCTGTCCCTGGGGATGGGCAGGACCACCCCCAGGTGGGTGCTCTGTGGCTGAAATGTGTGTCATTGCAGCAGGACAGACTGAGCAGGGAACCAGGTGCTTGCTGCATGAGCCAGAAATGATCTTCACTGCTGACTGACTGTTAACAACTGGCCTGGGAAGTGAAAGCAAGCCGCTGGATTCCTTTGAACCAATACACACAAAGTATCACAAAGAGCTTGGCAGGCTACGAGGCCAAGCTTTAGACCAAAATCTCTATCAACCATTTCTCATGGATCACAGCCTTAAGGGAGTAGTGGCAGGATGAACTGATGGAAGCTAAATCCATCCTGAGCATGACTGAGGGAGATGGGAAGCAAACAGTGCCACAGACTAATTAATGTTTCTTACCAGAAAATAAAATCATCAGGTCCTTTGCAGCTACAGGCATGCTTTGTTCAGCTCTGACCTTCAGTGATATTCCCACTGTGCTTCTGGGTCTCATCCCAGAGCAGTTACGGCCACAGACAGCATATAAATCCACTAAGCCCGAGCTCCAGTTTGTATACTACCTTACTATTCCCTCAAGAAAACTTTACATCCAAAACACTGTTAAAATAATTTGAACAATTCAAACAGGACAGATAAAATGGGAGGATAACTACAACTTTAAATGTATTTATTAGTCATACATCAGCAAAACTCGGATAAGTTCCATACAGCATCACTGTAGCTAAATCCACTGCAGGCTTACCCAATAGAGTACTGCTTTTTTATGAACTTACATCTGTACACCCAGCCTTACTAATTTCTCACAAATAGGGCTGGTCTTTTGAAATTTCCCACTTCTTAATTGCTGGCCCTGGTGTCACTGGCTTTTTCTCAGCTGTTGTCACTGCAGAGCCTGAACTGCGGTAGAAAAAGGAAGAGAGAAGAAGAGGTTTTAACAGTGCTCAGGCTAAATTGAGAGTGTTGGTTTTATTAATGCCAAAAGTCAATTTCCAGCCAACTCATTTATTTATTCAAGAGAAGACAAGTACAAAGAATTAGCTCAGCCTCCTTCTAACCTGTACATCAATGCCACTTACTGAAAGAACTCCGTATTTTCGGTACAAACCACACAAGGCTCCAACCTGCTCACGGGGAGCAGTGACAGCAGCAGAGCTGCAGGACAGACCAGGTCAGACCTACCTGCTGGCCTGAGCCCCTGCAGCGAGGGTTTTCTGTGTCGACGCAACCACGATAGGAGGGAAAGCCTCTCGGCGTCCGTCCCGCGTGCAGTAGTAGTTATTTGCAAACTTGTGGCTGGGACCCACCGGGAGCCGAGGTGGTGGCTGGGATCTGGGTGGGAAAAGTTTAAGAACTTCAACATGGCCGTGGGTGGCAGGGAGGCTCCGCGCGATGTGACACAAGCGCTGTGGTACTTCATACGGGTCAGGCAGGGGCTGTGAGGCGCCTAAGACAGCCGGGAGGCCTGACACGAACACGATGTTATAAAATAACACGTTACGAGGCAGCGCCCCGGGCACCCTGACCGGGTGGGCAGCATCCCTGCCGCGGCAGGGGGCTGGGGCCGGGTGACCTGAGGTCCCTGCCCGCCCTGTGACTGTGACCGTACGGAGCGGGGCGACAGCAGCCCCCTCGGCTCCCCGGTGGCCGCGGCGAGCCCCCTGCCCTCAGGGGACGGGAGCGCAGCGCCCCCGGTACCTCTTGGAGATCTCCGTGTAGCGCAGCTGCAGCTTAGCCTGGAGGTCCCGCTGCAAGGCAAGGCGAGAGAGTCTCAGGGGACGAGGGCCACCCCAGCCCCCCCGGCCCCGAGCAGCGCCCCGCGGCCGCCCTCACCCCCGCCAAGAAGTTGCGGAGCCGCTGGATGAGGCGGGTGGCCGTCGCCATCTTGGCCGCTGTGAAGGGCAGGGCGGGGCGGGGCGGGGCGGGGCGCGCGGGGCACGCCGGGTCTCGCGAGACTTTGGCGCTATATAAGGCGGAGCGGGGGCGGCACCGCCCCCTTCCTGCGCCGCGGAGCCGCCATGGACACGAGCCGCGTGCAGCCCATCAAGCTGGCCAGGGTGCGGGGCCGGGAGCGGGATGGGGCTGGGCTGGGCTGCGGGAGGGGGCAGCGGGCTGACGCCGTGCTCTATGCCCGCAGGTGACCAAGGTGCTGGGCCGGACCGGCTCCCAGGGGCAGTGCACGCAGGTGAGTGGGCCGGGCCGGGCCGCGGTGCCGCCGCCAGGCCGAGCCGAGCTGACGCCGCTCCGTGCCGCAGGTGCGCGTGGAGTTCATGGACGACACGAGCCGCTCCATCATCCGTAACGTGAAGGGCCCGGTGCGTGAGGGCGATGTCCTCACCCTGCTCGAGTCCGAGCGTGAGGCCCGGCGGCTGCGCTGAGCCGGTGGGTGCCCCCCTCCCTGGTGCTGAGCCCGGCGCTGCCCGGCCCCGCCGCCCCCGAGCAGCAGAGGGATGGCGCCGTGCCCCTGGTCAGACATAGCCTCTGCTGTTCCCTTTCAGGTGATGAAGACTTGTCCCGTGTACTCGGAGCCACCAATGTACATCATCTCAGCTGGACGTGGGTCACCGATGGAGAGGAGCGTGGCGTTTGTGTTGCTCACACAATAAAAGTTTTTTTTTTTCCAATTCTCCTTTGTCCAGGACTCACTTTCCGAGTGTGTGAATGTTCTGGCTTGTCTTGGTGTGCACACACCTGCCTTTTGTTGTTGGGTTCGGTCAGACAAAAGCATACACTGCTTATGACTGGGGCTACATGTTAGGCCTTCATCTTGACACATCCGTGTTCTTGTGTTTTTGTTAACTTGTCATTTGCAACAAAATAATTTGTTTTGATTACAGCAATGTTAAATTCAGACCAATCTGATAAGTGTTTCTCTGTGTGTCACCAACAGGGTGGCACTGGTATACCTGATGGACTTCAGTGGAATCTACTAACAAGTCAAAAGTCAAACTTTGTACCAGTTTGGAAAGTGGCTGCCTGCTGCTTCTGTTTTTCTGTCCTCAGTAAGCTATTCTATAAATACTACTATAAATATAACTGCTTGCTGTCTTTCCTGGCAGTCGCCCACAAAGAGCACTCATCTCTCTCCCTTAGAGGAGTTGGTAAATTGATTTCACTTTCTTCTCAGCTTTCCCTTCCACCACAAAATTAGCTAGAAGAGTTTGTTATTTTAGGCTACTATATAACTGTAGAGGTAAGACTGAAAGGGTTAGGAAATGTCACAGGAGGTGGTTTTTAAGCACTTTGCCCCTGTGGCAAACTAGCATTTTCTACCAAGTGGGAGCGACGCTGTTCTGTGATGTTTGAACTAAGTCAGGTCTGTGGCTCCTAGTGCTGTGCTCACCATCATGCAGTGGTCTGTCCCATGGGGAGTGTTCCTCCTTAGATGTTCTGAACCATATTAAGGCACTTCAGTAACAGGTGGGAATGAAGGCTTGGGAATCCCAAAGCTCAGGAGAGCACTTAAGAATTGAATGTTCAAATTGCTGAGCTTAGGCAGGTAGTGAGGGTTGTTGTTCAAGGCTGGCATTGGAGGAGCATTTCTAATTCCTTTTCCTTCCTGCAAGTGGTAGCTGTGCCTTGGTCAGGCCTGTGATTTTTATGGTCTGGAGAAGGCAGTTGCTGGGGACGTGCTTGTGTTACTTGACCTAGCTCTTGATTCCTCTGTGGTGTCACTTTAGTTTCAGAGCATAGGGGTGCATCTCTTACCCTGGTTCTGGTGACAGAGCTCTCGGGCTAGTTCTGAATGCAAGAAGCCCACCTTGGAGTTTACTTCTCTGGCTGCTGTTTTCTCCCAGCACAGCTTTGGCAGTGACCAGGGAACCTCTGTGCTCTGGACTGGAGGCAGTGCAGGGCTGCCAGACACGAGCAAGGTGTGAGGCATCAGCTGTGAATTAGTGGCAGCTGGGGGTGAATTTGTAGTGAGGTGGCTTGGAGCAGCTGTTGCCCTTCCCAGCTAACCCTGTGTGGTCGGCGTACCCTCAGCCATGTGTGAGGAGTGAGGTCTCCTTGCATCCCCACTGTTGGATGATTGCTCTACAACAACACAGCTGAACAGCATCAACACCAGGGCAAACCAAGGAGAGTGAAGGGGGTCCAGTGTCTTGCTTGGTCCCATGAAGTGAAACAGGCCAGAAGATGCCACCTCATGGTACCTGAATCCAGTTCCTAGCTCTGGAGAACTTCAGCTGGAAGGGAACAAGACTGATGGATTTAACCAGTTCTTAAACTTGTAGGGAATGGGTTGAAATGCTGGCGACTGCTCAGGGCCAGGGCTGTGCCCAGGCTGTCCCTCTGCAGAAGCTGTTCTGGGGGTTTTAGCTTGACTCAAACAAGGAGGCAGGAGACTGCTGATGGTCATTGTAATATTTCAAAATAATTTTACTTGAAGTTTTATTTATCTTAAAAATAAACATCAATATTAAAATGTCAGTAAACAAACCTGTGACACCAAAGCAGTGAGTATGGAATACATACAGAGCAGCGCAAAGAGTGGCTGTGAGCATCTTCTATTAACTTCAATGCAAAGCTGAAAAAGGGCGAGGACAGCGGCACGTTGCCCAAACAGGTTTCTTGGGGAGCATTTCCCAGCAGACAGAATGGCTCAGACAAGGCCTGTGTGGTGTGAAAGGGAGGGAGGAAGATGAGCGGAGGAGGAGGAGCTGCCACATGGGTCACCTTTGTGAAGGAGTCAGAGAGCGCAGCCTGCTTCACATGCAAAAGCCTTTTTTTGCTCCCAGTCCTTAAAGCTTACCTTGTCTGTTCCCACCCCGCCTGGTGCGCACACACTCACACACGCACACACGTGCTCTGACATACGCGTCCATCTCCGCAGGCCCTAGGCTTTCTCCCTCTGAGCTCTTCTTGCTGATCTCTTCCTGGAGCTATCCTCAGCCACCCTCCCCTTGGGGAAGGGAAGTGGGCAGAGAGGGACTTGCGAAGGCAACTCGAGCCCCTGAGCTGCTAGTGGCTGTGAGACTTAAAAGGGGAAGCGTTTACGAGGTGATTTTTATCTTTCCTTCTGGATCCTGTGTGGGGCATCAGCTGGGCAGGCCCAGTCCCTAAGCAGTTGTGGCTCTCAGTCCCTTCTTCAGCTTGGCTGTAGCCCCAAGCATCCAGAAGTTTCGCTCTCATCGAGCAAATCAAATTGTTGAGTGATCTCATGTTGAACTCCAGCTTTTTTTGACAAAGCAATGTATTTTTTTTTCCTTTGTGTACATGTGCTAGAGAAGCTTCAGGCTTCTGCTGGGAAATGAAATGCCGGAGAAGATGAGGACACATTTCAGTCTGGAAATGCTCCCGTGGCAGTGTGAGCTCTGTGTCCCCTCTCCTGTCGCTGATGCTCACCCTCCTGCAGCCCTGCTCCCCGTCACTGGCTCTGCTGCCCTCCTGCAGTTGCTGGGAGCTGGCTCTAGGAGCAGAAACCAGCTGCTATTTCTGCTGGCTTGCTTTTTCGCTGTTCCGGTGAGCTGGGGCCTTGCAGAGGGCTCCAAGGTGGCACAGCTCCAGTGATCGTGGCCGGGAGCGGAGGGCACTTGATGCTTGGCTCCTCTGTCACTTGGAGCGAGGTGGGCACCGTGGGACGCTTCCTGCAGCAGGCAGGGCGAGCGAGGCCCAGGGACAGCGCCTGCTCTATTGCCAGGAGGATGAAAACATCTTCAGCCTCAGGGAGCAATTCAGCACACGAAGGAGCAGCAGGAGGGGGGACATAAATTACAGCCCAGCACTGACGGTGGCCAGCTGCCACGTGGCTGGATCCAAAGGTCATTCTAATTTGGTTTCTTTGGGTTCCCGGGGCTCTTGGTGCCCACTGTTGATGGCCCCTGCTGTAGAGAGGGAGGAGTCACTGAATGTCACCAGAGACCATCCAGTGGCTCCTGGTGATGGCCAGCCAGGCTGGTCCCTTGCCACCGAGGATGCGCTGAGCAGCTGGCACCTGGGATGCTCTGCTCTCGCCTCCACAACCCCTTCCTTGGGGACCATCAGCTGCTCTCCTCTGTCCCGGCCCCGTTCCCCTCCCATGCTGCCCCCTGCCCACTGTGCAGCCGAGTCAGTGGCACTGTGCCACCTCTGCGTCCCTTGCACGGGACCGAGCGGGTGGCGGGGGCTGCGGTACTCACGTGTGGCTGCGCCTTTGTCCCATTCAGGTGGGCATACAGGAGCACCGCGATGTTGCTGTGGCCGGCCTCCAGCGCGATGGCGACAGCGTTGTTACCATCCTAAGGAGGGC
Source organism: Stictonetta naevosa (assembly GCA_011074415.1). Taxonomy (NCBI): domain Eukaryota; kingdom Metazoa; phylum Chordata; class Aves; order Anseriformes; family Anatidae; genus Stictonetta; species Stictonetta naevosa. The sequence goes on along the minus strand of CM021724.1, from coordinate 3,689,650 downwards.
AGGAGAACAGTTGGGAAGAGGTTTTGGGTCCAGGAGCGGGTGAGCATGCCTGGGCCCCAGCGGCTTACGCTGTCCACAATGGAGATGTTGCAGGTGGGCTGAGCCAGCAGCAGCTTCACGGTCTCCACGCGGCCGTGCTCGCAGGCGCACATCAGCGCCGTCGAGCCCTCCTCGTCCTGCAGGTTCACGTCAGCGCCGCAGGCGAGCAGGGCTTCCACCATCTCCTGCCGTCCGTGGCTGACAGCCAGCATCAGCGCCGTCTGGCCAGCCTGCGTGACATAAGGGACGCTGCCAGGACGGTTGTGCCACCCGCTCATCCCGCTGCTGCCCCAGTGCCCACAGGGGCTCCGAGCACCTGCTTGCCCGGAGATGGAGCCCCGATGCCCATGATGGATGAAGACGCACGACGCCCTCCCCATGCACTGCCCTCACCAGGTTTGGGGTCGTGCCCTCGGGGTGGGCTCAGGAGGCGAGTGAAGCCCCGGGAGCTGCCCGCAAGGGGGGTCAGGACGCGGTGGCCCCCATCCCACACCAACCTGGCTGGCCTTGGCATTGACGTTGCCCATGCTGAAGAGCCTCCTGACCACGTTCATGTCGTCCTCCTGCTCGACGGCTGCCAGCGCTGCCAGCATGAGCGCCGTGTAGCCGGCTTTGTTCTGGTGGTCCACGTTACAGACCCCTGTGGGGACGGGCAGAGCCGGGGGAGGCTCAGGGTGCTGCTCCCACGGGGGGAAAGGGAGGGTGGCGTCCTGGCAGGGGGACGTTTCTGGAGCTGTGGCAGACCTGAGGTCACCCACCCGTGTCCAGCAGCAGCTGCACGATGTGGAAGTTGGAGTGGGAGACGCTGTAGTGCAGGGCTGTGTTGCCGTTCCCGTCGGCCAGGTTCACCACGTGGGCCAGGAGGGCTGGCGAGAGCTCGGCGAAGGCCAGGAGGTGGTTGGCAACTGTGTCGGGGACGGATGACTTCTGGCTGGACAGACGGAACCACTCCTGCAGGACCAGGCTGCTGCTGGTGAGCTGCGGGCAGCGAGCGGGGCTGAGCCTCTGCGTGGCGCAAAGGCAGGACCCCAAAGCCCAGCCCAGTGCTGGGACGGCCCTGGCTCAGTCCGCGTGGATTTGGGGGTAATCTGGGTCTTGTTTTGGGAAGAAAAGCGTTGATCTGGGCTTCGCTGGCCCCGGGGTGCCCTGAGCTGCGGGGCGAGCCGCTGTCAGCCCAGCACGAGCCGCGCCACCCGCAGCCCCCAACTCACCGCCTCCTTGCTCTTGGTGGCCCCGGGGTGGCCCAGGTGGGTCTTGACGATGAGGCAGGCCTCCCGCATCCTGGGGCTCAGCTCGAACCTGGGGGGAGCATGAGGGTGGCTGCAGCACCACGCGGCGAGGTATCCCCGGCCCCTCTGCCCCCCAAGCAAGGCCCCAAGGTTTTGCTCCTCTCCCCAGTTCCTTGCGCTCCCCCCGGTGAATGTCTCCCCCCATTCCGAGCCTTCCTCCCCAGGCCTGCAGCCGTGCCCCCGGGGTGTCCAGCCTGCCAAATGCAGCCTTATACGGACGTGCTCAGACACGATCTGCCCATTTTTAGGCCGAATTTTTTCCCTTTGTTGAAAAATGCTACTGAGGTGGTTTTTTTTTTTTCGTTGTTTTCTTTTTTTCCAATTTATCTCCTGTAGAAAAGAGGCAGCTGCAGCCTCGGTCTCGTGGTTTCCTTAGCAGACCCGAGATGCTGGAATGATTTTTTTTCTGCCGAATGGTTTCCGCAGGAGGCGGGCGTGTTTTTCCCATCAGCTGCACCGAAACGCGGCGCAGAAGCCCTGAGCCATGCCTGGCACCTTTCCTCCGGCACTTACTTCTCCTTCACCTCGGTGGGCTCTGGCGGGGCCACGCTGGCCTCCTCATGCTCCTGCTGCTCGCCCGGCTCGCTCTGGCCACCCCCGGCATCCTCTCCCTCCTCCTCCGAAGTGTCGGTGCCACCCTGCTCCTCACTGTCGGAGCTGTCGGCTGAAGCCTTCTCAGAGGAGCTGTCCCCATCCTCTTCCTCCTCCTCGCTGGACGTGCTCTCATACCTGTGCAGAGGGAGGGGGCTCAGTGATGCCCTGCGGTGGGAGCTGCTGTACCCGCCGGTCCCCCCGGAGCTCCCCGCTGCCCCCAGCACCGAGGGAACACGGGGCGCTGGCGGGAGCCCCAGGCACGTACTCCCCGTTCAGCACGCCCACGAACTGCAGGCTCTTCTTGCTGCCCTCGGCCTCGCTCCGGGGGGCACCGTCTCGCTTCTTCATGATGGACTTCAGGGCTCCTGGAGCAGAGAGATGGGCAGCAGGGGTCAGTGAGCCAGACTCCCCCCAGGGCTCCCGGGCACCCCAAGCCCCCTCCCCAACTCACTGGCTGCAGGGCTGGCGGCTGCTCTGCCGTCCCGTGCTGAGGACGGATCCCGGCCACCGTCCGCCTCCTCCACAACTGCGGCCCCAGGGGCCAGGCTGCCCAGGCACGTGTCCCCTGTCACTTCCAACGCCTCCGCTGCACCCTGGGGACCACTTGGGGTGCTCTGGCATCCGGCACCGCCAGCGCTGGGCTCCAGATCCTTGCGTGCTGGGATGGCGGTGCCTGCATCAGCAGCACCCATGTCGGTGCCGGCCCTGTCGGTGCCGGCCCTGTCGGCCTGGCTGCCTTTGTCTTCGTGCCCCGTGGCCACATCAGGCCCGACTGCCACATCCCGCCTGTCGGGGCAGCAGCCCACCCCGACGCAGGCCGTCGGCGGGGAGCACCCCACGGCCACATCCACCGTCTCCACGGGGTCGCCGACTGCCTGGCTCTGCGTCACCACCGCTGCCTCCACCAGCACCTCGGCCACCTGTGGCTTGGCTGTCACCTCCTTGTCCGTGCGCCCGCGGGGCCGGCGGGCGCAGACCTCCAGCCGCAGCTCCTCCAGCTCCCGCGTGGCCTCCTGCAGGTGCCCCTCCATCAGGGCAATCACCTCCTTCTGGTGCCCCACCGTCTGCTGCAGCAGCTCCAGCTCCCGCTCCACCTCAGGGGCGAGCCCCAGCGAGGACTCGAGCACCCACACGGCCGCGTCCCGGCACTCTGGGGCCCTGCTGCCCGCCTCGCCGCTGCCCACCTGCTGTGACTGGTAGTAGAAGACGGCGTCGGTCATGGGCCGGTCCTCGCCCACGGCCACAGAGCGACACGGCCTCTCGTCACCCCTGGGGCGGGCGGCCGTGCCCTTGCCCGGCCAGCCACGGCTGCCCCGCTCTGACACGGCCAGCTTCTCCGTCAGCTTCCTCAGCTCCGCGATCTTGCTTGCTCGACCCTTTGCCGGCTCTGCTTCGCACTCCAGCCCCGCTCGGGGCTGCTCCTCGCTCCCGCCGGGCTCCGCCGACAGCTTCTCCATCAGCTTCGCCTTCTCCTGCTGCAGCTCACAGATCTGCATCTCCAGGAAGGGGATGGTTTTCACCTGCTCCTCCAGGTCCCGCAGCTGCCGCAGAGCCGCGGCCATCTGCTCCCGCACGTGCTGCAGCGGGGCAGCGCCGAGCCCTGCAGCCGGCGTGCTGCGCCCCGAGCTGCCAGGGCTCATCCGTGCGGAGCCCGGCTGGCCCTCGGTGCCCGCCGGCACCCATGGGTGCACCTGGCTCGGGGCGCCCGGCTGCGAATGGCTCTGCTCCTGCTCTAACCTCCTGCTCGTCTCCAGCAAGGTCTTCTCCACCTGCAGGTTTCGTGCCAAGCACTTGCGGGCAGGAGGTGGGAGCAGCCGCACGGCCGGCGGGGGAGATGTGGGGTGGGAGGTTTGCTTGCTCAGGGGCTCCGGGGGCGCCCGGCCGTGTGGGGACAGCAGCAGCGCGGTCCTGCCGTCCTCGCTGGCCGTGGAGGTGAGGGACTCGGTGGAGGTCCAGCCGCTGGTGTGGCTGCTGGGGCTGCGCAGCGTGCCGAGCTGCTGCCTGGCCCCTTTCGCCCTGCGCGGCAGCGGCACCTTCTTGAGCGTCTGGCCGCTTTCGATGTCATCGACGTATTTCAGGAAATCCAGGTCCAAGAGGAAGCCGTAGGGGGTTTCCACCGAATACGAGCTCTTCTCCCCATCGTCTTGGTCCCTGTACAAGAACGGCCCCCCGAGATCTGCAAGACAGGCAGAGACACTTAGGGAGGGACCTGGCAGAGACAGGAAGGCTTTTCCAGCCAGGTTATGCCGGGATTCACAGCCCGCAGCCCCCCGTTGTGATGCTGCTGGACAAGGACATGGTGGATGGCCCATCCCTGGCACCTGTGGTGCCATCAGGTGTTGCAGGGCACCTGCTCTGCTTTCAAGTTGCTGCAGGTGATGACACCCATTGGGACGGGATGGCTGAGCCCTGCGCCTCCCCTTTGCTCCTTCCACTGTCCCCTGCCCACAGTGGCCCCGCCAGGTCCCCGCACACAGCTCTGGTCCCTTTACCTGGAAGGTTCTGGTTCAGGTGCGCAGGCTGAGCCATCTTCTCCCCGGGATGCCGCCAACCGTGGGACCATCAACCTGTAACAACAGCGGGGCCCTGTCCTGCGACACCCTGCAAACCAGCCCGTCCCCAGCAACCCCAAACCGCTCCCCTGGCGTGGGTGCCCCAGCCCCGAACCCGGGGCACATCCCTGCGGCCATGCCCCGACACCAGCTGGGTTCCCTCCGTGTGCCGGCACCGGGCTGGGGCTGCTCCCAGGCGGGCGAGCCCTGCGCTGCTGGCGGGGCTGGGGATTGTTTGTACATTTAAGGAATGCTTCGCAGCCTGGGCTGGGGCGGCCACGCTGCCAGCTCCGAGGGCGCAAAGCCATGAGTCAGAGCTCGGCTGCGCCGGGGGAGCAGGCTGGGAGAAGGAGGCTGTTGGAGCGGGGCACTGAAGCCTTTATGGGAGCAAGAAGTTTGCCTAGGATAATGAAACCAGATGCTTCTGCAAAGCCACGCGACCGCAGGCATCTCCCAGCACCCAGCAGTTGCTCTGCACCATGTCCACCCTCGCCGCAGGGCACCCTGCGTTGCCAACGCCCCCCCCCCCCCGTGCTGCTGACCCCCAGCCCTGGCTCCTGCCCACCCTCGGGGGCTGCTTGGTGGCCCCAGGAGGGACCCGGCTGCTTTTCCCCGAGGATAACATGGGATAAGGCATGGTGTGTGCGGGGGGTGGTGGTGAAACGAGAGCCCGGTTTTCCCAGGAGCCAGGCACGCGCAGGCTGGAGGGGAGCCAGCAGGATGCCCGCCTGCAAGCCTGGCACTCAGCGTAGGGAGGCAGGCACCGCGGCAAGCACCGGCATTTCCCTTCCCCGCGGGAAAAAAGGTGCAAAAATGGGCTGCAACGTTCCTGAAAACCCAACAAAAGGCGAGGGGAGGGAAATGGCAGCGCGGGCCATGGTCCAGGGGTGAGCTCACCGCCGAGGGGCTGGCAGCTGCAATTGTTCAGCTCCAACCTGCTGCATCTGGGCACTGGGGCTGCGGGAACAATGTTGCCTGGTGGAAAACATTTGAGCCAAATCAAGCCCGGTGCTGGGAACGTTCCGGTTCCCAGCTTCGTCGATCCCTTGCAGGAAGCAGCCGTCACTCAAGCAACGTCTGTCCCAGGAGCTCCAGTGCTGGTCCCCATGTCCCCAGGGCTCCCCGTGCCCATGCCCACACTGCCTGGGTGGGGGTCCCTGTGCTGTGGGGGACGTGGGGACCCTCCCCACAGAGCGCTGTGCAGCTGTCAGTGGGCAGAGCATTTGGCACTGCTCTATTTTCGGCACCGTCAGGAAGAAGGCACAGGACAAGTGCCACTGTGGGCGAGGGGACGGAAGCTGCTGGCACGTCAAGGCCTATTCGGAGAGCGGCTCAGCGATGGTGTGAGCGGCCAGAGAGGCCCAGAGGCATCAATGCCACAGAAAAGGACCAGGTCTGATCTGCCTAAGGGAAGCTGGGGATCAGCATTGCCTGGAAAAGGGCACAGGGACCGCTGGCATCCATAACCGAACCTCTGGGCATTTCGTTCCTCTCCTTGGCCCCACTCTGCCCCCAAGCCCAACACCTCATTTTAACGAGTTGTAGCGAGTGACCCACTGCAAATAGCTCAGCCGGCCCCGGGAGCAGTGCCTGGGACCGCGCAAGCCTCTCCCCACGCAGGGATGCTCCACGCTTCCACCCGTCTCACCCAGCAGCCAGGAGGCCGCGGCCCCACGCTGCCGGCCCTGGCACGCAGGGATGAGCTGGGCAGGATCGAACCCTGGGCTCCCTGATTCCGCCAACACACCCCAGCCGATGAGCACCCCGGGGGTGAGACAACCGCCTCCGCCTCCCTCGGGATCTTCTTGGCTAAGGGCTACCTCCGTGCTGCCACCCCACTGCCGGCCTCGTGCCCAACAGGCTCACGCATCCCCCTCCTCGCTGAACTGGGGAAGCGGCCGGTGTCCTCCTGCGTGGGGCCCGGTGCCCTCGATGCAAGTAATTAAACAGCGCCGAGGCCAGGATCGAGCCCCCCCGGGCTTCGCGCTCACCGTGAATCAAGCGGGAGGAAAAGGGAGAGCAACAGGAGCGGCCTTGCGGCCCCGAGCACGGGCGCATTTCCTCGGGGAAGCGGCCCGGCAGCTCCCTTCCGCCGCGCGACCGGGAATTGTCCTGCCTGGGGCCGCGCCAGGAAAAGGACCATGCTCAGCACCGCACTGCAGGGGGCTGCAAGGGCTGGGCACCGCGACGCCTCCCATAAGGCTTGTGGCAATGGTGCCCCTGCTCCAGCGTCGCACTCGCTTTCTTTTAGCCGTCCCCTCCACGCCAGTGACCCAGGGACGTGCTTTCCCCTTGTCGTGCCTGCTCAGCCAGCTGCAACCCAGCCCACGGCTGCCACTGGGCTGGCAGGGGAGGAGAGGAGAGCATCAGGCCAAAGTTGAGCTCTCGAGGCGTAAGAGGAGCTGACACGCAGCAGCGGCGAGAGGGTTAAGTCCCCACGTCCCAGCCGTCACCTGCTGGGCTCGGCCACACAAAGCCAGCCTTGTCCCTGCGGCCGCCAGCACCGCGGCACCGGTTCAAAGAGCAGCCGCTCTCCATCTCAGCTCAAGCCCTGGCGGGGAGGACCGTGTCGGCGGCTTTGTTGCAGAAGGCTGGGTTTTGGCAGCCTTGGCCGCTCCCCTGGACACCGGGCTGGGTGCTGCCGGGTGTCTCCGCACCCCTGCCGAGCCAGCAGGCACCCCTGTGCCCAGGAGAAGACGTGCCAGGACCTGGTGCTCTGCTCAAAGCACCGGTCCCGGAGATGGGAGGACCCTGTGCCATCCCAGCTCCCTTCAGAAGTTAAAGCATCGTTTCTGGCCCTGGCATTTCCGCACAAAAGCTGGTTGGCGCAAGCTGCAGCGCTGCTGGGGAGGCTCATAAGCACAACGGGGATGTGCAGGGACCGAATTGTCCCTGCAGAGCTGGGGCCATGCTCTGCCCTGGTCCCACTCTTGTTTTATCCCCTTGCTGTCATACTGATGCCCACACAGGAAATTTTGGTCTAAAGTGGAGCTGCTCAGCTCGAGTACAATAAAAATCCACGGCAGGTGAGAGGCCCCTCGGGTGCCGGGAGCCCAGCTGGATGCTGAGCTGCGCCCACACAGCCGAGCAAGCCGACGACAGCCACCGGAGCTGAATCTGCCGGCCAGGCCTGGAGAGGAACCCTGGCTCAGGACCACCCAGCACCGCACCCCAGGCTGAGCCCAACCCACTGCGAGTCACTGGCCTCATGGTCCATGGGGCGATGCTCCTCCAGTCCCAAAGCCCAGGGCCAGTGGGCGAGCGATTTTTAAGCTCTGGCCACCTCTGCACCGCATCCCCTGGCGAGGGGCGCAGCGGGGCTGCTCCCTGCCCCAGCCGCGCGATCCACGGGGCTGGAGCGAGGCGACCGCCCAGGGCCGGACATGCTGACGGCGCTCCCTGGCCGTCCTCCGAGCCAAAACACTGAGGTCATGAGGAATGTGAGAAGAACAGAGTCCAGAGCAGCCCCGGCCAGTGCGACTTGATTTATCTTCGCGAGGCACGTTTCCCCTGAAGCTGCGCACGGGCGATAAGCCCTGAAGCCCCGGGCTGAGGCTGTTCCAAAGTTAAAGGGAAACCACTGAGCAAGCAGGCGGCTTCCTCCGCAGCAAGAGGGCTGGAGCTGCCAGAGACCTGCTGGGATTTGGGATCCTCCCACGGAGCTGTCACAGCCCTGAGCTGGCTGTCACGGGGGCACTGTCACCTGCGATGCCACCGCCGGTGTGGCGGGCTGGGCACAGCCAGGGGGGTTTGGGTGCTCAGCGCCCCTTCCCCTCAGTGCCTCCGCCCTAGCTGGATGGGATGGACGGGTCAGCGCGTGCCTGGGCCACCCAGGGCTGCCGCAGGTCCTTGGCCACGCACGGGGTGGGTGTGCCTGCACTGACACAGGGACGGAGGGAGGGGGGGAAGGTTCGGTCTTCCCCACAGCCTGATTTGAGCGCTGGGCTCTTCTTTCTGGAGTTGTTGTCACCATTGCCGGGGTCGGCCGATCGGGAGGCCTGGGAGCTACTCGGGCTCCCACCCGCTGCAGCGATGCTTGGACCTCCCCGAGCTCACGCAGCGCCTGAACAGCGGGCGCACGGTTGGCACGCAGACGTGCTCGCTTGGGGAATGGCTCCGGGTACCCCTATAGCTCCTATATAGCACCTATAGCTCTGCGTACCGCTCTGCCAGGAAACACCTACTGCCGGTCCTGCACCCGCACTGCAGCCCACCAGCACCTTCCACCAACACCTTCCAATTCTTTCGGGGCTGGTGACGAAGCACGGAGTGGGCAACAAGCCCCGACAGCCTGCGACCGTCCTGCGGCAGGGAGGCTGAATCCACGCTGGGTGGGCACTCAGGCACGGGCGGGGGACGGTGGCTTCCCCGCATGCATGCGAGGGCCTCGCTCTGGCCTCGCCCTTCTCAGCTGGGAGCACCCCGAGCCCTGCGTGCTTCCAGCACCTGAGGAACCCCACGGCACCCATGGGTCCCTTGGTCCCCAGCACCACGGGGTGCCCCCAGCCCCCCATCCTCCAGCACCACGGGGTGCCCCCAGCCCCCCAGCCCGGGACCCCCCCCCGGATCCCCCCGGGACCCGCCCTCCCCTCCAGCCGCCGTTCGCCGGCCCGGCCCGGCCCCGACGGAGCGCAGCCCCCGCTCCAGTCCCGCTTCCCCCGCTCCGGTTCTCTCCCTGCCGGGATGCCCGGAGCCCCGCCGCACCCCCGGGGGCTCCGGCGGGGCGGCAGCAGCCCTTCGTTGGGCCCCGTCCCGCCGCCGGAGCCGCTCCCGGGCCCACCGCCCCTCAC
>CM021724.1:3652736-3675386 GCA_011074415.1 Stictonetta naevosa | reverse complement strand
GGGTGCTGGGGGTGCATAAATGGGGTGGGTGCTGGGGAGGGTGCTGGGGGCGGGTGGGTGCATGGGGTAGGTGCTGGGGGTGCATACATGGGGTGGGTGGGTGCATGGGGTGGGTACTTGGGGGGGTGCTGGGGGTGCATAAATGGGGTGGGTGCATGGGGTAGGTGCTGGGGGTGCATACATGGGGTGGGCGGGTGCATGGGGTGGGCGCTGGGGTGCGTGCATGGGGCGGGTGCTGGGTATCTGTGTATGGGGTGGGTGCGTAGGGTGGGTGCTAGAAGGGAGTGCAAGGGGTGAGTGCTGGGGATGTGTTTGGGGAGTATCTGGAATGGGTGCTGGGAGTGGGTGCTGGAGGTGGTGAAGGGGTGGGTGTGCAGGATGGGTGCTGGGGGTGGGTGAGAGGGTCGGGAGCTGGAAGTGAGAGCCTGAAGCTGGGGAATACCAGGGGTGGGAGCTGGGGGTGGGGAGGGTGAGTGCAGTGTGTCCGGGTGGGTGCTGGAGCTGGGTCCAGGTGTGCCTTGGATGGGTGCTGGAAGTGCATGGGGAATTGAGGGTGGGTGTCTGGGGTGGGTGAGTGGGTTTGGGTGAAAGAAGTGGGGTGCACAGGGTGGGTGTTTGGGGTGGGTGGGGTGATGGATGCTGGGGATGGGGCAGGTGAGTGGGGAGGGGGGTGCGTGATGGGTACCTGAAGCAGGTGCTAGTGATGGGTATTGAGGTGGGTGCCCAGGGTGGGTGCAGGGGTGTGTTCAGTGGGTGGGGTGGGTGCCGGGGGGGCTGTGGGAGGCAGTTGGGCCCCACTGGGAGGTGAGGGCAGGACCTCTTCACAGGCGGTGGGACAGTGACAGGAGGGACAAGAGGCCACACAGCCTGGGCCAGTGCAAAGCAGCTCTTTGTCCCCCACCCTGACCTAGGCATCCCCTCAGTGGCTGCTCCCAGCTGCCTGTCCACAGGGGGGGCAATGTGGAGAGGTGGAGACAAGGGAGAGAACGAGCAGAAGGTCCCAGATTGCACCTCCCAGCCCTGCTGCCCTGCTCTGCACTGCACGCTTGGCCCTGCACACACAGGGCAAGCCAACGCCTCTGATACCTGTGCCGGCGCAGAGCCTCCCTTCTGATGGCGGTGGCTGCCATCGTCCTGGATGAGCCCTGAAGACGCTCAGCTACCTCCCACCAACTAAAACACTAAAACAGCATCTCCAGCAGATGGATGGCGTCTTTATATATCCAGTGCTCGCTTTTTGGGGGGGCTGCTGCCACGCCGGTTTGCTTCCCCCAGATGGTGCCTGAAGCAGTGGAGGGGATGGCTGGGGACAGGGATGCGTGACAGCCATTCAGGAAAGCAAACCTGAGCAGACTGAGCTCTGCCGCAGCGCGTGGGGCTTCTCGGCCATCAATCATTCAGTGCCGTTAATTTTTAACGTGCAAAAATCTTTCTAAGTAAGGAGCCCGGCATGGAACGAGGCTGATGATTAATTCAGGCAGTGACGCACCAGGGGCTGCAGCTTGTGCGGGGTCCCACTGCTGGGGACCGGCCACGGAGCAAACGGGGCGGCTGGGAGGGGACAGAGCTGCCATGGCCGGCGTCACACATCGCTGTCACAGCCCCCGCTGGGTCACAGATGAGCGGTGCTGCGGTGGCACTTTGTGGTGTCCGCCCCGGCGCTGGCTGCAGTGGGAGCTGCTCAGAGCGGGGTCTCCCTCAGCCCTTCCTCCCACCCAAACCTCCCCACGGGGCTTTGGAGAGGGTGAGCCAAATCGAGAGGCCGGTAGTGAGTATGAGTTAACCTATAAACAGCATCGGGATGGGGGAAAAAAGCACTGAATGAGGGCATTTTGTTCCAGCAAATGGCCCAGCTGTGCTGCTCCCAGCCCGGAGCTGCACAGCGCAGGGGCAGGGCTGAAACAGCAAAGAGCCACGAGCCACGAGGAGCTGTGCCTGCGGGAGGGCACGCTGCCCCTGCTAAAACGGCTGCCATTTCAGAAGTAGATGGAGAAGATGTTGATGAAAACCCTGGGACTGTTGAGCCTCTAGTCCCAGGGTTTTAAAATTTTAAATTTTAAGTATCTGAGGAGCTCTGCTTACCGTTCTTGCCTTCCCGTTAAAAGGCAGGTGGGGGTGTGCCGTTTCGGGGGGGGACGTGGGATCCACCCCCCAGTGACCCCTAACAGATAGTTTCAGTGTTGGCCGGTGCAGCAATGAGCGATTTTTCTGGTTCAGCTGAGTGCTCCAAGGGACCGTTCTGCTGCCTGCAGCTACCCATGCCCAGAGCCTCTTGTCTGGCTCTGGGGCTGTGAGCTGAGGCCCTGCAACCATGGGGCCGGCCGGCCCTGCACAGGACTTTGCAGGAGAAGAATAGGAAATGCAATCAAAGCTTTTTTAGGAAATACACGAGTGAAAAGCACCAAAGGGCTGCTTGAACTGTGAGGTCTTTGTGGCTTGAACGTCACTTATCTTCTGGTCACAAAACCTCTCTCTGGATCTTTGTCACCATGACTCTCTCTGGACGGACGGAGCGGCTGCGTGCAGTAACAGGTACCTCGCCTCCGAGCCTCACCTGGATGCAAAACTCAAAGGGAGCTTTTTTTTTTGATGGCCAAAGCCTCTGACAAGTGGCCCATGGCCAGGCTGGAGGGGAGCGGTGCGGGAGGGCAGCAGGAAGCCTTGCCGTGCTGCATGAGCACGAGGAAATCAAGCAGATTTGCAAGTCCCCAAATTCCAGACGCCACAGGAAGGAGCGATAATGGAAGGACTCCGCATTCGGGAAGGCGAGCTTAAATAATTGAGAGGAGTAGTGAGGTGGAAACGAATGCGCAGAAGGTTTGGGGCTCCCTGGAAGGGAGCAGAGATGGAAGGAATGGCTTTGCTACAATATTCATAAAGCTCCAAAGGCAACAGTACAAGTGCCTGCAAGAAGGGTTACTGCGTGAGCTTCTCTCCTCTGGCACTGCTGGGGCCCAGGGTGCTGCCAGGAGGCAGAGGGGGCTTGGGGGGCAGCCGCGTGCCTCGTGGCTCTTTGCTGACAATGCCACGTCCAGGAGGATGCTGCAGCCCAGCCCCAGCCCACTGGGGGCTCGTGCCACCCCCAGCCCCTTTTCCTGCATCATAGATTTTGGCAACCCCTCTTCCCTGGCCAGGGATGAGGAGCTGGGAAGGTACCGGGGGGTACTGGGGATGGTAGTGGGCATTGATCCTGTACTGGGCCTGGTACTGGGGATTAGCATTTGGCCTTGGTCCTGGTACTGGGTAAGGGGCATTGGTACTGGCCCTGGGTATGGGGTATGGGTACTGGTGCTGGGTATGGGGTATGGGTGCTGGACACTGGGGATGGGCACTGGTACTGGGTATGGGGTATTCACACAGGCACTGGGCATGGGACACGCATACTGGGCACTGATAGCATTACGTGGATTTGGTACTGGGGGTCGGTACTGAGTACTGGTAGCGGTACTGGGAATCAGCTTTGGGTGTAGGTCCTGGTGCTGGGCACAGGGTGTTGATACTGGGTTCTGGTCCAGCTCCTGGTGACTCACACTGCTCTCAGATACTGGTGCTGGGCGCTGGTACAGCAGCACGGACCTTGGGGTTAGTGCAGGTTTGGCGCTGGGCAGAGCATGATCGATGTGTGTGTGCATGGAGAGGGATGGCCCCGGCCGCAGGCCCAGCCACACGTGTCCCGGTCCCCTCCCACCATTGGGACTCGCAGTGCCCCAGCAGTGCTCTTTCCTGCTCTGTTGGAGACCCGGCGACCCTCCAGCTAAAAGCCCCAAACCTCTCCCCTTTCCCAGGCCATCAAAGGGGTCGCACATGAGCCTGGTGCCAGCGGCTGCAGCAGGACAAGGAGCAGCAGCCGCTCTGCAGGGCCAGAACACCCCAGCTGAGCCTGAGATAAGGATAGTGATAACGAGTGAATTATCCAGCTGTCCTGCGGAACAGCAGCCTCCTGCCCTGCCTGCTGACCCCACAGCACCCTCCAGTTTGCTGGGGCTGTTCCCAGCCCTGCTTTTTAACTTGAGCTTGCAAAACCTCGGCAACGTCCCCTGCTCCGCCGGAGCCAGGTGCACCAGGTAGGAGTGCAGACCCCGCACAGCTCCTCACCCAGGCCCTGGTTCCCAAGTAACTGGGGCTGTTTCTCGCAAATTCAGGCTTCATTTTAACATTTTCTACTTTGGACTGTCCATTAATATATGGGGCTGTTTTCCACCTCCGCTGTATCCCAGGTGTCCTGCTTTGGGCTGCTTGTCCCAAAGAAGTGGGGAAGGGGGTCCCCCGGCCGTGCCCCTGTTTGCCCCCCTTTCCTGACGCCTGCCAGAGATGGGTCTCTCTCGGAAGCGAAAGAACTGGTCCACAAACAGCACTGGAAGGAAGGTGAAAGGTGCTGGAGCCAGAGGGAAGGGGGCTGCCCCCTGGAAGGTCCCAGGCAGCTCAGGCTGCTCTGAGCACAGCCCCTTGCTGCCACCCCAGCTATGCAGTTTTGCCCTGATTTTCGTTGCCCCCAGCCAAGCCAAGAACTTCCCGCATGGGTCCCTGCTGTGCTAGGGCAGCGTTGCCAAAACTCCCCAAGCTGCTGCTTTCCTTGCTCAGAAACAGGGCTGGCAGCTTGAACAAGCCGCAGACATCTGATCTCTCTTGCATTTCTTCTCTCCGTATGTTCCCCGTTTTCAGGGGCTTTGGTTGGCCCAGGACAGCATGAAGCAGAGCCACGAACATCTGGAAGGCAGAACCCAACGGGGCTGGACTTTTTTGGCTGGTAAGGCAATGGCGACCCCAAGATTTGGCTCCCGAGGTGTTTCTGTTCCCAGCGCTGGCTCAGCAGCAATGCCCCAAGCACGCCGTGGCAGGCCCCGATCTCACGGCGCGTTCACGCATGTGCTTGCTCTTAAATGAGCAACTGCCGCTCTCCAAAGCCTGTGCACGGCATTAACCGTGCTGCGCTGAGCCCTTTATGCTCGATAAACACCTTTGGGAAATGTGTGCTTTCCAAATGCCTGCTTGTCTGGAGTTGTGTTTTTTTTTTTTTTTTTTTTCAGAGGAGAAAACAAGCAAGCTACAGCCTTTTCTTCTCAGTGGGCAGGGGACGGTTTTTGCCTGGTTTGAGGTGCCTGCAGACATTTATTGCTGTGTTAATGTGACGTCTGGCATGCTTCATCATGGCTGCTGGCACGGAAAATCCCCCCCCCCTGCCCTGGGGCTGCATGCTTGAGCTCCGCTCTCAGGACTCGGCTCTGCACCAGCCCCGCATCTTGCTCGGTCACCGGCCGCCCGGCACCATGCAAGGGACCTGCCAAATCCTTTGGTTGCGGCCGTGGTTATGAAATCCCGTGGAGCTCCTGCAGAAGGAGCACGGCGGAGCCCTGCGGATGGCTGGCGGTGATGGGGGATGAGGAAGGACAGCTGCAGACACACTGCAGACACCAGCGTCGCAGCGCGCGGCTCGACGAGCCCCCGAGCCTCGGGTAAATGTTGTGGGGAGGGGACCCGAGGCTGACCTGTGGCCCTGCAGAGACCCAGGCTGGTGACAAGGGCGGGGGTGCCCCTGCCATGGCCTCAGGACCCCCAAATCTGCCCCTTTCCCAGCCTGCAGCCCCCGACACTTGCCGTGCACCGCAGGCACGTCCCATGGGGTCCAGCTCCATCGAGCCCTCCAGCTGCAAGCTGTCACGGGAGGTGACATTTTGCTGTCCCTCCCCGAGCCAGGCTTTGCTTTGCCCATGCCGGTGGGTGGGTGCCAGCAGCGGGAGCCTCCCTTGTGCTGCAGGGAGCAGCGGGGTGGGGTGAGGACACGCGAGCAGGACCAAGCTACTGCGGTCTCTCGGGGTTTCTCTGGGACCAGCAGCAGACCCAAGGCTGGGATGTGAGCCACGCTGCCCAGCCAGGCTCGCTGAACCCCGAGGAGCCTTCAGCCTCGCAGCCCCACCGTGCCCAAACCCAGGGGGCTGCTGAGCACCGGAGAAGCTCTGCGCTGTGGCTCATAACCCACCTGCTCGCTGAGCTTTGTCACCATGGAGATGCTTACTAATGAGGCTGGGCTGTTAACGAGGTTCCTGGTCATTTGCTTGCCCTCCTCTTGCTGTGACTCATCAGAGCCATCAGCAGGCTTGGGACTGCTCCAGCTTTCCCCATGTCCCCAAACCCTCAGGGACAGGAGCCCCTGGTGTCCCTTGGCACCTAGCAGGATGAGGATAGACTGAGTTTGCACAAGCTGGGACCATCTTCAACCTCTCTGCCTTCAGCGATGGAGCTGGTGGGTGGCACGGGTGGCACAAGGACCAATGTCACAACAGGGGAGTGAAGATGTCCCTGGGGGCCCAGCATCCCTCGTCCCAGGGGGTGCCAAGCGTGGAGGGTAGCTGCAAAGCATCCTGTGTGCACTGCCAGCCCTCAGGAGGACACAGCACACACAAATGCCCCTCCATCCCGACCAGAAGGGCAGCTTTTCCTCTGGGGGCCACTGGTCCTGAAGCTGGGCTCATGGCCCTTGCCACCCGCTCACACCACGCCACCTCTGCCTGCACCGCGGGTCGGCGCCGTGATGCTGCAGCAATGGAAACCAAGCAACACGCGGAGCCCCAAACATCGCAGGAAACAGCCCGAAAGTCCTTGGTAATTAAGCAAGGAAATTGTGTCAGGCTATTTATAGGAGCTCCTCGCAGCGAAGGCGTTGTACTCGCTCCTCAGCCTGGGGAAGAGTCTGCTGCTGGGGGGAGCAGCCATGAAGCTCCTGGCGGGCCACCCGTGCTGCAGCGGGGACGAAGGCTGAGCCCTGTGGTTTGGGAAAAGGCATCGGTCACAGCTGAACCCAGGGCATTTGAAGAGGCACCAGGGCTTTCATCAAAAACTGTTGCTCTCGGATGGTAAAAGCCTCCCCCATGCACTGCTTTGGCCCCAGCCCCAGCTTTGTGCTCGGAGCTGGGCAGCGAGCCCCTGGGGCTGGGAGGCTTTTGGTGTGTCCCCCCTGCCACCACCCCGGGGAGGGCAGGTCCCCGCTGGCCCCCGGGGAGCAGGGCGATGTTGATGGCGATGCCACCGTGCCCAGGAGCACGCCGGGGCAGGGGGGTCTCAGATGCTGGAGCGGGGCTGGCCGGGGGTCTCTGCAGCGAGGGGAGATGAGAGCGGGGTTGCAAAAGCTGCTTATGGGATTTGAATTCTTAATCCCCATTAGAAATTAATGTCCAAATCCCTGGAGTGGTGGAAAATCCCACCCCAGAAGTTCATTTTTTCTTAAAACCAGAAAGAAACACAAGCTGCAAGCGTGCGGGGCTGGCAGCCTGTGAGCTGGGCAGGGACAGCCTGATTTCCTCTCCACGCTGGGACATTTCTCTTCTGAGCTGGCTGTTATAAAGCCTGGGGACACAGGATCTCACCCCGCTGACTGCTCTTCCCTCTCTGACCCGGCTGTCAGTGACTCCTCAGCATCCTGCTCCCAGATATTTGGGAAAATATTTCCCTCTTCTGTGACGCAAGAGCACGGTTTGGGAAGCAGCCGAAGCAGCCACCCTTTGGGAATCCGTGGGGGTTGTTTTGCTTTGAAAGTAATTCCCATCTGACTTAGCAAAGGGCTAAGCTAATTTTACCCATGACTTACTTTCACACCCTTAAGAAGGGGCAGTTCCTTTCTCGATGAGCAGAGCATATGGCAGTTAAATTGATTATTTGCTGAATGAGTGAGAACTTGCAGCACCGACACCGCGTTTGATAATGTGACCATTGGAAAAGAGCTGCAGAAGTAAACTGAATCCTTTTCTTCTCCCTGTGCAGATATGAGCGAATATATCCAGTTACATGTGGGTCTGTGGACTGCAAATATTGAATTTGGTTGTTCCTTTACACCGAGACTCGCCGACAAGGATCACAGGGAAAAAGCCAGAGCACAAGCGGCCGTCCCAGCCCGCGCGGGGCCCTGGGTCTCTGTCGGAGCATCCCCGGCAGTGCAGGGGGTCGGTGCTGCCTCCGTGCGTGGCTGGTAACCGTCACCAGCATCCTTGCCGCGAGGGAGCCAGGCCCTGTCAGTTCGCGTGACGTTTTAATTCAGGTTAATGAAAGGGCTGAGGCAAGACCAAACAAGCAGACAGTCTCCTGAAAGCAGGCAATGCGAGAGCCGAACCCAAGCTGACAAGCGCCTGCGGGTGACGGCCGGTGTTTGGGTGCTGAAGTTGGAAATGCTGCGGCTGCGTGGGGCACGACAACAACCCGCACCCCTCCGAGACCCTGTGCACCAACAAACCCACCCGGCACCCCCCCGAGACCTTGTGCCACCTCGCGTGGCGGCGGGAGGTTGGGGGTTTGGGGCTTTAACGAGGCACGAGGCGGGTGCGCTCGGGCAGGGTGCACGGGATCTCTGCCGTGGGCAGCCCCCGTGGGGGCACCTCCAACGTGCCAGGCCCCCAGCACCTGCCTCGACGCTGCCGGCTTGTGCCAACAAGCTGCTTTCATGCCTGCTCCGAATGCGGGACAAGCCCGGAGGCAGGCAGGATCCGGCACCTGGGCAGGGGGATTCAGACGGTGGCCGGGGGGGGGTCTGGCTGCTGACCTCCCCCGCTGGGATGGAGAGGGATGCTCGGGGCCATGCACCATCCCTGTGGGCTCTGTGCACAGAGTGTGAATTATTTCTCTTTTTTTTTTTTTGCTGCAAAACTGCGCTTCTGAGGGATGCGTTCATGAAAAATAAATGTGAGAGCTTGGAGATGAACAGAGGGTCTGTGCACACAGCCTTTCCTACCGCAGCTGTGGTTAATAATGGATGACTTCCTAATGAGGGCTGTGGTCTGAGAGCACTGAACACCCCGGGTGCTGGCAGGGCTCCCCCCAGCACCCTGTCCCCAGGGCTTTACCCACACTGACAGGCAAGGTCCCTGCCACCGCTGGGCAGGATCCGTCCAAGGCTCGGCATCATCACGGGGTGCTGGGCCTGATCCCCAGCAAGGATGGGTGGGGATGGGTGGGGATGGGTGGGGATGGGTGGGGATGGGTGGGGATGGGTGCCAGCTGGTGGGGATGAGTTAGCAGCGGGTATGTGACGCGTGGGGACTGGTGGCAATGGGTTGGTAACAGGCAAGGGATTGGAGCTGGGTGGTGATGGGTGGGTGACGAGTGGCATTGGCACCATAAAACTTCCCAGATTTGGGGCAGGAAGGGTGATGGCCTGCTGGGGGGTGGGTACATCTGCATGAAAACTTCTTTTCTCAACCATCCCTGGGTGAAAGCCCCACTTTCTGTAACACCCATGTCTTCTTGCAGGGAAGATGACCCAGAAGAGATCACTTTGAGTTAGCTGACACTGAGTCTGTGTCCAGGAGCTGCTGGGCCAAGGTTCAGAGGGGAAGGGACCAGCTTGTGCCCACGTGGAGGTCAATGCTGAGCTGTGCTAGGGCCAGAGCAGTGACGGGACAGGGCTGTGATAGGAGCATGACTCCTGAAGCAACAGCATGCAGGCACCATGGGCCTGGCTGGCACATGATGCTTTCTGTTCAAAACAATGATGTTGCAAGGCAAGGCTTTAAAGTCCTGTTGGGAAACACGGGTAGCTGGGGCTGTGGGTGGTGGGGAGAGGAACAACCTTCCTCCAGTGATGCTTGAAAGCGAAGGAACCCCCAGCCCAGCCTGGGCAGGCAGAGCCCGAGCTCCGCACAGCGGGAGAGGTCGCTCCTGGAGCCAAGGTAGATCCAGCCCTTGAAGGAGGACGGGGACAGAGAGAGGCTGAGGAGGTCTCGCAGAGACTCAGCCTGGGTAGGGTGCCCCAAAAGGCAGGGTGTGGAGTTGTGGGGTACAGCTGGGTGTCGGTGCACTGGTTGGTGAACAGCTGGGTGTCTGTGCACTGTTGGTGCGCGGGTTGGTTTCGGTGCAGCCGGGTGTTGGTGCACGGCCCGCTGCAGCCTTTGCTACCCCGCCTGGCAGGAGGTGACGCTGGTGCTGCCCTCGTCACCACCCCCAGGGACGGTGCCTGGGTGGGTGTCCCCAGGCAGAGGCCCTGGGGCCGGCAGCAGGGCCAGGTGAGGTTCCCAGCTCCCACCTGCTGGGCCCGGGCTGAGCCTCCCCCTCCTGGCTCCTGCTCTGCTTTCAGCAGCTCAAAAACAACCCCTTTGTTTTCTTTCGTTCCTTTCCTAATTTAGACAGCCCCAAGGCCCCGCGGGCAGATAAAGGCAAGTTTATTCCTTCCCCCTGTTTATGGCTCTGCTGGAACATGCTGCTCCTGCAAATATTACATCAAGGGAACGAGGAGAAGGCTCAGCTTCACCAGCACGGCTTCCCTCTCACCCAGATCCGCGCATCGCCGCTCACTGCCCCGATCCCAGCGAGGGACCCGGCCGGGCTCCTCCTGCACCCTGCTCGGTGGCAGCGGCTCTCTGCCTGCCAGCCCCTGTGCCGCTGGGGCCCTTGGCTCCTCGTGCCCCGTGTGGGACACACGTCCCTTCCCCTTCCTCGGCCACGTTGGCAGCGCTTGGTTCCAGCCCTGCCTGAGAGCAGCCCCTGGGGGTGTGTGGGGGGGTCCCAGCAGAGCCCCCAGTGCCAGGCGTGGGCATGGGGTGTCCCTGCCACCGCGCTGGCAGCGTTGCTGCTGCCCGGGCTGTCGCAACGAACCACGAGGCTGGGAGCTGTGTTTGCTTTGCTGGAACAACGTGTCACCGCCGGCCGAGCCTCGGTTGCATCATCCCGATGGGGACGGGAGAGCGGTGCCAGCCTTGTGGAAACGGGATGCAGGACCCCCCCCCGCCCCCCCCCGGCCATAAAGCCCTGCAGGAGATTGCGTCGGGGGGTTCAGCATTTCCCAGGGCAGTGGGGTGATGAGCCGCCACCCCTGGGCTGCCCCAATCTGGGCTTTAAATCACTGGCAGCAAAGTGAGCCCCAAAAGCCCCTCAGTGGGACGGGCAGCTGGACGGACAGACAGACACGTCCAGCGGGACGGGGGCGATGGGGACCGCTTCTTCTCTCCCTCCTGAGAGGTGGAGGCTGCGATGAAAACCTGTGGTGACCAGCACCTGGGCACACACCCAGCTGCTCACCAGAAGGATTAGCCTCGAATGCATTTTTTTTTTTTTTTTTTTTACTAAAAACCTGTCTTTTTACAGAGCTCCTGACCCCAGGCCAGCCTCACCACCACCTCCTGCATGAGGATGGATCCCTGGGAGCAGGGGCTGGGGTGACTTTGGGGATCTCCATCAGCAACATGGGCCACCCTAGAGTGAGAGGACATCATGTTCCCCCGAAATCAGCCTGGAGGCTGGGAGCAAGCTCGTCCCCGAGGGTCAGGGACACCCCGAGAGGTGCTGGGCCCTGAGGGAGGGGTGGTGTGAGGACAGCAAAGGAAATCAGAGATACGGGCAGGAAATAACGAACGTGAGTCAGAAGAGAAGCACGCAGACAAGGGCAGCTTGGGGAAGCTAATCTGCAAGAAGATAACGCTGCCGGGATGGGGGAAATCAGACACGAGCTCGTCGAAAGGGAGAACCAAGGCTTTCAGAACCCCAGGGACCATCATGGGTCTGTGCATCATGCCTGGCTGCGTCACCCGTGGGTGCTGGGGGCAGCGTGGGCTGGAGCCGTGCTCAGCACCCAGCCTTGGACGCTGTGGACAGCACGTGCGTGTCAGGGCACACCGGCAGCCTCCAAAGGTTTCCAAAGCCCCTGAAATCCCACCCTGGGTGCTGATCCCCCTGCAGACAGGGCTAGCCCCCGCACAGCTTTTAGTCTGGTGGAGATTAAGCTCTCTGGGGGCCTAATGGCAATTCTTTTGGCACGCGTTCAGCAAGCCTTAATCCATCTTATCTCCTCTCTGAAAGGATGAATCTGGTGCCCCTCCAAGCGCTCAATGGGGAGCAGAAGCTGCGGGAGCCCTGGCGATGCGCAAGCAGCTGCGGGCTCCCTGGGGATGCCCTACATACGGCAGGGAGGCGGCAGGGCGGAGGCCAGAGCGATTTGGCAGCCTGGGAGGAGGCAGAGGATCAGGCCCGGTTGGCAGGGAGGCTGACACAGGCCGCCCCACACAGCAGCACCTTTCTTCCCGGTGCTGGTGTCACTGGGAGTCTCGGCTGGATTACTGGGAGCACTGGTTGCCTTGGGGTGTGCCCGGGTGTGAGCTAGGGGTGGCTTCTGGACGGGTCATGAATTGGGCCTGCGGTGACACATCGCTGCTCCCTCCACGCAAGGGCTCCCACGCCAGCACTGGCGCCATCCCATCCGCTGGGCTCCCTTGGTCCCCAGGGATGTCCCCGTTCCCCACGGTGCCGGGACTCCTGAGAGCATCCCGGCACTGCGGCGTGTGGGGCCGCGCTCCCGCTGCTGCTCTCACGCTTGGGCACACAAACCCCGAACCTGCCTGGCTGCAAACCTGTCCCGACACCGCTAATAATAACCGTGTTAATTGCGCAGCTCTGCCTGATTCGTTCGGTCAGCTCCGTGGCTCGCTGTCACGGGAACGCCAACGAGGGCTGGCATTTGCCCCCCTGGCCGCCGTCTGGAGCACGGAGCCGTGTCTGATACCCAAGGGCACCGCAGCTCAGCCCAACGCAGATGCACGGCCCCAGGACTCGCGCTGCAGACGCCCTCCAAGTGCACCGAGCACCTCCAGCGCCAGCCCCCGAAGGCGACAGGCTGGGTCGCAGCCAGACAGCCTGTCCCAAACCCCCCCTGCCATGGGATCTGCCCTTCCTGAGCCCCTTCCGCGTGAAAGCAGACAGGACAGCGAAACCATTTGCAGAGCTTGAACTTCTCCGCTTTTCATGATCTAAGCTCTGCTGGCGGTGCGTTTTTGGGGACTTGGTTTCCAGATGTGGTGTCCCTTGGGGGACAGATGGCCCAGGGGCTCGCTGGCTCCTGCCCCAGCACCAGACCAGCGTGCTGGGTCCCCAGAGCTATGCATGCCTTCACAGGGAGGTTTCCTTCTCGCAGTCGGGCTCATGGCTGCGGTGAATTGGCTGGGGACAGTGGCAGGAGGTGGCAGTGGTGCTTTACGCCCCTTGCGCCCATGACGCTGCAAGGTGGGACTGAACCCGCCAGCCCTGCTCCAGCCTCCTGTGGTTTTGCACCACTTGCAGAGGGAGTCCCTGTGGGTGACTGTGCCATGGGCTGTGGTCAGCCCCATCCCCAACCCTGGATGCTTACAAAATCCCAGCACGGACCGTGCCCTTCTAACCACGGGATTCGAAGGAAGGAAAACACCCCTGGGCAGGAGGGGTGGTGGTGGTTGCAGCTTTCCAACATGCTTGAGTAACTTGTTTGTGCTCTTCGGCTGTGGGAGCTGTGGGCTCGGGTGGGCCGGTCTCACCTGGACCATGAAGCAGCACCGAAAGCTGCTGGGGCTGCGGTTTGGGTGCAGAGAGGCTGCTGGCGCCGACGGAGCCGAGGCACGTGTGGGGCAGGCGAGCCGCAGCCGTCCCCAGTGTGGGCGGCAAGGCTTTTGGTTTCCAGTTTGCTCGTTGAATCCAGAAAAAAAAAAAAAAAACACACTGGGGAGAAGGAAAAAAAAACACAACAAAGAGCTATTTTGGTGGGAAGGAAATATTTTTGCTGAAATATTTCACTCTTGCAATTAGCCACGTGCCCTTTCCCTTGGCTGTGGGTGGTGGGAGATGCTGCTGGCCATCTCCCCTCGCACCTCTTGCTCTCACACCTCCCACGGCCGGGGGTAGAAGGCTCAGGGCCCCCGGGAACCCTGGCACCGGTGGGCGAGCAGCCAGCAGGACCCTCATGGGCCCCCTGAGCTGTGTGGGGACAGCCCAGCGGTGGCAGTGGGAGGGGAAAGGGGTGAAAATAGTAGGGGAAGATCCCGGTGCTGCAGCATCCCCGGGCGTGCATCCCTGCCCCTGGGATGCGTCACAGTGAAGGTGGTAACGATCTCTCCATGGCCGCAGCCAGCCAGCACCCATGGGTGTTGCCTCTGCTGCCCGATTTCCTGCTGGAGAGCTCTGGCTGGGCCATGGCTCAACATCGCTGCCCGCCGTCCTTGCTCCCGGCCTTGGGCCTGTTTGCTTCGCATCAAGCTGTGTCCTCACCCCGTGAGTCAGCGTCTCGGGGCGGCCAAAAAAGCCCTGCGAAGCCCCGCGGGTGCTGCTGGGGTGAAAGCCCAGCCAGCGAAGCCATCCCGCTGCCTGGCCCCCAGCCCTCCTGCCTCGCCAGCGCGGTGTCACGGCAGCTCCCTGGGGATGCGCTAGCCGGGGCACGGCCACCAGCCCTGCCACGGGCTGGAGTCGGAGGGTTGAGAGACCCTCCCCAGGGGTCTCAGAGGCCTTGGCTGGAAAATGCAGCAGCACTTGCAAGCGGCGCTCATTCACTCCTCGCCTCCCAAAGCTCCTTTTTCCTCTGGAAGAGGAAATGAATTAATTGAATGGACGAATTGAGCAAGAATTAATCGAGAAGCAGAAAACAAAGCTGTATAATTGCAAGTGAGACGTGAAGTACTGCAGGACCTGCCCACCACTCTCTGCTGCAGGCGTGCAGTTTCTGACCCCGGCTCGTCCCACTCCGGCCCCAGCCACTGGATGCCCTCGTGTCCATTCACGCCCTGCTGTGTTGCATCACCAGTTGAACGCGGGTGCATGCCGTCTCCAAAGCAACTTGCTGCTAAAAATGGGTAGAAAGTTTGATCTGAGCCCGTGCCAAGATTAATTTTTAATTGCTTCTAATTTCACTCTGCTGGGCTTGGCGAGCCCAGCTGGGCAGAAAGGTCGGGTGGCAGGTGCAGGGCTGGGTTACCCACGGGCAATGCTCCGGCCGGCGGCACGCCAGCGGGCTGCAGCCCCATGAGGGCTTGGACCTGTCCGCTCTGGCAGCAGACAGGACCAGTGCTCTGCGGTTGTCTGCCTGTCCCCACTACGGGTGTGTGGGTTCCTGGTTCAGCCCCTGCTCCCCATGGCTCTCAGAGGCCCTGGGACCCCCTCTCCATGCCTCCAGCTGATGCAATTAGGCATCTTGATGGAGCCCCTGAAGCCAAAAACTTGTGATTTTTCAGCTGTTGCTTTAGCACATTCAAATGACCCACGTGGTGTTAGAAATTGCCATTAAATCCCAAATACCTCCTGGCATTCCTGGGCCCATTCCTGCCTCCCCCTTCCCATCCCATGGCTGGGCATCAGGGAAATGTTTCTGGCATGGAGACACGGAGGGAAGCCCAGATTCTCTGCTTACATGCCCTGGGAGGCATTTCCTCTGCCCAGCATCTCCCTGCCCTGCTGAGAAGGGATTAGGAGCCTGCATTCCCAGGGCAGCTCGTGGCTGCTGTCAGAGAGAGTGCAAATTGCCTGGCCCTGGCTCAGCGCCCCGGCACCTTCCACAAAATCCCCCGAATGCGCCACGCTTGCGCTGACAAAGCAAACATTTATTCAAATGACAAAGGTCACCCCTTCCTTTTTTGACAGCTATTTTTGTCTATTTTGCTAAAGTCCAAGGGTAAAGGAACTGCAGAGGCAGGCACGGCATGCTAAGGACAAGGCTCCAACCCTCACGTCAGTGTGTTGGAGAGATTCAGGAAAGAGAAAATGAGCCTAAGCAGCCATCCCGGGCAGGAGCCGGGAGGAAAGGCTCATCCGACCTGCTTTTCCCAGAGCGGTGAGGGCAGGGCGGCCCCATGAGAGCCTGGTGGCCCCATCCCTACGCACCAAGTGTCATCAGCAGGGACCTGCCCCTTCCATACACAAGTACCCCTCGGCCAGCCTCCAGCACCGACGTCCCCCCAGAGCAACCCAACGAGCTCTAAGGTGACGTTTGTGAATATTTGCAGGATGCATTCATTCACTCAGGGGGTGTGCGAACGGGCAGCTGGGCTCCCTGCGAGGTGCTGGCTGTGTGGCCGGCTTGCACCAGCACCCCGAGGCTGTGGGGACGGTCACAGCACAGCCTCCCTGCCTGCACAGAGCAGCCGTGAGCATCTCAGCTGCGCCCAGAAAGCGGCACCTCGGTGACACTGGGTCACGGCCAGCACCTGAAGATCCTCCTGGGAAGGACCTCCCGGGTCCGGACCTGCTGCTGGGACCTGTTCAGTGCAGGGGTGTCCGCTGGGCATGGCGCGGTGCTGGGCAGGGGGACACACATGGTGGGAAGGCGATGCCAGCCCCCTTTGGAGCCGGGAGGTGCTGGCAGCAGTGCGGGGATCTGCGGACCCCAAACACCTTGTGCTCCCTGAGCCGGTGAGCCCCAGCCCGGCCCCGCGTCCCCGCACATCGCAAGGAGGCAGATGTGGCTGGGACCTCACGGGACACAACCATGAACCTTGCCCCTGTCCTGTCTGCTGTTTCCCCTCCGCGTGAGCAGCTCTGCCCAGCCGGAGGCAGCAATGAAGGCAGCGAGCCTGCCCCAGCTCTGCCCCGGCCCTGCAGCACAGCACAGCCCCGAGCCACCCGGAGCCATGCCGAGCCCACTCCCTTCTCGCAAGGGTGCCTGAGTCACGCCCGAGTTACAGGAAAACCGTCCTGCGAAACCACATTCCTGGCCGTAAATCCAGGCTGGGAGCAGCTCTCGCCGGGGTGGCACTCACGCAGCCGCCAGCGGGCTCCTTGGCTGAGCAAACAGCTTCCCGCTGCAAACGCTCTCCTGGTGCTCCTGCATCCCTGAAAAGCCACCTGGAAGGCAGCTTTCCCGCAGAGCCAAGGCTGGTGGCGGCATGTCCCCAGGGAGGCACACGCTGGAGGAAGAACATTTACCAGAAACCACCGGTGGACTTCCTCCAGTTGCTCCAGAGAAAATCCCGATGACAGCAGAGCTGCCCTGCAAGGTCTGATGACATGGTTTTCCCTGCTGTGACCATCTGTGCCGCCTGCCGTTAATTCCTGCACGTGAAAGAAAATCCTCCCGAATATTCAACCCGCATGAAGGCGCTGGGAGGCTGCCGACCTCCCCTGGGCATCCCCAGCTCTGCCCTAGCCCCTCCTCAGCACCCAGCCTCACCTCCCAGCTCCGGCCATTCCCAGGACACCACCGATGGATGCTGGAGCACCCATCCGCACAGGGCACCCAGCGCCCCCGCCACCTGATTTCACCCCTTTGCATTATTTTAAGCCTCTTTCTATTTACTTTTTGCGCTGCTTCCCTTGCTGACGGCAGCACCGGCCTCTGCTTGTGTCGCACCCCCAAACCTGCCGTGGCTCCAGAAAGCAGCGCGTCCCTCGGGGTGTTAGCGCTCGGTCACACGCGGGGTGCAAACCCACCCCGGGCTGTGGGGGTAGGCTTATAGCAGCAGATTTCTTCTGCTCTTCTGCTCTCCCTCTCTAATACAAATCCTGTCCGTGCCACAGGGCTCCGAGAGGACTTGGTGTGTGGTAGATGCACACTGGGGGGGGGTTCTTCCGAAGTAAGATGTTGCCTGGCCAAGGATATCGATGTGGTGATTTCGGAAACATCATCCACTTAGCAGAAGCAAATCCCCAAGCTGCGATATTTAAGTGACACTTCACAAACTGCACTGAAATGGGGCCGTGCCTGGGCTGCCCACCCTGCCGGTGTCACCGCCAGCCACGACGACTCTGACACCCTGAGCTGCTTCATTTGATGGGAAACTTCCCCTCTGGGACCACTTTTTGGGGGAAGATCTTCCTGGATCACGCTCAGGAGGTTTTTTTTGTTGTTGTTTTTTGTTTTTTTTCCCTTCATTTTGCAGTAAGGAAGCAATCCCCAGGCACCCTGACCCATGTAGGCAGGTTCTTGGCATCTGCATTTTGCCTCCACGGCTTTCCTTGTTGCAGGGAGACTGACAAATGCCAGACCTGCTCCCAGGGCACGTGCTCAGGTGTGGTGGTGGCCAGAGAGCATCTGAGCTCAAAGCTTGGATGCAGCCTTGGACCCACGTCAGGGTTGTTTCCCTCTGCTGAGCCAAGTCCTGCGGACTGCGATATCCATCCCTGCAGGGTGAAACCCGCCAGCATTTGTTTTTCTAAGAAATGAAAACTAAACAAGGGCTGCTCTGTCCCAGCCATGCCCGAGCAGCATGACTTCACTCCTGCTAGCCCCTTCTCTTGGCTGTGCAAGAGGACACAAGGCAAAGGTTGCTGCGATACCGGCAAAGCGCAGGACAGACGGCCGGGTCCGTGTGTCTGTGGGTGCTGGTTCCTGCCTGTGCCGAGTGCCTGTGGGGTCCCTGTGGGTGCTGGGCGGACGGAGGCTACTGCCTGGGCAACCTGCCGGTGCCAGCCCCGGAGCCATCGCAGCAGCACAGCTGCTGGGAAGGGGACTGCTCAAACCCTTTGTGCTTCGGGGTCATTTTCACCCACTTATTTTCAAGTTTTCACTGCAATAATCAAAACCTGTTTGTTGTTGTTGCTGTTGTTTGCTTTTTTTGTTGTTGTTTCTTTTTTTCCATCGCATAATGCGTGCATTTCCTGTGAGACGTGAAAATTGAGAAAAATCTTAGATATACATTAAAATACACTTATAGACCCTCCTGGAAAATACCCATGACAAGAAAATCTGCCTTGCCTTGCCTTGCCTTGCCTTGCCTTGCCTTGCCTTGCCTTCCCTTCCCACCACCTTCTCAATGTGACCACCTGCAGGAAATATTCCCGTTCCCAGCTGCAGCACGATGCAGGTTTTCCCGGACGTGTGTACCCAAGTGCACATCTGGGGTATGCTGAGAAGCATCACCGCCACCTCACCTGGTCCCTTGAGACTCGGCCGTGACTGTTCCCATTCTTTGCCCACCGGAGCCGGGTGGGGAGCCCGGCCGTCACGGCTGTGAGTCACGACCTGGGCAGGAAGGTGTTGGGAGAAGTTTGGGTCCCAGCTGGGACTTCCAGCACCGAGCCGAGAAGGCTGTGCGTTTTTCCCCTTTGCTGGCTGGATGAGGGACATCCCCTCTGCCCGGAGTTCCCATGTCCGGAGCTCTGCAGCCCCCTCCCACGGGGGTCCTGAGGCAGCAGCCGTGGCCCCGTGGGGGCTGGGGGCAGGCAGAGGCGCGGGGTCCCCGCTGTGATCTGCGGGTGCCCCGTGCTCAGGAGGCCGAGCAGCACTCACCCTCCAGGCACCCTGCGAGGTGTCGGCCAGGTGTGGAGGTGCCCAGGACCCGTGTGGACACCCGTCCTACGTGCCCTAAAAGCCTTCCTGGGCAGCAGAAGTGACCCTGGGGTTTATCACGCGGCCAAAAAAAGCCGTTTGTGCTGTGACAGCAGATCCAGCCGATGAGGGCTGTGCCAGCAGGACGGAGGGGTCACGGCCACCGGCGGGTGCCGGCGGGTGGGTGCTGAGCGGTGCCAGGTCTGCCTGTGCCCCTGTGGCAGAGGAGGGAGCGATGAAGGGACCCTCCTTGCACCCTGGGGGTGTCATCGATGCTTGCCACAGCTGTGCTCTCCTCCCTTTTGGGTATCTCCTTCCAGAACAGGCAAAGGAAATGAAAGATGTGCAGAAAACACCTGGATAAATCCCCTGTCACCCCTGTGCCTTGCAGTCCCCTTCAGGCTCTTCCAAAGCCACTCCGTTGCTGGCCAAAGGCTGCTAGTCAAAGGGAAGCCAAAGGAGAGCCACACCACTGCTTCTCTGGGGAGCAAAGCTGCTTTTCCTCCCAGCTCCCTCAGCATCAGAGTGGCTGGGGTTGGGAGGGAGCCCTGGAGCTCTTCTGGTCCGACCCCTGCTCCAGCAGGACCACCCGCAGCAGGGTGCCCAGGACCACGTCCAGGCAGCTTCTGATGATTCCCAAGGATTCCCCACAGCCTCTGTGGGCAGCCTGTGCCAGTTCTCCACCACCGCACAGCACGGCAGCGCTTGCCGGTGTTCAGACAGAGCCTCCCGTGTCCCAGTTTGTGCCCGTGGCCTCTGACAAGAGCCCGGCTCCATCCTCCTTGCCCCCTCCCTTCAGGTATTTGTGGTGAGACCACCCTGAGCCTCCCCTTCCCCAGGCTGAGCAGTCCCAGCTCTCTCAGCCTCTCCCCACAGCAGAGGGGCTCCAGGCCCTTCAGGATCTTGGTGGCCCCCCGTTGGACTTTTCCCAGCCCGTCCATGCCTCTCTTGTACTTGGGGGCCCAGCACTGGCCCCGGCACTGCAGGCACAGCCTCGCTGACGCTGAATGGAGGGGCAGGGTGTCCTCCCTTCACCCCTGGACAACGCTTTGCCTAGCGCAGCCGAGATCACCACTCGCCTTCTTAGCAGCAGGGGCACATTGCTGATTCTTGTTCAACCTGGCGTCCACCAGAACTCCTAGGTCCTTTCTGCCCAGCCGGGTGCCCCCGGCGTGTCCTGGTGCCTGGGGCTGCACTTCTTGGTGAACAACACGAGATTTGGGGCAGCCCAGCTCTCCAGGCTGTCCAGCCCCCTCTGGAGAGTCGGTCACTGCGCCCAGCTTTGTGCCACCTGCGGAGTTACCGAGGGTGCGCCCTCCCCCGTCACCCAGAGGGTTATTGGGGATGTCCAGCAGGGCAGGAGCCACCACCGACCCCCAGCGATTCTCTCCCCCAAGCCCGGCCACAGGGAGGTCACAGAGCCCGTGGTGCACAGTGCTCGGGCTGAGCCCAAAGCCCTCCAGGCTGCTGCTTCCTGGAGCAGCCTTGTCCGAGCAGCGCAGCCTCCTGGGACCAGTTAGACACACCAAAATCAGTTTCTTTTTTTTTTTTCTTTTTTTTTTTTTTTCTTTTTTTTTAATACCCAACTATACTGATTAATGGGGAGTCTTTCACGGCACCAAGTGGCCTGGTGACAGAGGCACCGAGGTGCACGCGTGCACTCACCCTATTGTCCACTGCTTCCACCCAAAGGGCGGCAAAGCTCGGGGCTGGGCAGTGCGCAGGATCCGGCCCCTCTGGCACAGGGCTGGGAGCACCCTGGGTGCTCCAACAGGCATCGTCCTCCCTGGAAACCTGCAGTTCCCTGCGTGGATGAGCCACGAGCCCAACCAGCGAAAGCCAGTAATCCAAAACACATGTTGTTTAAATTCAGCGATGACTGTAAAAATAAGGGTCCAATTTCTCCGGCTGCCGAGCCTCCCACGTTAACCAAAGTGCTCCAGTTTCCTGCCCGATGGCAAGGGTGACCTTCCACACAGTGACCCAGTGCTCCCCAAGGAGCCTGGGGCACAGCAGGAAGAATAAAGGGTAGCGAGAACTTGCATAACTCCCATCCAGCCCGCCAGGAAAACAAGGGGCTGGTTGGGATGAGAGTCGCTTTTTATGTTGGCTTTTTTTGTGTGTGTGACGGTGGAAATTTGCTCCGCTGCTCCTGGCTGAGGGTGCTCGGGGCCTCCCCTGGCTGGGAAAATAACCTCCAGGGTGTAAGGGGGGGGACCCCGGCCAAGCTGCGACCCCACAGGTGACCCCGCAGCCGGGTGCTGGCCTCCATCCCACACGGGCTTGGGTGCACCGGGGCTGCCGGCAGTTTGCCCATGGGGGCTCTGTGCTGGCCGGGGAGTGAGGACGGGAACGGAGCCCAGGGACGTGGCCACTCTCATGGTGCATCTGGATCTCGCTGCAACCATTTTCCATGTTTCTGACTCACTCTGCCTGGAAATTTGTCTCCGCTCAAGAGGAAATTCCATCCAAAGCAGAAACCTTTGCGAACTCACTGACGGAGGAGTCCCTGGCGCTGGGGCTGGACAAGGTTGGTGCTCAGCAGCCCGGGAAGTTCCCGTTGCAGTGCTTTGCCTTGCTGGGAGCCTTCTGCACCATCCTCACTGCCGGCGGGGCGCCGGGGCTGGGGGCTCAACAAACCCAGCCGCCGAGCAAACATCGTGGTTGAGCGGTGCAAAGCGGTCGGTGGCTCTGAGCCCCCGCTGCCGGCTCAGGCTGCTGGGTCCAATCCAGCCCGGCTGGAGGTGCTGTGGCTCGGGGCAGGCTGCAGGAGCCGCCCAGTCCCTTGCTGCCTTGCACCGAGGCTGGGAACCGCGCAGCCCCGCTGCAGCCCAGGTCTGTGTCCAGCAAAGCCACGCTTGGGAAGAGCGTGAATAAGTGCCCCCACACATGGCTTCTTCAGCTGGCAGAACCATTTCACTAGCAGGGCTGTGTCTGTGGATGTGTGACACATAAATTGCTGCTGTGACCTGGTCGGAGCAGGGACCAAGGCGGGTCGGGAGCCCGGCTCTGGCTGGGACGGCTGCCAGCGCCTGTCTGGGTGAGATGTGCTGGCTGCGCTCAGCCAGGGGTCGGTGGGAAATCCCCGCTGGATGCCTCCTGACCTCCACTGGAACACAGCAATTGCTCCTCTGGAAAATCTAAATTTATCCCTGCGACGGTGACGGCATAATTCACACATGCCCCATTCCCCTTTCATTGGAGTCTCCCTTACGTCTGCTCTTTCTAACAATAAAGCAACGCTGTGAGCAACCTTCCGATCGACAAGCATCCCTCCCGTCCCTGCCGGTGACGTGAGCGCAGGGCTGAGCAGCTGCAGGAATGCAATCTGAGTTCAGACGGGGCTGAACTTTCGCACAGTGACCCGGGGGTCAGCGTGGGAAGGAGCGGGATGGAGAACGGCAGAGAACAAAGACGCTGGTCGCAGCCCGCCCGCCTGGCGGGGTGGTGTGCCCGGGGCTGGTAGCACTGCGGGGAAGAGAGGGTGCGAGAAATAAAATGCAAATCGCTCATCAAAAGAAGAGATCTGGGGGATGAAGGACCGCAGAGGAAAGTGATGGGGGAAAGGGGAGGCGTTGGGGGAGGTCACACAGCGCCAGAGGTTTGGGCACAGCCCTGGTCCTGCCCTGCTGTGAGCTCCTGGTGCAGGAGGGGGGGGTCCTCTGCCCTCAGAACCCACA